>VYXF01001437.1:947740-1005505 GCA_013397295.1 Polioptila caerulea
AGGGAAGGGAAGGGAAGGGAAGGGCCATTGACAGCAGTGGTTCCCTGCAGTTCTCTACATTCCTGTTTTTTCCTTTGACTCTTTAATGACCCTGTTTGGTGGCATCATTTCTCATGGTCCCTTCTTCTTCTTCCCATCAAAGACTAGCATTAGTCACCTCCTGGAAACTAGTTGGGTATTTTGGGTGCTTGGGAAGCAAAGCTAAGCTGATCTTTTCTAACTTTCTTTTTCAATAGCTCACAGCCTCTCCCTCAGTGGGACTCCTTTCCCAAAGAGAGGAATGAACCCTAAAATAGGGTTATGGAAATAACTATGCCAACAGCTTCTATGGTTTTTAAAAACACATACCTATTCCTACAAATCTCTATTTTACCAGGAGTCACCCAGCTTCTCTACAGCCAAGTTCATGGCCTGAAATAAAATATTTCTGCTCTCTGGAGGATATTTACATGTGCACTTCCCAGATCAACCCCACTTTTCCAGAGGCATTGCTGCTGGAATAAAGCCCTAAGGCAGACTCCGTGCCATGCAGGTGGGAGCAGACAGCAGCAGGTACTTGAGCAGGGAGAGCAGAGTGCTGAGGTGGCAAAGGGGCTGCCAGGGAAAGAGCAAGGAGGTTTTAAGGTCTGAACAGAGGGGAACAAAGAGGGTCTTCAGTAAACTTCCTTGCAAGTCTGTGTTCTCCAGTGAGCAGCTTCGTATGTGAAGGTTAAGCCGTGGTAGAAGCACATGAAAATGTTGAGGATGCACCAAGTAACAAGAAATTGTGCACAAGAAACAGTTGTTTAGCTGTTCAACCTGTTGTGTTTGGTTGAAGGGATTTGCTGCATTGCCATGACCTGATATAGTGAATTTAGCACTGGCTTGTACTTTTAGCACACTTTGGTTTTCACATGTCCTTGCTGGCTCCTGTTCTCAGTCAGGGCACACCTACATATGGCACAGACAGGTGATAATGCCACAGACAGACACATTTTTCTCAATACATGATCTGCTTTGGGACTTCTGTCACTTTAGGATTGTTTCAGCAATCCTAAAGGTGAACCAAGCTCTATTCCCTCTGCTTCATCAGCTGTGAAACTGGGGCTCCCAGAGGCTGCACCAGCCAAGTGCATGTCACATCTCAGTGAGTGGTGAGCCCTTGCTGCATAATCCTCTCAGCACCAGGGACCCCAGGCAAGAGGGGCCTGGGCACCCCTGATGGAGGCAGGTGCCCAAGGCAGTCTGCCAAGGGACAGGGCTGGCTGCTCACCTACCTGTTGCTCTGGCCACTCTTCTCTGGGCAAAAAGTACTTGTGGTTTGGAAGGAAATGAGAGATATTTATCACACAAAAACTATATTGGCTGCATAACTCCTTGCTGGAAGAGGTACTTCGGCAAGATAAACATAACCGACATAATTGGGTCCAATTTCTTTAAATGCACTGCCCTGTATAATGAAAATAACTGAGGCCTTTTGCTGCCAGGTTGTTGAGTCACAAATTTGAAAGAAAGAAACCCAAAATAAACAAATTACTGAGGAGTTTGAGCTGGCTACTTTGGATCTATTTTTAAGAAAGACTTTAGCTGTAAGATTCTTGAGATTTAAGATTCTGCCTGTATCCTATGTAAATAGCATTTGGCACTCCAGTGAAGTTCAAGTGTTCAAAAATCAAGGAATAGCTTTGGTTTGGGCTCATCTGTAGAAATATTGTCAGCAATTGTTGATTTTTTGCAACACCCACAGCATCTGCAGTTGTGTAAAGCACGTGAGCTCGTGTTGGCCTTAAGTAAAAGTGGCAGCTATAGCAGCCAAGTGCTGTTCACAGCGTCAGCTCAGATAAACCTCTCTTTCTTCCTCGAGGGCAGCCCCATTTCCTAAAAGTGCAAACCCATACAGTTTGCATGGGGGTGTGAAACACAAACTGCTGCACTGTAGCTGGAATACTGTAGCCCTGACCCTCTGCTGCTTCTCGGCTCCTTCAGCAGAGAAGGAGGGTGGGTTTGAACTGTCTCGTCTGAACAGCTCAGGGCTGTTTTTTGAGCAAAACCTGACAGATTTGTGAATATCCACAGAGATGCTCAGATATGACCCTAAGTGAGATTTCTTCACTTTTATAGACTCAGAGATGAAGGCAAAAACCATCTAGCCCATCTCTCTGCCATCACAGGTTTGTTTTTACTGTATTTCCTACAGCAAACATTGCATGAGTTGTCCTAGTTTAAGTCAAGGTGAAACTTGCCTGCCCGCATAAAGAAATGTTGCTTTTTCTCCCAGCAAAATGGCAGTCTGGCTTTGCTGTGCCAACAGAGATGTCACTCACCACTGGCAGCTCACACTGAGCCACTGCAGCCTGGGGAGCCCATTCTTCACACACAGAAGGCAGCTCTGAATCCATCCAACTATTTATTGTAATTAAGCTTTGAATGCAATAAAGCTTCATCTCTTGATCTGGGAGCACCTCAGATGGTGGAAAGGACAGCAGACGTGCAGACATCCCCTCATGGCTCAACCCCCCTCTCTGTCCCTTAAGGCAGTGGCAGCAGGGTGTCTCACTGCTCTTGAGGAGATTTTTATTTGCTCTTGAGGAGGGAGCAGAAGTCGGTTCCATGCAGCCACCAAAGCACCCATGGGACCAGGTGGCCAGGATGCAGCACCCTGGCTCCTGCATCCACCAAATTCCAACCATCAGTCTTTGGTTTGCAGCTATTTAAAGGCAGACAGAAGTAAAATAGATTTGGAAACAAGTTATAATTTTTTACGCTGTTCCTTGCTGTGGCTCACTGCACATCTGCACAAACATGGGCTTGAGGGGCCCACAAAGACCCTCTGGCCTCACTTGTGTGCCTGGATTTGGGTAATACATGACAAAACCAAGCTTGTATGTGTTCCAGGGCACCTTCCCTGGCCTCTGTCAGGTGTCACAGGGCTCTCCTGCAGCCATGGCTGGGGGCACTCCTGTGTGCTGACAATGCATTCACACTTCTGAAGGATCATTTCATTCACTCTTTCTGAATATTTGAAACCATGAAGATTACTATTTATTGATTATTATCTTTTATTGGCAGGCAGCAGGGGCACATAGTGGAAGTGAGAGAGGGGTCTGGACTCTGCCCTCCTCCTCCAGCACCCCACAGTCAGATGCCCCATGGAGATGCTCTCCAGCAGGGAGCCAAAGATAAGGGGAACTGAAGTTTATTTCTGTCAGGAAGCGTTTGCAGAGCTCAGACTGACATACTGAGGCAAACAGCAAACGCTCCCAGACCACATAAATAAGCCATCACTTTGAGTATGTAACTGAAAAGCAAGCAGATTGGAAAATTATCTAAAAATAGTGGAGCAAAGATTAGCTGCACAAGAATCAGCTCAGAAGCATCAGGACACTCCTGGGCTTATTTAAATAACAAGTTTTTAAAGGAGGATTGCAAAGATGTTGAAAATACACAGACAGCTCTACACATTACTTAGGTTTGCCTGAACTCCAGGAGAGCCCAACATTCCTGGCAGGGCACAGCAGCTACCTGGGAAGTCTTAGCATTTTTAATGAGGGTTATGAAGAATTTTATTATCATGGAAAGGAATATAATAATTTTCTCAATAAAAAAATCTCCTTAGTCAGTAACCACTGCCTAGCACTAAGAGGCAATTCAGCCATCTTTAGCTGTCATTTCAGAAGACATATGGCAAGAGCAAGATCAAATTCATATTGCCTTTCACATCAGGAAAATTTCCCATTAATATTAGGTTTGTCTTTATAATGTATGTCTTGGAGTAAAATTATTTGAGCTATGTGGGGTTTTATGAGACACTCTAGAGGGAGAAGTCTGCAGAAATTTCTGACCAGCTCCTCTCTTTACCTTCCTCATTTCAGACCTCATTAAGAATTTCACAGTCTTCCAGTTCATTTCAGTTGTGCTTGCATTTTCTCCCATTTTTCTGCAATCCTGTTTGGCCTGGTTTTGTTTTGGAATCATCATCCATTAGGTATTTATTGCTTTATTGGACCAACATGGCTCATGAACACCTATTTTGTTTCCCGTATTTTTCCTACTTTTTATCGTGTATTCATTAAAACTTGCATCCCTTGCTGTGGGAGTACAATACCAGCCTATAATGCTAATTGCTGATGTGGTATCTTGGTAGCACAGCTGCCTTTGTTTTCTCCCAAGCTGACACCTCTGCTGCAGTTCTCTTAGAGTCCTCACCAATGGTCTGGAGCAATGAGCTTGCCATGAGATCCTTCAGAAGCTTTCCCCCTGCAGCTGTAGAGGTGACTCAGTTGTCCAGACTCTGCTGTGATCTGCTCTCTCTGGTCAGTAAGGGCTTGGTGATGGATGAGCTGAACCAGAAGCCACCTGCTGCTATAAGAAGGAGAGCTCTTCTCCTCCATCCTGGATCCCCTCTATGCCCTTCACCAGACTCCAGTCTGCAGTACCCACTCCTCACACCTCTGACTCTCCTTGCACCAGCTCTGGCACTTGTCTGATTTTAAGTTAAGCCAATTTGGACCAGTAAAACAGCAGAGTTAGTCATTCAGCTGGAGGTGCCTTGTGAAACCATACCCTACAGCTGTAATCACATCTGCACATTAAGCTATATCTGGACACAGTTTGCACCATAACAAGAAGGAGTGTACAACCTTTCATTTCTTAAAATTGGAAATATAAGTTCTGGAGCGTATGGAAAAACATGTCAGCAGAGGATATGAAACAGCTACTAGATTATAGGACCACTAAAAGCCAACATTTGTGTCATTTCTCATGAGGTGGCATTTCAGTGGGCAAGCCTGGGCAGCTACACCAAAATTACCCACTCCTGTCAGCAACACAGGTGCTTCTCCTGTTCGTTTGCCCTGCAGCTTCAGCTGGGTCACCCCTTTTAGGCCCTCTGTGTCTCCAGCTGTGAAGCTGTTACCTGCTGTGCACCAGGATGCTCCATAGGCTCTACAGCAGGCTAGAAACAGCACACGTGGCAAATTTTTAAGAGGGAGATGTTGTAGTCTTTCTCTTTTTTTAACTTTCTCCCATTGTCTCATGCACACCCTTAGTTCCCAGGAGAAAAATGTCCTGAGCTCTGGCAGTGATTTTTAAGAGCACGGCAGATAAGCAGTTTCAGTAAGCTGAACAGGGATCAGAGGGCAAAGGGTGTACCTGGGAAGTTGTTATATAACTACTTTTGAAAAGTGCTTTAAAGATGAAGCATGCTTCTTCATCATGTGTTCTCATTATTGTGACCAGTCTTTCTATCTACAAAGGAGCAATGGCAGGTGCCAGGGCTTGCTATTGCCCTCCCTGTGTCACTATCAAAGTAGGGGGAGTCAGTTTAGAGAGGCTGTGCTGGCAGCCGGAGCTGGGTGTGCTGCTCTGGCTGCACCACTGCCTTCCCTTGCTGTGCTGGGAGAGCCTTCTGTACCTCTGTTTCAATGGGGAAAATAGTCACCTACAGCTTGTTTCCTTAGTGCTGTGAGACTGGACTCATTAGTGCTGGCAAAGTACACAGCCACCTGGATAAAAGGGAGAGATAAGTACTCGGTGTCGTTATTTGAAGTCCCGGATCAAAGAACCAAGGGCAGCCTTGATTTACCACTGGAGGTACACCTGCAAGAAATGTCCGATTAGAAATGAAGCAGTAAAACCACTGACAGTAAAAACAACAATGAAGGCATGAAAAAAAAGTTTGCAGCTGGTCAGCTGGAACACAATGAATCAAGGAAAACCACAAAGCATCCGCTGCGTTTTTTCTGACACTTTTTACCATCTTGTTGCAAAGACTTTTAAAACAAAACAAAACAAACACTCCACAGGAAATGTAGCTTGGATTTCTTGCGTTTTTTAGAGGAAACAAGGAAAGGGCAGAAAGGGCTTTCCTTCCCCTCTAATAACTGCAGCTTTTGGAGGAAGGAGGTTCTATGTAAGATGTTAATGATTGAACAATAAATTCCTGATAGTTAAAGTGGGGTTGAAGCACAAATCTGTCTCTGCTTCTATTCCCTGCCACTCTTACAGCTAGAAAAAGTTGTCAGGCCTAAAGCCATCAATAAGTATTCCTGCTCCCCAGCAGCACACTGTAGTCTTCATGCCCCAGTGTCTCCAGGTAAGCACCTTCACATGGTCTTATGTGCAGGCTGACATGTTTTATACATCCCCTCTAGGCAGTAGGCACTTACATTCCTGCAAGGTTAAGAAAGTGCATTTATCCCATCAGAGAGCAGTGAAAGGATGCAGAAAGGTTATCCAGAATGGGAGGAGAGGTGGCATGGACTTTTCTGGGGAGCAAGCCCTATGTGCTGGAGGGATCTGCACTCTGACCTCTGAACAGCAGGCATGCCTCCACCAGGCTTGGGGCAGGGGAAAGCCACCATTTCCCACCTCTAAAGCACAACATGATGAGTTTCCTAGTTTGTGAGGTACCTCAGGACAGACATGATGTCTGGAAAACAGGCAGCTAACAAGAGGGAAGAGGTGACAGGGAGCTGCTGGTCATGTAGTACATGAGCTATAAACCAGAGCTGAATGTCAGAGAAAGGGATTTTTCCCTTGGAGCAGCAGAGAGACACTCTTTAGCTTTACTCTGTCAAATAATCAAGCATACTTCAGCCTGTTTCAGTGCATTATGAAGGGAAGACCGAAGGGCTGGGGTTATGTGGGTTCAGAGGGTTGTGTTAAAGATCTTTGCAGGACAGGGAGGAGCAGGCAAAGCAAACATGAAAGACAGTGGTCAGGAAATGTCATGGAATCACTCAGCAAATCTAGGAAACTTGTTTTGATTAAGTTTATATAGAAACACTTGAAGAAAATAAAGGAAAAGAGACCACCAACATAGCAAATCCATGTCGAGCTAATGGAAAGAAATGAGTTTTTTTATTATTCTAGCAAATATTGGTGGGGATGTGATTGAAACAATCCACTGAATCTAAACTCCCCCCCTTCAGGAAGCTGATCAAGCTCCAAATTTCCCTGCTGGCCTTGGCTCCTCTGAAGGGCCAACCCAGAGCCTTAGAGATGAACAGTGGGAACATGAACATCAGGAGCAGATCCAGCTCTGTGTGGCTTTGGCTTGTGTCCCAGCAGACACAGTAAAATAGGGGAGAAATCAAACTTGTGGTGGTTGGAAAGGGTTGAGACACCAGAGGGGCTCCTCTCTCCCAGCCCTAGCAGTCTGAAAGCAGGGTGCAGAGCTCTGCCAGGCTGCCTCAGCTCTCTTTTTTGGACCTGGAGCCACCAATACCTCCACAGGATGATTCATCCCAACAACTTGAGGTGCCTTTGTGCTGTCAAATCTGTCCCCCACCCTGCCAACATAGCAATTCATGCTGAGATCCACCCCAGGCACCATCTAAAATACATTTCAAGAGGAAAGCTGGCCACTGCTAACAGGACAGTTTGCTCCACACTTGCTGTGTCACCCAGCACTGCTGTGACAGACCCAATACTCTCTCATATCCCTCTACACATCCCAGGCTCACAGTACCAAGCCTTAGCATCCCATCACAAAATACTGCTGTGACCCTGATGCTCATCCCCCTGTGGAGTAAAAAGAGGATCTTGTCCTTTCACGTGACCACCTTTCCACAGAGACCAGAGAGAGAGGGCACAGGGCTCCCGCAGAGCAGACAGCCTGCCCGCTGAGGGTGGAGAGCCAGTGACACCACTCCTACCCAAAAGGGTTAGAAGTTGTCAATGGACAGCCATTCCAGCAGCATTGCAATGCTCTTTTTGTACAGTAGCATTTCTGTGGTGCCTGAAACTAATAGCACCTAGAAGATGTCTGTCTGTCCTTGGTATTGCGACAAAAACCCCTACTTCATCCACAGAGCATCCTGCTCAAGAGGAATCAGTATGGCTGGGGTTTCAGACCTTCCTGGAAGAGGTACATTTTTTATGAAGCCAACCAAATAAACTCCTTCCACAAGCAATGGCATCAAGGTTTAAATGATGATGAGGAAACACTGAGAATGAACTGGAGAGGATATGAAAAGAGGGCTGGTTGATCTGCCATTCCTCTAATTGAAAAGCTGATGGATTTTACTATGTGATGGTTTTACTAGAGACCAATAAATTGCAATTGTATTGCCAGGAGGAAGGAAGGCTCTCTAACTGTTTCCTGTACCAGATGGGACTAAATAGGTTGTGCCTAGGGGAGGGGAAGGGTGTCCTTGCAGGAAGCTATGCTGCTTAAACACTGAGCAGCCAGGCCTTCAAACATGTTGGCTGGGGAACATCAGTTTCTGAGGGGGTCCCTTCACACACAGGTTACCCAGCCTTTTGAACACAGCTCAGTGAGGAGTGAGAATAGTTGGCTGAGAAAAAGGTTGCAATATGAAATAAAAATACTGGGCACATACATAACTCTCTCCCACAGCAAACCCATCCAGGCTCACTACCTCCCTGCACTTCAAAAGAGACTGTATTTCAAGATATTTCAAGATATATATTAATATATTTTCAAGATATTTCAAAAAGATACTATATTTCAAGAAAAATAGCATAATTAAGTAGGTTATAATACACAACATACTATTCAGGAAATTACAGTGCAGTAAGTTACTGTAAAAACATGAGAGACATGTGCTCTCAGTGACTACCTGCATTTGTGCCTTTATCCTGTGCTAAATTTGGCAAAAGCCAAATAGCATCCCCCTCCCAGCTGAAAAGTAAACTTCCTGTAAACATCCTCACCGAAAATCAGGATTAAGAAGATCCCCCCTAGGGCTGTGCTTATGCCACTGTGCTCCTTCTGCCATAGCTCCGTGGGCCTGCCAAGAGCTGAGGGTGCTGCTGGATCTGCTCCCTCCCTGGAGACAGAGAGACTGATATTAGCAACAGGTTATCAGTGTTGCAGCCATTTTTAATATCTGCTTTTAAAAAAAGACTGTTATTGAAACAATGCACGTGATCTTATTTAAAATATAGCATTTTTCTGTGAATTTATATTTCCTCTGAAGTTTCCTTCCCTCTCAGCTTGTATTACTTTCTAGATGTAGTGCCTTTCACTGAAGAATATGACTCTCGTGGTGCACCATTAGTGTTTATGCTCCAGTCGCTTGTAGCAGACACTGAGTAAACACATCAAAAAGAACTTACAGTCCCTCCACACAACCAAGAATGAAATCCTTTCAGGATCTCAGGTCCTGACAGCATTTGAAACAGTCTCTTCCATGGCCCAAACTTATGGGTGTATAGCCAGAGATGGAAGAGACACGTTTCTTCTTACCTGCTTATCGTTCCCCTTGAAATTAATATGAATGAAAATTAATCAGATCATTCATCAGATCTGATAAGCTCTGTGTGATACAAATCACATCTGAATGAGCAGTAGCTGATAAAATACTGGTATTTGAAGACAATAGCCAAGTTCTCTTTTATAGTGTCAGATGTCCTTTTATATGCTTTCCACCAACATGCAAGTAGATGAATTTTCTTGTATTTTTTGTTTGTTTGTGAGTTTTGCTTTTGGTGGAGGTTTTTTTGTTGTGTTGTTGTTGATTTTTTTGTTTTCTTGTTTGTTTTGCCAGAAAAATCCTGAAAAATGAAAATCATGTGAAAAATTATCTGATAGTCATCACTTGGGGACTCTCACTGGCAAGGCTGGTGGCACAAGACTGAAACCTCTTTTATGGTCTTGGAATTGTTTTTGATCTGAGAGAGAATAGATACGAATTCTATGACCAATTACACAGATCACATTTCAGGTAATAACCAAATTGTGAAGAGTCCCATAGTTCCCATCTAATTCATGAATGAGAAAATAGTTAAACTGTGAAAGCAAAGATGTGGGTTTCCACATTGCCTTCCCAGTTATGCTTGACAGCAAGAAGAGGAAAGCATTGATCTTGATCACAAATACAAGACACGGCTTGGAAGATCAGCAGTTTCTAAGCCTGGATGGGAATACTGTCAATTTTCATGGAGCAGTATTTTTAGTGCTCAACAGTTTGATCTTTTGTCCATTTTGGACTGGCCTCTTTTTTTTTTAATTTTCCGATAACCTCTATAAATGAGGAATTCCTCACCTCTGAATACAGAAATATAAAAACATTAATGACCACAAGATGAGAAACAGATGAAGGACTCTTCAAGCCAAATATTCACATCTCTGTGACAAGGTTCTAGCCAACATAAGCATGTAATTTGCATCTACATTTTTGGCACCTAATGAAATAGTCTTTTTAAAGTAACCACCTAATTTCCCTATTGACAAGTACATGCCTTTGAAGGTCTCCCAAGGAGATATGATCTATGGAACAGAAGCACCTAAATTTCTCTCCATCAGATGAGCAGGAAACTCTGGCATTATTTGTCTGCTCTCAAGGCACCTATTTGTCAGTGGCTGGAGCCTCTCAGTCACTGACTAGGAAGCCTAAACTTGTTCTAGCAACGACTTAATCTCTGCAGCCCGCAGCCCTCCCTACTTGTTAGCTGAAATAAAATTGTGTTTAGGACATTGCATGAATGCACAGACATTAAACACTTTGGCAAATCAATGTTAGTTTTGAATATGTCAAAATTCAACTGCTAAAGAGAGTACTCTGATACCATAATGCTCACATGCATTATTCTTTTTTTCCTGTCACAGCCAAGAAGCTTAAAATGCTCAACAGCATTAATTGAAAAAGGGTGGGTAGCCACTACTGCCTTTTATGCCTATAGTTGTCTATTTAAATGCCTATAAATGTATTTATACACAGGACCCAGCAAAATACACAAACGTACAAATTCATATATTCGTGTTGCTGAAATTACATAGCAAGTCTGGAGATCAGATCAGAAATAGAATCCAGATCTCTTGATGCAAAACCTTTTGCTTTAACCATTTGAGAATAGATCCCCCTAGCCTCACAGACTGTCATATTAAAAAGAAAGAGGAAAAGAATCACTGAAACTTCAAATCAAAGCATGAAATTGAAAATCTGTCAGATCCATAAAATGAAAATTCTCTCCAAAGGAAAATTCTGACACGATCATATTTTCTCATGAAATTGAAGCTGGAAATAAGGTCATACTGAGGGGAAAAAAAGAATAATATTAAGAAAAAAACCTCCAGAACAGCATCAGCCACTTCAGTATGAGAGTCTGAAGGGTTTTGACAAGTACTGTGTCTAAGCCAAAAAACCCCAGGGCTAGATCTTCCACAAAAATCAGAAAACTTAAAGGGACATTGTCAAAGTTGGTAGACCAAACATTTGAGCTACTTTAAACTCAGAGTAATACAGAAGAATTCATCTTTTTCTTTATTAGAAAGAACAGCTGAAGGATATTTATGAAGAATATGGTGACATAGTTTGCATATTTATTTTGTAACTAAGGATAACAGACTTTGCAACATTTTTTTTTTCTTGGTTTTAAAGCCTTGCTTACATTGTAGGTTGAAAGATTACTTTCCAATTAAAACTTAAGAATTTTTTTCCTTTGCTCATATTGAGAAAGTTATGGAAAAAGTCAAATGAAAAAAAGTAAGTTAAAATGGGACACAGAGAGGGGGCAGGAGGGGGAAATGTTTATTTTTAAGTGCAGCATGGCATCATTCTGTTATAAAAATCTGGTGCAAACTGATTTTCTGAAGTGCTGAGAACCTACAGATCCTTTGAATTCATCAGGAGATCTGAGCACTCAGCTGACTCCCTGGGAAATCAGGCCACATTTCTTTAGCTCCCCAAGTCTTAACCCTTCAAGAATTTCTTCACATGTCCAGTTTAGCATATATGGTTACTCAGCTGGAGTTAAAGTGACTTCATGGTGGCTTTGTTATTGTATGTGCAGAGCTTAGTGGTTGGATATCTGAGTTAGCACAGACGTAATTAATCTGCTTAAAGATGAATAAAGACTAAAGCCAGCAGTGTGAGATGATCACTTTGCTCCAGTTAACGGAGGAGACAGGTTCTTGGTGGGCACAGGCCATCCCTCTCAAGCCCAGCACACAAATCAAAGTGCCAAAGCATTGAGGAGCATGTGTGCAGTCAAACCACTGCAAGAGGTCACAGAGGATCCCACTGACTTACATGAATATCCTTCTGGCTCTTGATGTGCTTGCTGTAGCATTTTCTCCAACATCTGTAAGGAAGGTCAGTACCTCAGATGTACTTTTCAAAAGCCACTATGCTAAACAAGATTAAACAAGGGTTTTAAAATCTGGCAGCATGCAGTTGGTCCAGTCACTACTGTTGAATTAGTAAATATGCAAAACAGCATTTGCACTGGTTAGTACCTTGTATATTTATCCACATTTTCCTTGTGATCCTTTGTCCACTGGCATTTTTAGAGCAATTTAGGTTGTGAGCCCAGTTACAATGTGGGGACATTTATACAAGCAAGACCAAAGCCTTCATATTAAAATAAGTCCTGTGTGAGATGTTACATCTTGGGACTACAAGGCTTCTGTGTCTTTTTTCCTTCTTCACTGAGAAGAGAGCAGTCTCCTAGAAGCATGCCTGGCTCCTGGCCAGGAGTCTCTGTCTCCACAAGTGGGTCTTTAAAACAGGAGCTGGGGGTTTAAGCAGCCTCCCTGTTTCCCATGGCAGCTTCAGCCCGCAGACATCAAGGTGATGTGGGTGTGGCCTGAAGAACCATTCTGCTGGACACTGTAATGAATATTCAAGTGAAGCACAGCTGGGCACTGGAGAGGCCATTTGACAAGCTAGAGTGTACATGTGCCAGTGGCCAAGGGACAACTGATGGGATGACTGACATTGACCAAGAGCTGTGTGTGTGTCATCCCTCAGCTCAGCTCAGGGAGTACCTCCAAGCATTGAGAAGGACATCTTCATCTTTTAAAGTCCAAACTCCATTGTCAGGCTGCGTGAGAAGGCAACAGCACTGCCCAAAGCTGTGACTTAGCAGTGAAGTGAACCAGCAGGAACTCCTTGACCCACAGCACTGCAGAGACACAGAAGACCACTGCAGGCTTAGCCCACAGAGATCTTCTCCAGTGAGTTGAGACACCTGACTGACACCCATCCCCTTGGTTTCCAGTCTCAGATTCTTATGAACAAAAGGACATACCTTTCACCACTGGGAAAATTGATGGAGGGGACAGGTCTTATTCTTGCCTCTCTGAGAGATGTAGGCTTCAGTCAATCACTCAGTGAGAAAGTACTTCCAAGAAAAGCTCTCTCAAGCTTGAAGCTGTCCCACTTCACATGTAATCAGTAAATATTAATTAGGCAAGGAAGAGAGGTAAAAATAACCCCCTCACCATGGAGATTTTTTATGAAATTTACAGATAATTTTTTAAAGCTGTGCCTGGATCCTCTTTCTTCTCACCAAATAAAAGTCAAATTCTCTGTGATGAGAAGAAGTTATTCTCCCCTGCATAGTCCATCTCAAGGCAGGGATGAATTTGATTCCCTCAGGTTCTCTGAGGATGAGTTGAATGCAGATCTCCAGTATTTTTGGGGTGGTCTTCAAAAAGTGACTCTTTCCACTCCATAGCTAGAACTCAACCATAGAGATCTCCTCCTTTCCAAAGCAACTGCTCATATTCTTTGCCCATTCAAGTCTCTTGTTTGGAAAGACAGGAAAGAAAAAAAGGAGGATGGGTGCAGATGGGACGCCAGCTGTAACCAGTGACCACTGCTGCTGCTGCTTCTGAAAAGTCTTGTGAAGGAATGTTACACAGAGTTCAGCTTGTGGGTTCCTAACCAGTGCCAGCAGGGAGGATTTCTTTGCTCTTTGAGTATTTGAGGAGAGTGCTTGGTAAGTCCCTGTCCTAGACCTAGCCAGGCTGTCTTCCTCAGCTGGTGAGCTCTGCATTTACAAAGAAACATGGATTCCACATGAAATGATATACTAAAGACCACATTTTTCCCAATGCAATTCCATCTGTAGAGACATGGACATGTACCAAGACATAGCTCACAATTCACACAAAATCACAAATACATTTCTTTGTGTGGACTTTACTGTCAAGTATGATTTGGAGGATAAATTCAGAAAAGTACAGAGTGATTTTTCATGAACATTTTTATATCATTGCCTTTGTTAAATTTGCATTAACTTCGTGCTAACCAACAAGTGGAGATCAACTGGGACGTCTTGGCTGAAATAAAAAAAACAACCAGACATCCATGGTTTATCAAGTCATACTGGAAAAATAGCAAAGAAGGACAAGAACAATGTAGCTGAGTCTGAAGCCAGAGAATGCAGAGAAACCTGGATTTTCTAAACCTTAGGAATGTGTTAGGATATACTTCAGTCCTGTTGTTGTAGTTCAGCAATCCTATCTATGGTTGTAGTTCAAGTAGAAAACAAGTAGAAAAACCAAGTAGACTGGAAATGGTCAAATTCTCCTTTCCATTGGCTCGGGAAAAATAAATGTGAAAGTATTTTTGAACTTTTAATCTTAAATTGTCACAGACTGAGGCAAAAATTTTGCCATTTGTTTTTGTGTGGGAGGACCTCTGCAAATGTCAGGCAGTGAGGAGGTTTGTGCTGAATGAGACCATTTGAGAGGTCACAACTTCCAGTCCTCCTGTAGGACTTCAAACACAGGCTCTACTTTTCTGTACAGGGAGCAGTTCTTCTAAGGAAGCTGTTCACACTGCAGGAGTTCAAACATGGGTATAAACTTCTGCCATGACCAGGTCAGAAGTTACTATCTGAGAAATGTGGCTGGCACATTATAATCAGAAATTGTTAAGAAAAGGGCTTAGAGATACAATCATAGCTCTAACATCAAGGATTATATGACAAAATAGGGACAAAAGGGGAATTATTTTTCTTTTATTATATTTCTCAGTACAGGAATTATGAAAGGATTCTACATTTTTTCATGCTTTTCCCACAGTCATTTATGATAATCTCTTGGAAAAATCAAACTAAACTTCAGTCATCACTTCAGTCATCAGGAGAAATTTGCTGACGTGTGCATTTGTTTTTTTATGTACAGTTGTTCATGTGGGCTCAAGACAGTGCCACAAAATGAAGTTTACATCTGACCTTTGAAAAGTCAAAACTGGTTTGGGGAAACTGCATATAAAATAGTTTAAAAGTTTTCACAAAGCGTATCCCTAAAGCAGGTGCTGAGATGCTAAATCCAGCAGTTACAGTGAGTCCTCTACATCAGACTCGAGTCTGCAAGATGCATTTTAGAATCACCCAGGAGGAAAAAACCAACCATGTTTTTCCAATATGGGTCAGAAACACTAATTAACTGGAATTGTTTCTCATGATCAGTAACTCAGCAGTTCTCCTTCTGCCTCTGTTAGAGAACCGAGTTGAAGAGTGGTTGCATTAAAATAGCAACAAACAACATCCAAATTCGAAACACCAGTCAGGTTTAAATTTATCTCCCGTAGTGCTTCCTTGTGACAGTGGCGATGACAGCGTCGATTAGATAGGGCTGGCACTTCACACCGTGTGTCACTCCTCATTATCTGATGAGAGCCCCTGCAAGAGGCAGGTGCTGGGGAATGAAAGATTAGGTGCAGCTCATGTAATCAGGCTAAATCCCTCACTACCTTCACCGAGTGATAACAAAATGTAAGCGGCTTTCTCCTTTCCACAAATTCTCCCCCACTTTTGCTGTGCCCATGAGTCTGTGGGTGTAATTCCCCCAGCTGCAGCTGAGAAACCTCACGGCAGAAACCAGCATTTCCAGGATGAAGTTGGTTCTGGACTGCAGACCTGTATTCCAGACAATTTCTGTTCTCTCAGGAATCTGTACAGCCCTAATCATGCAGCCTTAAGCAAACCTGCAGAAGTGCCCCTCCCTCCCTCCCTTCTGTGCAGATGTTTAAGCTCTTCTTCCTCAGTTTCGGCAGATCCTCCTTAATTCTCCCTAATGGCTCTCTCACTCTCCAAAAATAAGCAAATTAATTTTGCATGTGAATGAACATAATCAAAAAGCAGGGTGTGAGGCTTGGAGACATAGACTGGATTTTGACACTTGCTGCATTTTTCTAATACCTCCTAGTGTGCTAATCAATGTTTGGCAGCATGGCTATTAGAAATGAAGTTCCAGTAATGAGAACTAGCAAACTTCATGGAAAAAAGAGTCCTCTTTTAGTGCCAATTACTGATGAGAACTTCTTGGGCTTTTTGTACACTTTCAGAAACAAATCACTCCTCAGATTAGAAATGAGAACATTGGCTTTTTGGGAAAGAGCCAGGTCATGCTGAGTAAGACTCAGACACCTGGCTATGGGAAGGGATTCATGTATGCTGGGCATAGAAAAGAAAATACATAGCTAGCTTTGGGTAGGAATCAACTTCCACTTGCTGCCTTCTTGGAGTGCCCCGGATAGAGGTTGTCTGCAATCATCTCTTCTATAGAGGTACTTGTGGGAAGCCATGAAGGTGGCAACTGGAGCCCCTGCACAAGAAATTACAGACCACAGGGCAGTGAATGAGCAAACCCAGAACATTCTGTACTTGCCAGCAGTCACAGATTCAGGTTACAGTGGTGAAATGGCAATTGTGATGAAAGTAAGCCTTTTGCTGGAGGGCTGGGACTCTAAAGAGGAGCAGAAAATACTTCTGTCTATCAAACAAAACAGTCTAAAGCCAGTGAGGGAGAAGCACAGTGGTGTGTGGGGAAGGTAAAGAACAGCACTATGGTGGTGGCCAGAGGCACTCAGAATCACTGGCCACAGTCAGCACCTGTGGGCACCCCTCCTCTGTTGTGCCAACAGGGTCCCACTCCACTGACCACAAAGTTTAATCATGGCTGGTTGAAGCAGTAGAGGATGCACCGTGGAAGGTCTGTGCTGCTGGGAGCTGAACCCCAAACTCATTTTGACTTTTTTGTCCTACTAAATGTTTATTTGTGAGACCCATATGGCTGCTGCTTGGATAGATGGTCCCCACCATGCACTGGTGTGACAGTGTGGTGATGGGCAGAAGTTTAACTGCCTGCCTGAAATGCCTGTCTAAGCATGCCAGCCTTCCCAGGAGCTCAGATGTGCCAACAGTCTCCTTCCAGAGACTGAAACCCAGCCAGGAGCTCCTGTTCTCTGCTGGTGTTCTGGATATTTGGCTGAAAGAAAAAATGATGCTCCTGTTTTACACTGTGGAGAGGTAAATAACTACACTTGGTGCAGTGTTACTGTAAGCCATGATTTGGGAGGAAGAAGATTTTTCCATGTCACTCTGAGCCACCTCATGCCCCATTTAGTGGGCTCAGTGGAACATCTTCCCTGCCCCAGCAAGAGGCCATGGCCTTGTGCTCACTGGGAGGCAGGCAGGATTTGGCAACAGCAGAGGCAAACTTTCCCAGACTCCAGGGAATAACATTTAGTCATACAAAAATCCCAGCTGGTTCCTTTGTGCTTAAACCACTGCCCTCTGCAGCTGAAAAGTTAATTTGGGAAAAAAGGCTGGATGACAAAGCAAGAAAAACATGGTAAAATGGTCTTAATTTTATTTTTAACAATTGTTGCTGTTGAAGTAATGCTGGACATTACCCTTATTTGGTACTCTACCATTTGATCTTCATGGTTACAAAACTTGCGTTTCTGTGTACTTAGGATGAAAATAGGGGGAAAAAATCCACTGCTGACTGTCTACTCAGGAATGGGACTTGAGCAAGAAGAAGGCATCAAGTGAAATAAATGTTTTTATAAGTGGAAATTTCTTCTTTTTTTTGTTTTGTTGCATTGAAATCCAATAATTTCTACTCTGCTTCATTGCTTTTCTGTGTGGCAGTTGCAACTATGCTGAACATTTTTAGTGTTGTGCTAATGGCATCTGACACACAAAAAGAATATTCCTTGTTTGGCATTTATTAAATGTCACTGGTTTTCTAGTCTTGCAACCTGGCCCATCAGCTGCACACCTCTGAGCTCCTCTGAACACTTGCAAGGCATTAGGCCAATTACTGCAACCTTCTCAAGACAGGAATGTGCCTTTTCTGCATGTGCAATCACTGTGATACCAAAATAATGCAAGCCTTTGGAAACGATGTTTAGGCTAAGCTCATGAGAAGAGAGGAACTGCTTCTGCACTAAGGCATACTTGTTACTGATCAAGCGGAAAACTGACTCCTGAAACAATCCCTGAAACAGGGAAACATTACTGCTGCACTTTGCTAAAATGTTGCAGGCAAGTAGGTAGGTTCTTCTGATGACGTGATGGTCTTGTTTACAAAGAGCAGTTCACCACCACTGCAGAAAAGCGGACTAGCAAGCAGGCATACAAATGTCCCAATGTATGAATCAGCAAGCAAAGCCCCTTTTCTACTGTCAAGAGGTGGAATAGGCAGATATCCACTACTCTGGCCTCACTTTACTGCCATGTCACGATCCTAAAGGTAAATGTTTTTCAAGGATAAGTAATGGAGATGTTCAAAAGCCAGAGTATGGGAAAGGTAATGATAGTTTGGTCTGCACAGGAAGCTAAGTCTTCTCTTCAGGTATGAAAACATATCAGGTTAATACACATTTGACCACTCACAACTTGAAGTCTTTCTGCTACTTCAGTGATGCAGTGGGTAGGAAAAACATCCAAGCCTTGAGCACAAATCATGATGTGTTCACATGAAAGTCATTTTTAGAATAAGTTGTATGGATACACAGAATCTCCATCCCACAAACAGATGTTTGGGATCTTGAACAATGAGCTGTGGCTCAGCATTCATTCTCATTACATGACATGGAAATCCCAGAAGAGCTGGGAACTGGCAGTTGTCATAAGCTCTGTGGCACGTCCAGTGGAGGTGGAGAGTCTGTGAGTTTCTAGTGGCCTCTTACAAAGCTGTGGAAGAGAAAAACAAGATATAATGCATACAAAAGACTAGAGGAGAGAGTACATTTTACAGATTTTTTTTTTTAATGTCCTCAAGACTGATTGTATGAAATGGTTAGAAAAGTGTAACTGCTTTAAGATACACTCACCACTTCTCAGAGAAGAATGAGTATGAATTGGCTAAATCCAGAGTAGTGCTCTGTCCTTCAGCTGGGTAAAACCTGGTTTTAGCCCAAGAACACTACATATTGTGCTAGGATGCCAATGGAATAGACTGTATATCATTCTATGTGCATAAACAATGGAAGCCAGATGAAGAACTGTAAAAACTCAGCCACAGGTGTGGCTGATGTGCCTAGCAGAGATGGTCCAGCCCAATATGTGTCTGATTGGCCCCAGAAGTGCAAGGATTTGGAGGTTTTAACAAAGTGAAGTTCAGTGCATCAGTCAGATTGAGAATAGTCTCAGTCCTGGCCTTTTCTTTATTCTGTCTTTTATTTTAGTTTTGACAAACACAAAAGACTCCTCCGTGTCCTTTGCAGGGCTCGGACCTGAAAGCTACCTTCAAATCTTCCCTTCCATCTGAGGGAGAGGTATCGAGGGAATGAAGGCATGGATGACATGTCGTTGGTGTGTGAGTGAAAAAGTAGCTGGAAATTGCTATGCTTGGTGTTGATTGAGAGCACTGGCCCGAAATTGCCACATGTCAGCTGACGGCAGCATTGCCAAACCTCAAAGAAGACATCCCATGGAGGGGGCACCCACCCCGACCCACGAGCTGCAGTGCTCTCCATCTTACCCAATGTCCTGGTTCAGGGCAAATTTGGGAGAGAATCTCCAAAGGGAGCCTCTCCAGAAAGCAAACCCCCACGGCCCCTCCCCCCAACNATTTGGACTGTTTAACCAGGCTAGCTAAGGAACAGAAGAAACAAGAGCAAGCAGTAGCAAGCAGAAGCCAAAGCGAGAGCAAGCAGCGAAAAGCAAAAGCAAGAGCAAAAAAAACCGGAAAACAGCACCAGGTACTGCCCCATCTCTGCCAGTGTCCCGCCAGCCATGGGGGAGAGACTGATAACAAAACCCAAACAAAACATTTGCTCTTCAGAGTCTGTCTTAAAGGCACAGAACATATCCAGCATAGCACACACGAATGGGGATATTATTCCCACACGAATGGGGATACAAGCATCATAATGTCACCCTAGGACACCCAACCTGCTTTCCCACATGGCTAACGGGCTTTCATAGCCTCCAGCTGTTTGTTTATCTTGGGGATTCTAATTGTTGTTATGGTAATATTTAAAATTTGCATTCCAAAACTTACTTTGTCCTAACCTACTCAATTGTCTAGACAGCCCAAACTGGAGGAGAGAAATTATCCATGCTATCAAAATTGCAGCCTGGATTCCTGGCTTTTCTTTTTTTTTTTTAGAATCAGGCAAACACAAAGTACTTGTCCTACTTTCTACTCAGTAAGCTGAAATTCAGCATGTTTAATTATAAATCAAATAATTGACTACAAAGCTATTGTGGTATGGCCTTCCATGCTGTTGATGGTTTTAATTGCAAACTGTTACATGACGTGCTTCAGTAACAAAGAATGAGCCCTGAACTAGCAGAGGAAATGTCCTACTTTGACTCTGTTTTTACAGTCAGGATGCAGGACATTTTATGGTGTGTCAGTCCATGATGGACATGGACAAGAGAACTGTAGGCCACACAAGATGCCCGTGCTGTGTTCAGGGGGACAGTCCAGGAGTTGCTGTAGACTGTTCCTGCTGGCCCCTCTTCAGGACCCCCTCAGGAGTGTCACGTTCCTCCCAATAACCAAAGAGGAGCTTGTGTGGCTCATCCTGGAGCTGAGGATGAGACAGACCCCGGTGTGTGCACTGAGCACTCTCATCACACCAGATGGCACCCCTGGATGGCAGTCATGGAGGGGAGTGACTAGAGGGTGACACTAAAGCTCACAGTCCCCTCAATGCCCATGGTGTCACTCACTGCACGAGAATGCAGGTGCTGCTCTCTCCCCTCTCTGGACTCAAGGGTCCTAATGGCTCTACTCCCCTGTTAAAAAAAAAATAAACTAACAATGCTGGATGCCAGGGCATGTAAAAGGAGTCCCAGGGGAAGCTGGAGTCATTCCTTCTCTCAGGCCTTCCAGTGGTGTCAGGCCCAGGGCGGGCACATAGTGAATCTTCTGGGAAATGGTGACAGCTGCTCCTGCTGGACTAGACCACCACCCTGGAACAAACTGCCCAGAGGCACTGTGCTTTCTCCATTCTTGGACACACTCAAAACAGAACTGGACATAACACTGAGAAACTTCAACTGGAGTTGTTCTGAGCGTGGGACCTCCTAAAGCTCCCTCCACACTTATTTTTGGGGGGATTTTATAACCTAGAGAGTTCTTCACAAAGCAGACAGTAGGGGTGTTTTCACTGAATTGTGTCTTCAGTGGTGAGCAAGAGACACAAGTTTGGATCCTTATGCACACCTGTACAAGGCAGCAGCATCTCTGTCAGCTCCTCCAGAGGTCCTGTTTGCTCCTTTCCACTCATCTCACCCATGTTTCCACCCTCCTCACCCAGCACCCTACCAGGCTGAAAAGTATTATCTGGAGGAAGGTTTTGGGAAGGTGCTTGTATGGTATCTTGTGCACAGTGGAGTGAGAAAGACAAATGAGGTTTTCTCTTAGCAGATTAACATGAACTAGGAATAATTCTCACCTGCACTGGAGCCAGGACCCACCACATGCTCAATTTGGGCCAAGGAGCGCTGATGAGGAAGGGCCATCAGCCCTCCGGTGCCCAGGAGGATGAGGAGGATGGAAGGAAGCAGGGACGTGCTTGCTCAGACAGAAACATCTCAGAAGTAAAAGGCAGTGCAGGTGGCAGGCATTTTTTAAAAGATGAGGACAGGCCCAATTTCAACAGATCAGGAGAAGGGAGGAAGGGAGAAAAACTGTGTAGCCAGAAAGGCACAGGACCTACTAATAGGAGGGAGAAACTCCAAATCTCTTTTCTCCTTTCCTGTCCACAACTCTGCTCTTCCCTGTGAATCTGTACCTGGATGGAAGGCCTTCTCAGAAGTAGCTGTAGGCTTATTTGCCTTCTTTTTCTTTTGATTCCCAGTGGGAGGGGAAAGAAAATAATCATAAAGAAATACTAAAGGGAAAAAATAAAATAAAAAGAGAGAAATTAAACCCTGATGTACCAGTTGCTCATTCCCCAGCCCATCCCTGAGTGGCAATCAGTCTTTTCTGGATAACTCCTTAGAAAAGAAATCTTGAAAGCTGCCACCAAGATGGACTGAAAAACACCATCTCCTTCACCCATGGACAGGAAAATCTGGAGCCTTCCTTTGTTGAATGTAAAGACTGAGCAGAGCCAATTACCTGCAGTGCCAAACAGTGTTACAGCAAGTCTTTGGGCAGAAAAAATATAAAATCCTCCAAGTCAGCTATGACATATTTCAGGCGTATTTAGTCATTGAAGCTGAATATCCCCAGCTGTGTTAAACTGTTAAGCTGTTGAGTTTCCGTTTGCAAACCACTAACAAAAAGTAAGCTAAAATAGTCTTGCTGTGCCTGCTCTTGCCTAGCATTGCTGAGGAAAATTAAACTTAAAGCCAGATCATTTCATGTTTCTTGGAAAAACACCCAAGTCCTTCATATTGGTGACGTGTTCTAGTACCTTCCTGCTAGAGAAGTTTTTTGTTCAGCAGTGTCTATGGATGTGAATGCTCAAATAGGGACGAGTGAACTGCTGTTTTATTGTATTACAGATTCTCTTTGACCTTACCTTGCTGGGCTACTGATGTAGCTGTGCTGAACAGACCAGCTCTGTGCTCAGGGAATAATTTTGGTCCTGCATTTCCTTAAGGACGGAGATCTCTTTTCCTCTCTCTTGCATGCAACAGCAGTTTCTAGGCAGTATTGACTTAAAATCCTCTATTTTTATATGACTAACTATAGCAGCTAATCATTTAAAAAGCTGAACAGTTGAGATTGTTGTGAGAACTTGAAGTCCAATCTCCATTTTTTTTAACTGAACTGCAACATATGCATGCATGAAGACAAAAGGCCCAGAGTGTGTAAGAGGACAATCAACAGGACCAACTAACAGAGAAATCTGTGATTTAAGGTTAATAGGGAGAAGTATAAATCTCCCTGAGCTTTCGTGTTATTTTGGTCCCAAGTGCTTGTGGGGGAGAGATGATTTTCCCCTCTTTCCCCCTCCCTGGTTGGCACTGGTCTGTGCACACCCTGTACCATTGTCTTTCTGGCTGTCACAGGCATGGAGGAGGCAGGTGGTCCTCTGCCAGTGAAGACTGATGCACCACGGTTTTTTTCTTGATAGGTGGTTTTTTAGCAAGGTCACCTTATGCTGCAGGGTCATGTGTGGCAATTCAGGGAGTCTGCATGGCAGCCCAAGCCTGCTGGAGCTGTACTGAAGCAGGGAGGCTCCTGGTGAAGAGAACAAGGGGGAAGAGGAGAAGGATTCAGGCCTGAGCCCTGCTTGCAGGCAGCAGTGGCTTCATGTCTGCCAGGGACATGGCAGAGATGTCCAGCTGCAGAGCTCCCTGTCCCCTGGGGAAAGGAGGAACCTGTGCTCTAGTGGGGGTCCAATCACTGCTGAAGCAAGAGCAATGTGTGCAGAAGTTTCATCCAGTGGAACAGTGGGTTTTTCTTTTCCAGATGTATTTCTCTGAAGCCCCAACAGCAAGTGATGCTGGCCACTGTGTTGTGTGAAGAACTATTGATGTGATGATATAGATATAGGTGTATAGATAATTACCATAACCTTTCTTTATTAATCTCTGATTAAAATCCTAAGTAATTTATATGCAAATTTATTGCTTTGCTTATTATCCTGACAAATGGCCAAGCTGGCCCTTAGCATGGCAGAGCTGGCTATCGTCCTTCTCAGCTGTGCTGCTCTTGGGCCATCGATACCCCAGAAAATGTTGCTGAAAACTCCTCAGCTGCATTCTAAACTCTCACAAGATGCAAAACAAGCCCATGCCAGTAAGTGGTAGCAGGCACCCAACATCTCCCTGGCTGGGAGAGCTGGGTGAAACCTCTCCCTTTCTCTCTCGACCCAGAAAACCCCATGCGTTGTCAGCACAATGTTTGAGGAGCTGCAGACCAGATCACAAGTGCTGGATGGTTTCTGAAGGATTCTTTTTGCACAGCAACAAAGGAAGAAGCTGAGGGCAATTTTCTTTTTCTTACAAACTTCTTCAGGGTAAGTTACCACTTCAGCAATTTTCTCAGCCAGGACAGTGAGTGGGTAGCCCAGCACTCTCTCAGCTGTGTGCAAAGATAGGGAAAAATACACAGCTAGAGCCTCATGAAGGCAAAAGAAACAATTAGCTATTTTTTTTTTTTTATTTGTGGCTAAGGAGTTCAAGGTAAACTGTTAAGTAGATGGATTTTGTTTTGATAGCTGAAAATACAAATACTCATCATAATTTTTCAGACTGAAAAAGAGGTTTTGAATGACAAATTATATCTTTCCAGGCCCTTCCTGGTGACAGCTGGAGAGAGTTGATTCTAGAGACTGAGGCAAGCCTGTGATGGTTGTTGCCATCTTTCTGCAATGCCTGGAGATTATCAAAAGGCATTAATTCCCATTGTCTGTAAGGTAGACTACAGTGTCCCTTCATATCCCAACAACAGAGTGATGAACCACTGGTTTCCAGCCAAGAGCACTTGAAAACTGCTGGGGATGCATCCTGTGCAGGGCTCTCCTGCAGGGGTGTAGTGGCAGGGCCAGTGCAAAGGGCCTTGGTGCTTGGATGATGGTGTGAACACCAGATTTGAGAACTGAGAGCTGCTTTACATTGCAGATAACAGTCTGTGATGGACTCACTTGTAATTAGAGTCCCACTGGATAAGCATATTGTGCTCCTGGGGCCAGCAGGGCCCATGAAGGGCCCTTACCTGCACACCCAGCAAGGAATCCTTTCCAACCACCTTGTGGATGGGAATGGGGCACCTGTGGTTGTGCTGGACAGAGTCTACAAAGCCATTTCTTCAGTGGAGCATTGTCAGGATATCTCCATCACTTGAACGTCTGGTTTGATGGCTTGAGCTGGACTGGATTTCTGAGATGTCCTTGTCTCTGGGTTGGATCCAACCCTCACGGCACGCTGGGAAGCTGTGGGAAACCAAGGGAGGAGCATGGTCCTACATCATGCAGGCCAAGATGGCTTTTGCCTGGTGCTCAAGCACTGCAAAAGCTCTTTCTCCTCATCGCCATGTGCTCCTTCAGCCTCAGGTTGACATCTCAGTGGCTGGGGATACGTCATCAACTTAAACAAGCTTGCTGGGTTGTATCAAAGCCCAAAAATGGAAGATTCATTAGCTTTTAAGAGCACAGCTCACTAATAGAAGTGCACAGGAGTTCATGGCTGTGCTTGCAAAAATAAATTTTCCATCAAAATAAGAACTTACAATTCTCTTCGAGGACAAACAGAATTGAGCTTTGACTATAGCAGCTTCAGGCGTGAAAAAATGACTTGTCTGTTTTTCCAAGGCCTGTCAGTAGTTCTAACAAAAGATGTTTCTCTTCCCACAAACTTTAAGACGTTACAGCTAGAGTAATAATCCTATTAAGGGCTTGCTTGTTTTGCTATTTAGCGTAATAACTTATTTTAAAAAGGAAAACTTTCCCACATTTTAAAATTAAAGTATAATGGTAGGAAGTAGCAACCAGAAACATAGACTTCATCAAATCACACTGCAAAAACCCCACATTAAATTTGCAGTAAATGGGCTTGGCTATTCAAAAATTCTTTCATATACTGGAGCGTTTTCTGTGAAAACTCCCTGCTGGGCTCTTAAAAGCAAATCTACAGAATTTCTGAGTGTTTGGACTTGCTCCAAATTGTGCTATTGAGATAAAAATGCTTGAAAAAATAAAGCCACTACTATTTTATCTTATGCTGATAATATGATCTAATTTGATTACTATTTTTTACCATTGACTGCATAAAGTGAATTAGACTACCTAAAAGGAACATGAAAATCGATCATTGGAAACAACTGCAGCAGGTAGTCCTTAAGGAAATAATGTCTTAATTCCCTAGGCACTTCCCTGGGAAGGAAACACAATAGTGCTTTGTAAGGGCTGAGCTGGTGAATAGAAACATCCTTTTTTTTTTTCCCCTCTATTTTCCCTCCACATGGGCACTGAACTGGGAAGTTCCTGCATAAAACTGCAACACCAAACTTGAGAGCAGCTAGGGAAGGCTGCTTTCAGAGCTGAGCTGCTTGATTTCCCATCTGTTACCAAGGTCAGAGCCATTCCTGGGAACTACCTGGTGGCTTTGGAGTTACATTGAATAAATATTTCAAAAAGGTTTTATGTGGAAATATATGAGAAAATACCCCTTCCCTTCTAAGATGTTTGGCAGTGTATTAAACACTTTCCACTGTCTCAGAAAAGCCCAGCAAGCACACACAGCTCAGTGCATACAGTTTGTCAAAGTCTAATGAACTCTAGTGGAAATTCTCTGTGGCTTTGTGGGGATTAGGCTAGCAACCACATTTGTGCTTCAAGCTGAAATGAATCAGTCTTCCTAGGCGACCCAACTTCCAGAGTGTTTTCCTGTCAAAATTAGTCTCAAAAGTAATTTGTTATCTGTTGCCTTCTTTCCACTCAGACCCCTCTCCCATGTGCATATGTGTACCTTTGGTAGATCTATCCAGGTCTTTCAGGCATTTCACAAAGTAGAGAAACAGAAGATCACCTGGCAGGAAAAATATTTCCTACGGAGACCTCTCCTCTTCACTAGACAAACACCCTCCTGTTCACTTCTGGTTTGCATTGATCTACCACCCAACACAGGAAAAAAAAATTATTTTCTATAAAAGGAAAGAACAATTGTCTTCTATGTGAAAGGTGGGAACTTGGGTACTCAAGCACAAAGCACACATCTTGCAGAAATTATTAATTTTCCTCAGCAGTATAGAGCTCCATTTTCCCTGTAAATTTTGGAAGAAAACTCAGACAATCTATGTAGGCAGAGATAAATCTTCCACCTGCTTCTAATGCACTTGGCAGCATCCACAGTGCAGCTTCACATGCAGCATATCCCCCCTGCCTTTGCTGGACACTTGGTCCCTGTGTGGGTGTGCTTGCTGAAACTTTCCTAATGTTGTTGACATTCATGTTTCTCTGGTTGTCCTGTCTGTCACCGGAGCTGCATTGGTGCTAGGCAGAAAGACAGCACCTTCAGGGAAAGCTTCCATGTGCAGCATCTTCCTGATATGGGACAGGTCTGAGGTGGGTTAGGAATTTTTTATTACTATGGTTCTTTGTCTGTATCACTCACCCTTATGGTTTGTTTCTTTGGGCAGAAACATTTGGTGAGGAGCTGCATTGCAGATGAGGGGCTGAGGTACTGGATGCATGTTCTCCAGATGTTTTATTTCCTCATGGAGGCAATGGGAGGTCCTTGTTTTCACTTTCCATGGCTGTTCTTGGGTAAATCCCGTGGTATTAACAAGAGAGGTGTGAAGGCACACATGCATCTGTGATGCCAGGATGGGTGAGTTCATACATGCTCCTGCAGAATTGTGATGTCAATGAACTGTTGCTTTTAACTGACTACACAGCAAGCTGCAGCTCCAGAGAGCAGCAAGGGTGGAAGGGTAAGAACAAAAGTGGTTTCTGTGCAACAACCTGTCTCTTGACCATCCCTTCTCTATGGTGGATCACAAGGTGTTGGTCTTTCCAAGGAGCAAAATCTTCATGTATGAAGTCATAAGGCTCAAAGAGAAACAAGCAAACACTGTAGAGCTGAGTACTCCTAAATATTCCACAGTACTCTAAGGAGCAGAAGAGGTGTCAGAAAGTTTAATGACTATATCTTACAACATGTATTTCATCCTGGTACTTGTTCAGGTGCTTGCTCCTACTCCAATAACAGTGGAACAGCCTCTTCCCCAGTTTCAGGACAAGCTACATGTCACAGAATAGAGCTGCAGAGTGTCTGTGTAATCTTTTTCATATGATCATGCCTTCAGAACCCGACATGCCTGTTCCAAAGCTGTGCAGCAGCACCTACCACTGTGGAAGCAGCAGGATGCTGTGGCAGCCATAGTCTCTCCCTCCTGCTCCACTTGAAAGGGATTTTAGGCGGGTAAGACTGAGGCACTTCCTGTAAATCACTTCTAGGGTTTCATTTGCTGTAGTGCAGGTCTCTCTGCTTCCCACCCTTGTCATTGCAACTCCCTCTGATCTGTGTGGTCTGGCCCAAATCTCCAAACCACAGAATAAATTTTGGGAGAGCAGAAGTTGCTGGCTTTTCCAGAATTCCTTTTTTGTGCACTTTTGTGGTTTGATTCAGTGCCGTACTCAAGCCTCATTTGTTGTACTTCTCATCAATGTAACCACGTTTCCTGCTTCCCATTTCTCTACACTCTCTAAGAGCAATCATCTCTTTTTATGAATGCTGATTAAGTCTTGCCCAAACTGGTCTGCAAAAGACTGCTGAGCAGAGGTGCCCTTGAATTAGAGGAGGACACAAATGACTGAGGAGCAAGATTTTAAAAAGTCTGAGAACTTTTTCTTTGGCTTCCAGAGGGCCAGTGTCAATCACCTTCTCAAAAAGCTGCATAAAACTTCAAAGTACACAAACACACATACACACTGAGGACCCCTAACTCTAAGACATGTCACAGAAAATATTACACTCTACATGCCACACATTTTCTGACTGCTTTTGAAAGGGTTGTGAGAGATGGTCCTGCCCAGCACATTTCAGAGTTTCTCACACAAGTCTCTACTCAGTTTGGTTGGGGGGTTTTGTACCCCTCAGGCAAATGCAGTTCCAACTGGGTAGTTGGTGTGGTTCAGAGCACCTTGATGACTTACCACAGATCTGATTCCTTTTTTGCCCAACAGCAGGATCAGCTTGTACCTAAGCTGTTCACAACAGATGTTTGCCTAAGCTCTTATTCAAAAACAAACAAAAAATTATAGGCATAAAACGGTTTCCCCAGCCAATCTATCTAGCTTAATCATCCTTACTATTAGGATTTTTTTTTTAATTCATCCTGAATCTCTTTTGCAATTATCAGAGTCCATTATTTCCCATTCTCTCATCAAAATTATTCCCCCATATTTGCAGATAACTTGGATGTATATAAAGATGTTTATTATCTCCCTTCAATCTTGTCTTTTCTAGACTAAACAACATAATTTCCCTCAGTCTTACTTCATCAATTGTATTTTCTAGATCTCTAATTGAATTTGCTACTTTGAAGAACTGTACTCAGGACATACTTTTCTTTTCGTCCTCTTAAAAAAAAAATTAGGATGTGCTTAGAACTGAATGAAATACCCTAGGCAGGGCCTTGGCAGCACTAAATTGACAAGAGGTATGTCAGACAGATTATAAGTGGTGATCCTAAGGCTGTAGCCCAGTACAATGCTTTCAGCTTCTGCAGTAGCAGAACATTGTTGGTTTCTCATGCCACAGTTACCCCTAAATCCTTCTCTGCTTTCTGGTGCTCTGTTTTGGTGTTTTATATCAGTCCTGTCTTCATGTATAAGCAACTTGTTATCTGAGTGACAGCAGGACAAATGGAGAATTCCTCATTAACGGCGGTGCACCTCGTCTTTTTCTGGCTGCAGATGAGCAAGATCCTTCAAAGTCTGTCCTAATCCTCAGCTCGAATTCAAAGGTTTTGTGATTTGGTATAGGTGGTGACTCTGTTCTCCCAGCACGAGGCAAAGTGGTTGTGGTACATCAACCTGTAAATCTCCTGTGCTGGTGATCTGCCCTCTCGTTTCCGTACGCTCCCCCGTGCTGCTGCCTCTTGCTATGGGGCTCGGCTCCTTGAAGCAAGAACCAGCCTTATGTTCTCTCTTTACACAGTGCCTGGCATGACGGCATCTTGATCCATGATTAAGAATCCTAAATATAATGGCAATAAAAATAATACTGTCTCTCCACCTGAGAAGATCCAGTTTGTGGCAAAATGGGAAGGGAGAGGAGTTTATGGGCGCATTAAACTTTCCTTTGTAGATCTAAAAAATGTAATGAAAGGCAGATTTTAAAATTGGATTGCTATTTCTTTACGAAAATACTCTTTTGCTGAGCAGAATGGTACATTCCTCTCTGTAAAAATGTCACATTTTCACCTGGGGCATATTCATGAAAATTAAAACTTTGCTTCTTGTTGTAAATCTTTGTAAATTTCCATGAATTTGCCCCAGGTGAAGATGTGACATTTTTACAGACAAGAATGCTCCAGTTTTGCTGAGAGAGGCAAGAAGGCCTTTCTGTTAAAAAATGGCAACAGCAGCTTTCTGCTTGTGAAAAATATCTATCCCTTTTACTGGAAAAAAAAAAAAAAAAGAAGAAGAAAAGGAAAATGGAGTTGAGCTGTTGCAAAGCTATTGTTTTCTATTCCCCACTTTCTGGCTTGCTTTTATGACTAATTATTGTGCTCAGAGGCAGAGAGTGAAATTTAAACATACATTGAATTTTCAAATGTACTTCAGGAAAAAGACTTCATTTTCTCTTGAGAACTGGTAACTTTGCCATTTAAGTGTCATCTTTTCTGGCACTAATGTTATATAGTCAATGGTTATCATGAATTAGCTACTACAACTCTCATTCATTCAAAACTTCCACTAAAATGGATGCAAGATACAACCATGACACAATCTATCAAATAATGCAATTTTGTAATTAAGAGAGGAAGAAATTTAAAGTCTAGTGCAACCTGTAAGCTTTTGTCCATTTCTATCGCTGATTATTCACTCTGTCCCTGACACGATGCAGGCATCTGAACATTTATGGCCAAAGTTGCCAAAGGAGAAGGAAACTTATGGGTTTGATTGCATGAGACAGATCATCAGCGAGAACAAAGTGATCCTTGTCAGTCCATTTTCTTGACTGAGCCACCTGTGGGAAAGAAGAGTACGAGGGGGTGACCACAGTTATGTGGTAAAGAAGAGGCTGCCCCAGGATGCTCTTGGAGAGACTTCTCTGACACTCTGGAGCGAGCTAGTTTATGGTCATTAATTAACATATCATAACTGGGGTGGGCTCTGAGGGTTTTCATAGAATCACTGAATAATTTGTTTGGAAGGCACCTTTAAAGGTCACCTAGTACAGCCCCCTATTTTTCATAGGGCTTAGCAAGCCTTTCCCACCTCTAAGAAGCAACACTTATAATCTTGTCCCACCAGAACTAACAGAACATTTGCATGGTTAGTTTGCCAGAGTGAGAGGAAAGATTTGCTTCTAGAGATCCTGGAATGGACAAGGCAGATCCTTTCATGGACCAACAATTTAAAAGCCTGTACTGAGTACATCTATCTGCTGAGGGGCTTTGCCTGCCCTCTGAAGGTGTAATCTCACTTTCTTTCTCAGGTACTTCCAAATGCTCTTGTAATCCAGGACTGCTCCAGCCTGAAAAAAAGTAGAGCTGGGTTAAGAAAATTTATTTCAGTCCTTTACTTCCTTCCCACTTCCTGCCCATGTGCCTTTGATGGATGACTTCCTGGAAACTTAGTAAAGCTTTTAAGTATTTGGAAATAAAAAGGTGTGTGCACGCGTGACAACCTTCATGTTATCACCCTGGTCTTGGCTTGGCTACTGTGGAGGAGAAGGGTTAATCTGCCAAACCTGCTCAGAGGTGGCAAGTGTGGCTTCATGATAGAAAAAGAAACCAGTGGGGAAGGTCTCTTCTCCTTTGAAAGGGCTGTGTGATGAAACCACTGCAGAAAAGAGGCAGATTTGCAGAGATATGGCTAATACAGGAGACCGGGAGCAAAACAACCTGGAGAAGTCCCTGGAAAGGGGAATTATGGAAAAGTAATAGGAAAGACAAATGCTTGTTCAATGCAGGAGCAAACAGGCCCGTGCATTTGCTAATAACCTTCCACTAGCTTGATCAAGGGTGGGAAAGTCTTTGCTCTTGGTCACACATGAGAGCTCACAGCTCCTGGGGAGCCTGAGCTGTCCCAGCAGTGGCTGCTTTGGGAGCCACTGGATGCAAGCCAGCCACTGTCCCTCCTTGATGGGCTGCTGTGTGAGCACTGTGTAACACAGGGTTGGACCTGGAACAAAAGGTGAAAGGGGACATTTTCTATGGCTTTTAGCTGGCACTTGACCTTTTCATACTCTAGCTGGAACATCAGAAAGCCAGAAGGGGGTTATTTGCTGCCTGAAGTCTGGTCGATCTACTGTGAAGCTTCTGCTTCCTGTGTGTGCCTGTGAGTTTAGCAGCAGTCCCTGTGTGTCTAAGGTCTTGTTATTGCCCACTCAGTTGTAAGGAAATGAGAAGCTAATGCTAATGCAAAAAAAAGGTCACTGAAGCATAAAAAGAAAAAATCCCAGACAGCAATCTCTACACCCCAGAGAAGTGGCACCCTATGTTCCCAAACTGGCAAAGTTCTTTAAGCTTTATTAAAACTGATGTTTGAATTGGCAAGTAAGTTCACTTTTACTCAGTGCAAACCCTTGAAAAGTATAAAAATATTCTCTACAATGGAGTTCTCCCCTCACTCTGAGAACTGTAAACACAGGAATTACTGGTGCTGCCAGGGAATGGGACTCCCATTAACCCCTCCTCACTGGTCAAACACCCCTGGCAGCACAAGTGTGTGCACACGTGGCATCCCCAATGGCTCCCACGTGCAACTGTGGCTGTAAGGATCATACAAGGTTGTGAAGCCACTGGAGTTACCTCTAGGAAAATACTTCCTGTTGTCTTAGCAGGTGCTGTTCATGGCTCAAATAAGAGAAGTTATCAGCACTGAAAGTCTTGTGCTTGCGCATCATTGCTGTTGGTGACGGCTGTCTGGCCCTTAGGGGTGGAAGCCAGCAATTTCCCTCCCAGCCCAAATCACTGACCTCTGATACCCAAATGGAAACATGTGATGGATTAGTGCCAACTCAGTGCTTTCTGTGAACATTTCCTGAACTCACCACAGGGGCAGGACAATAAAAAAAGCTCAGTTCAGATCACAGCAGTTAGAGTTAACTATATTTTTCTCATTGATCATTGGCTTTAAGCACAGGTCCCAAAAGGGATTTTTGTGCTGACTTCCAAATCAAACTAGACAAATCAATAGCATTTAGGTGTCAAAAGATAATTAGATCCTTTTGAGGACTCAGACATGAGTTTCCAAGCCAGCAACTTATTTCGTGTTCACCAGTGACTAAATCGAGCCAGTAGGTCTGGAAATCCATGAGAGTGAAAAATTTACACCCCACCACTGTGGCATTCCCATGGGAACAAAGGGAGCAGCAAGGCAAGTTTCAGTGTTTTCAGGGCTATGTTGCCTTGCTGGGACTGGAGAATGGGCTGATAAGGTACACAAGCCTTGTCTGTGCTGAGACAGCCACTGCCCCTCCCCTGGCTTGAGGAGTTGCACTGCGGTTCTGCTACAGCTCCTGGCTTCCCTGCTGCAGATGGATGTGGCCATGGAGAAAAATACAGTGTTATTTAACTTAAATGGCCTAAACTTCCCAGTACCAGCTGGCCTAGGAGTCTTTACAATTAATCTTACAACACAAGAATGGTGACCACCCAGCAGTCTAACAGATAAATCTGTTAGGCAGCGTGCATGCTCAGCCTGCCAGCAGCAGTAAATAAACGCTAGTAAGTGAACTTTGGCAATAAATCAAAGCTTAAAAAAAAAAAAAAAAAAAGCCCAAACAAACCAAACCACAAACCTAACCCCAAACCCCAATCCCACAGCCTTTTCCTCTTTGCTTCTGTAATATGTTCTCAGCCTCTCCACAAAACTAGCTCTAGCAAATGGCTTCTGCAGTGTATCTCTGAAAGATTATTGAGCCTGACTTATTTTGAAGTGGAGTGGGTGGGATTTAAGGTAAGTAGCCTGTCTTTTGACAGAGACTATAGGAACACTTCCCAGGATCCAAATCAAGCCAATGGGAGATCTTGCCCCTGTGGAGTTTCCCCAGCTCCACAGAGAGCAACTCAAGGGCTTTCTTGAGGCTCCCAGTAGCTTCCTTGTCACTTTCTGCATAGAAGAAAACCATTTGCCCTTGGCCTTGGCCTCAGCTGTGAGCTAGGTTGGAAATATGGGTGGGATTTGCTGTTATCACTGTGTTGTCTTTGGCAGTCCAATATTCCCTTCAAGGATTGATGGCTCTCCCTATTGATTTGGCACCAGATCCCTCCTCTCAACTGTGGCCATGTACATCCTCTGGGGGAAATGGGCTTGGGTCCAGTAGTAAATACATAGAGTAAAACATGAGATATACTTAACATTTTGTTATCATAATTATTTTTAAATAATTTATTTACCTGGAAAGACTTAGCTCATGCTCAGCATCTGGTTGTCAGTTGGCTCCTGCATTTTTATTTTTTTTTTTAACCCAGTTTTCCAGCTGAGTAGACAGAGGAACAAACCAAGACCAAACGATTTGCCAAAGGTCACACAGAGAATCACTGGCTCACACAGGATTTATAGAGAGATTTGTCCTGGCTTCAGTCAGCAGTTCTTGTTGTCTCTGTTTGGGTTTGCTCTGACACCAGGGGTTCCTAATTCCACTTTGCCAGTTCATAAGACTTTCTCATGAGTCTATTAATATTTGCTGTTTCTTAGAAAGCTGGTTAATTGTTCAATGATTTCAAACTTGGCTTGGATGAATTAAGCTTCTAGTTGTGGTGACAGCAGAGCGAAAAATAGCTTTGGACAAAAGCAGATTAGTGTATCTTCTTCATGCTTAGAAACTGGAATAGAAGTTTCTGTTCTTTTAAAACCTCATCATTTTTTACCCTGACTCCTGAGCTTTGGAAAATAGCTTCATAGCTTGTGACTTGGATCTGTCTTGCTGTTGAGTTGCTCATATTTCTGAGTTTTCCTGTCTCTTGTATCCCCAGTGGTGAGAATTGCTTTCTCCACCTTCTTGACACCTAATTCAAGGATGTTGTTTTGCTTTTCTTTTATAATTATTCTCCAGTTTTGAAAGGTACTTGATATTTTAAAAAATAGAGGAATTTTCTGCTTTCAGGTTTTTATTAGTTTCTTTCTACTCAAAAGGCTCCATATTTTTCTTTTACTCACAGATTTCAGAAAAGCCTCAACCCCAGACAAAGCTGTCATGATATTGAGGGATACTAAGTACTTGCTAATCCCTTGCTGTCTATGAGATACAGAGCTGCTCAGAACTTCTGAAAGTGAGACAGCGAGCACGGTGCATAGGACCAGGCTTAATAATGCAGCAAGCCAGGCAGCTCCAGCTATCAGTATGATGGAGATCCTCATGCAAAGACATAAGTTTTTGACAAAGATAACGGCGCAGAGCTTAAACTGAACATCACCAGCAACAGCTATTTTTGGTTTTAATCAGGACTGCACTGAGTTACATATGGATTTTGGCTCAAGGTCTAAGCACAATATACCAGTAGGCCTGAAACTGCCTGTTTGCCCATTGCATAACAACCTTCCACCCCCCTTCTTACATGTAAGTAGACCTTAACATCCCTGCAGTGTTAACTGCATGTAATTATATACAGAGAACTATCCCTACACTATGATTAGCCAAATGCATTCATATGCATGTGAATTACTCTTTGTGCTGACACAGTGAAAGGCTGGAGGCCGCTTTTGGAGAGGAATGTGCTTGTGTGGTCCTCCAGGAGCACCCCGCTAATGGGAACCGCATTTGCATCTTTTCTGTCTTAAACAGGGAGAGCACCTGGAGCTAGAGACGGGCACTGTGTATGTGCCTTCGGAGCACCCAAGGTGCTACGATGGTCCTCTCACTTGAATTTTAATTCTTGAGGCTGCTCATTAATGTGGGAAATGTAGTTGCAAACACAACAAAGCTCTCACATCTGATAGCCACAAGGACTCTGCAAGGGAGGCTGTGGTGAAATTGAGGGGTTGTGTCTAGTAGAAAAGATGCTGCTGGGTTTGCATCTGGTGGAGCTTCATAACTCCAGGTCATTGTGTAAAAACAAGCCTGAGGAACCAAGCCCATCTTCATGAAAATGCTGAAAGTCTGCAACAGTTTTGAGCAAGTTGCACAGCTAATTAAAGTTTCTCCAATAAGTATTTTTTTCCTAGGTCTCTTCCTTTACAGGGCAGTGAGGCTAGGGGTTCACAATTAAAGGTTATTAAAATATTAAGTATAATTTTCTGCTGTATTTAAGTCTTCCGAAAGAAAGTGCAGGATATGGCATGCAATGTGAAATATAAATACATGTATTGCAGGGCAAGCAGCTTCTCTTAGGAGATGGTGATCCCTCAATTATGTGCCTGGGGGATATGTCTTTGAATTAAAAGCTCTTTTTTTTCCCTTTTCTTTTTAGTCCACCCTTGCTAATTAGCAGACTAATCAGCAGCAGCCAGCTATTACAGGCTAGAGCAGAAAAAAGGAAGTTTGTAGGCTTCAGACATATCGGCCAGATCTGTGTAACTTTGTTGGTTTGGGAGAAAATCAGTTGCAAGAAAGGTGCTGAGCATACAAACACTGATCTGTATCTATTGATGAATGCTATAGTGTCACAGGCATTCGACAGAGAAGCCAAAACAAATAAATGCTCCCAGAATGAAAGCATTCCTTGTGGGCCAGGTCACTTACAGCACTCTCATGTGGTTCTGTCCAGGGAGGCTTATCACAGCACAAACCACAGCTGACTGGGCTTACGGGGCAGGCAAGAAATGCTGGGCACCTCCACCAGTGATGCTGGCATGGGACCAGCTATGCCAGTGCCCTTAGCTGTGCAGCATGAGGGCTGCCTGGAGTTTCTTGCAGGAGCCACAAGCATGGTTCAGCAAGGAGAGCAGCCCCTGCCTCTTTAATCTGCCACAACACAGTCTGCCTGCCTCCCTCCACCCTGCTTTTCTGCAGACAGTGTGGGGGCACCACAGCAGAGCAGGGTTCCTTGCACCCAGGTGGGTGCATTATTAGCACTGCCTCATTTTGCGTCTCACGGCCACCATCTCTGGCCACTTCTTCCTCACCTTCTGAACACTGGTTCTGATTTGCTCTAAGGATAAATCATCCACAACTAAGTTGATTGTGTAAATAATAGCTTGCAGTGAAAAAAAAAAGGAAAGTATTGAGTGTTCTGGAAATATGGACAAATTAAATCAGTATGAAAAGCAGTCCTGTAAAGTAATATGATTTACATTATTCATATGAATATTCTTATATTCATTTAATTTCTCTTTGAAGAGGCATGGTGTTTCCCTATGACTTTCCTACATATGTGGTAAGAAAAGAAACAGGTGATTTTGTAGAGTGAATTTAATGTTGTGTTTGTCTGCATTAGTTCTGTGCAAAGACTTCAAAAGTGCATTAAAAAGCAAGAAGAGTTAGTCTGCAAATTTTGATGAGTCAGTATTTCAACAAGAACAAGTTAACCCCTTCACTTTTACACATTAAACACTGCAGGGAAATAGGTGTCTGCAGTGTTAGATCCAGTGTACAATGCAGTTATCTCATGAGGCCAGTGAAAGAACAAGCACATTTCTGTTCATTTCTTCTGTTACCAGGAGATCCTAGAGAAAACACTCTTGCAGGCAAAAATACTTGGGTGAGCACCTATCTTCCTGTGTGCTCCCTGTCACACTGGGAGCCCAGTCTCCTCCGCTCTCCAGTCCCTGGAGAGACCAAAATAGAAGCACATCACTGAGACAGTCTTTCCCCTCTGTAACTACCACTGAATGACAGAGGGACTTTTGGAACAGGTCTGGTTTTCTACAAGTTTAATACAGTTTAAATAGAAGTGTTTTCAACATTGTTTTTGGTTTGTGACCCCTGGGCAATGCGACCAGTGGAGGTATAAGCCCGTATGTGGCCAACAGACCTTTATTTAGAAACAGGCTTGTTTTTCTCAATTGCTTTTCCCAGTCCATGAAAGTTCAACAGTGACAAGCACAATGAAAATGTAAAGGAGGTGTTTGTTGTTGCAGTAGTGATAGACAACATGAGGTGGTGCTGTTCTGTGTTATCTTTTTCACTTGCTTGTTTAGGGTCTAACTCAGCTAGCATATGTTGTTACATTCTGTGTTTTTTTATGAAGGCTTTTGTTCCAAAAAAGACAGTGGGTCTTGTTGCAGATGTTTTATTAATTGCAAAAGTTTGCTTGCTCTCGTGGCCCATTAGAGACAGCTTTTCAGGGAAAATTGCTCCCAGGGAGCTACTGCAGATGTGAGCCAAGGCACTGGGAAGGAAGGCATTGCTTGCACACCATCCGAGCACCAGTCTTCCAGGTCGAATTCTTCAACTGCAGAGAAACTCCACACTGCATCTGAGGAGGTCACCATCAAATCCTCAGTGGACTGCATAGCATAGAAGAAGTTCTGGTTCAGGAACTGAACTCAGTAATCCTTGTGGGTCCCTTCCAACCCAGGATATTCTGTGATTCTATGACTCTATGAGAACATAAACCAAGTGCCAGGGGAAAGGATGGTGATACTTGGAGAGAAATCATATGGGGAGGAAAAAATGCATATCAACAAACATTTAGAAAAACAAAATCTGCCTGAGTACTGTTACAGGACTTTGCTTTGGATCCACTGCTGCTGTTCACTGCAGTGCTGAGCTCCTACACCTCTGGTTGACTCTATCTAGGAGCTTCAATCTGCTGGAAAAGAAGAGCTCCCTAATGCCCAGCCAAGGTAGCAATTCAAAGCTGATTGCCTGCCATCCAAATGTAAAACAGCCGCTAAGTTTCATATCTAGAATTTTCTATTAGCCTCTGGCCATTTCATCTCATTCATTAAAACAAATGCAATGTGTCACTGACTTCAGTTACATCCACAGTGAGATCTGGCCTGAGCTTACACAGTAAGTGGAAGCAGTGTCGTTCATTCAAAAAGTTTCAGCTGCATTCCTCATTCCAGGAATAAGCATAGCCACAACACCTACAATATCTTGTAAACCAGTACCCTTTCCAACTGCATTTCCACTCTATTGCTTTAGACAAACTGGGCAAATTAATGGACAGCAGTTATCTATATAAATGTTAAAAGCAGGAGACTGGGAAGTACCCTCTGGCATCTGAAATACATGAACTGTGGATGTTGGAAGTATGAAAGGAAAGTGAGTGGGTTTGTATTCTTTTTCTGACTCGTATATCTAATCACTATCACTGTTGGAGGTAGCACTGGGATGGGTGAGTGGTAGGGTACTGGGTTTTGCTTATGCTTTCATTTCTTTCCTGCTGGGATATCCAAGGTGCATCTAGCAGACATAGGGCAGCTCTGTGCAGAGGTACCCAAAGGAGCTAAGGACTTGTCCCCCCTATACCTAAGGCAGTGTGTGTCAAGTGCTCCAGAAGACCATGGCTGTAGAATAAATATTTTGTATTTTTCTGGAGGGAGTATAAACCTATCATGTCAGACACCAAAGAGTCTTCCTCTGCCTGAAACCAGCACAAAGCTGCAGAAACAGGAAACTTCTGCTCCAGAAAATAAAATGGTTTTTGCTGACAATCCTGTGTCTAACATCACCCTGCCAGAAACTATGTTCTTCCTAAGTCACTGTTTTTTAATTGCTCTGGGTCAATTCTCAGAAAAAATTTTCTGTGCTGTGACTCCACATTCAGCAGCTCATAACTTACCTCTCCAACTAATCTGCTGTCCCACTACTGGAAGTGCCTGCAAAACTACAAAAGATCTAGTCAGCCAAGGAAGTCTTTTCTGCAGAAAACCAAACCCTTCCGACTTATCAGCAAGCTGGCAACTGAGAAGTGTGAGCACTTTCACAGTCCTGTTCCCCAGTAGGATCTGCTCCTCCCTGGAGATTTTGCCCCTTGGCTGAAGATCTGCCTCCTCTTGCTATTCAGCTGTAAAAGCAGGCAAAAGCAATCCCTGCCCACCTACCTAGAAGTTTCCCTCCATGAACCCAGATTAAAGAAAACCCTCAGTTTCCAATCCTTTTTGACATAACCCAATACAGAGTATGACCAAAGTTGGAAGGTTTCCCACTCCAGCAATTCAGCAATCATTCAAGAATTAATTAGGCAATAAAGTAGAGGAGATTCAGCTCATTTGATCTAACAGTTTGCCAAGGAATGGTGGCTATGTCTCCATCTGATATACATACCTTGTAACTCAAGTGCTGATTCCATATAGTCTCCAAAAATACATTAAAACCATCTGTGAAATACAGTGCTGCCATAAACTAAATTAAAGAGAAAACTCTTTTGAAACCTTAGCCTAGAAAAGCATTAGGAGATCATCAGGTCTGCATTAAATAAGACTATTTATGTGAACTGTCAGAACCATAAGCTGTATATAATCAGAAATCAAGAAGCTAGGACAGTCAGAGGCATCTCTGAGCAGCCCATTTCTTGATGGGAACAGATGGAGAAATGCCCATTGTCTGACTGGAGAATGAGATCACCACTAAAATTACTAGGACACAAATTTTAGGAGAAGTTCAGTCAACTCATTGGAGTAATCCTCTGATCTCACTGTAATAATTCCTTGCAAGCACAATACTCTTGCAAAAAGGGTGCTCAGAGATTCTCCTCCAGTATAAGACAGAGCCTTAACAGTGAAAATGGTTGTTGCTGTATTAATGACAGCAGATAAAAGGCTCTTTTCACACTGTGTAGTTCCTACCACTGGAATCAACCATGCACTTTCCAGGGCAGAGATTTCCACTGATTTCAGCAGTACAGAGTCGGGCCTACAAGTCATGCCTAAGCACCACATTTGGGCGAGATAAGACACATTGGACAGGATGTAACTTTGTTTTGTTTCCCTCAAGCAGCATCTCACAGACACAAGTATTTCTGCCTCCTGCTGCATCCCAGACCCTAGGGTAGCTTGGATCTGCTGCTTCTCATATATTTCTTTCCATTTGACATTACTGCCAGGTAGCACTTTCCAAAGGTGTTTTATTCCCACATCCTACCTCTGGGAGGCAGGATCTGGGAGAGGGCACGCAGCCATTTTTCACTCCCTAAGCTGCTAGTTTTGAAAATCATACATTCATGATATTATTTGCAAGCAGTACTTCTGTAAACCAGTAACTCTTAGAAATTCCTCAGGAAAGTGACAAGAGTTGGGTAGGCTGCAGACCAGTAACTAGAGGTGTTGATCAGTGTGACACATCTCACCAGTACAGCAGCTGACCTCAGTTATGCAGTTCTTAACTTCTACCCTAACAACAGTGGCACGGAAAGTTTTACTGTGTTTGGAAGGACTTCATGGTCTCAAGAATGCATTGTGCACTGGCAGAAGAGGACATCTCCCTTCAGTGTGTTTGAAGATGTTTAGTGCAAATGACGAATAACTTCTTGGGGCTGAGATGAATCAACGACATACATTTATTATCTGGTTTATATTTCCATGTTGCTCAGCTTCTTTGTGAGACTACGGGGAAATGTTAACAAATTAATTGCATCCACAGCTAAAAGGGATCATAAGAAATGTTCTCAATCATCTGCCTTATACAGATATTGTGTGTGGGAGGTTATGCTGTTTACTACCAGCTATTGCCTGTATTATCACAGCACCTACAAGCCTCAGAAACAGAACAGGCTGCATTTCAGGGATACCATGAACACACTAAAAAAGATAGTCACAGTTTCAAAAACTGTTCTGAGGTATAGACCCCTGAAGACACCTTAAATGAAAAATCAACATAACTCAGCTGTTTTCCTCTCTAAAACTTTCACCTTTTCTTTCTAGGTGAAACTATGAGTCAGTAGTTTTTTGTTACTTATCTACTGTCCTTTCAAGTTTTATCTACAAGTCCTTAGATAAAGTTAAGCCTAAAACTGAATATGTATCTTTTTATTTCAACTCCAATTGCGTTGCTGATGTGATGGTGTTAACTTGATAATATTGCAACATAAGGCACATCAGATGGACTGGAATCTGTGTCCTTCTAACTACCCTACAACAAGATAAGCTTCAAGGGCAGGAATTTTTCCAGAGGATCTTGAATACAGACAGCAGATTTACAGATAATATTTCAGTGAGGTATAAAGCACACCAAATGTGGTGTTCTGTACTGTGAGGCAGCTCTGTCGAGTTGGAACACATAACGCAATCAGTACATTTTAAAAAAGCAAACAAAGCAGATTTTTGTCAAGAGACAACTTTACTCTAAAGGCCTTATTTGTTCTTCAGCCAGGTAGTGTGAGCATTCAAGGTTTGGGTACAGCTGCTATTGGGACTGGGTCAGTACCTTCTGCTTGGAGTGGCTTTCCACCTTGTAATTCACAAACCCGTGAAAATCTATTGGCTACTTCCAGATGGAAGAGAAACATCAATACGATCCCACCAGATCCTCAAATCCAGCTGAAAATGCTTTGGTAGTTCTGTTTCTCCCCTTCTTCCCATCAGCAAAAGAAAGCTAAACCTTCCTGACAGAAGGCAGCCCATCTACAAGAAGGAGGATCCAGGGAACTACAGGCCTGTCAGTCTGACACCAGTGCAGGGAAGGTCATGGAGCAGATCACCTTCAGTGCCATCAGGTGGCACATACAGGACACCCAGGGGACTGGGGCCCAGCCAACACACACTTAGGAAAGGTAGGGTCCTGCTTGGCCAACCTTCCCTTACAGCAGATTCATCTGCTTAATGCATGAGGGAAAGGCTCTGGATATTGTCTGCCTGATAACATTGACACCATCTCCAACGGTATTCTGCTGGAGAAACTGGCTGCTCTCAGTTTGGATGAAAGGTAAAAAAGGGGCTGAATGGCTGGGTGCAGAGTGATGGTGAATGGAATTACATCCAGCTGGTGGCCAGGCACTAGTGGTGTCCCCCAAGGCTCAGTACTGGGGCCAGTCCTGTTTAATACCCTTACTGATGATCAGGGTCAAGTGAACCCTCAGGCATTTTGGAGATGACACCAAGTTGGTCATGTGTGTTGATCTGCTGGAGAGTAGGAGGTTTCTGTAGGGGGATCTGGACAGGCTGGATTGATGGGATGAGGCCAACTGCATGAGATGCAACCAGATGAAGTGCTGTGTCCTGAACCTGGGTAACAACCACCTCATATGACTCTACAGGCTTGGGTAAAAGCATCTGAAATGTGCCCGATGGAAAAGGACCTGTGAGTGTTGGCCAAGAAAAATGACCTCAAGTTGTACCAGGGAAGGTTGAGATTGGATATTGGGAAAAAACTCCTCACTAAAAAGGTTGTCAAGCATTTAAATGGACTGCCCAGAGAAGTGGTGGAGTCACGGCACCTGCAGCTATTTAGAAGCCGTGTAGAGGGGGCACTAGGAAATGTGGTTTAGTGGTGGGCTTGGCAGTGTTGGGATAAAAATTGGAATTGATGATTTATGGGTGTTTTCCAGCCTAAAGGATTCTATAATTCTGTAAGTACAATTTCAGCTCCTGAAGATCTCTTGGAGCCTCACTGAAGTGAGTACAAGAAGGCCCTGTAATTACCTGGACAGGCTGCTAATCTCCTCAAGGACAGCCCGCATCTTCTCATTCCACTTTCCCTGGTAAAGCACATCACCAGGTTCAATACAACATCTGCCCTGAGTTTTCTTCATTTTCTGGCAAAAGTACATGATTTCTTTTGCTCTTTATTGTTTAAAGCAGAAAATGGAACATGAGACAGGAACATTGCCCCTTACAAGGGAAAGACTGAGAATCCAAAGTGATCTCATGACTCCAAAGAGAATCAGACGATAAGCCTGGGAAGCTTACCCAGCTATAATGGTGCCTTGTACCAATCAACAGCTCAGGATTAGTAGGATTAAAGTAAATCTTATTTCTGACCATCCATGTCTGAATTTCGTTTTGGCATCTGGTCAACAAAGCAACCGCCTTTTGCAAGGTAGCATGACAAATTTCTTTTTCCATAAACATTATGGGGAAAAAACGTTCTCAAAAAGTCTGTGAAGTGCTCTGTGTTATCTGTGGAAATTATGCTAAAATTGGAGCAGAACGAACTGCTCAACTTTCATTTTAAAATAAAGTGCAACAGAAGCACAACATGAAGTCACAGGTTTACATCTGTTCAGCAGAGAAGAAGCATTTTCTTTTGTCTTTTCCATATACATCTTACACGACATCCAAGTTCTCTGGATTAAATACTTTATGCTACAAATAATCTTCCCTTTTGTAGCAAGTGTTAACCACAGGTTAGCCACATTGGCCGACACATTTCAGTGTGTCAGATGCAATGGAGAAAGAAGGTTCAATGACATGAAAGGACAAGAGTATGCACAGAAGTGAAAGAACTGGTATTTTGGTATTTTGCAGTTGCAAAGATGCTGAGATTGCAAGCATTGAACAAAGAATGAGGCTTACAGCTACATGAACATACTTTTTGAATTATCTTTGCCAGCAATTTTCCTCTTAAACAGAGATTCTGTTTCTAAAAATAACAGTTTAATTCTGATTCTTCATAGTGTTAATTTCTCAGAGTAATGACATTTCTTAAAGATCTCTCAGAGTTTTATTGAAATCCTGATTTCTTTTGTGCTTGTGGTTAAGAGTCTCATCATCAGGTCCCAGATGGAGGCAATCTGCACGTGTGGACGTGTCCGAATCAGCGTGGTGAGAAAGGTAGAGCTCAGTCCTCGCTCAGGAACAAATGAAATATATTTCTCCTGCTCTCTGGTTTCCCTTGTGTACCATGAAGTTGCTGACCCTGACAAACACTAATGGTTAAAAAACACACAAAACATTTGTAGTAGGTAGGAAATGTCATGTCTTCATTTCAGATGTCTCCAACTCTGTTCAACTTTGGCAGGACTATTTGAAGCACTGAGAATGTACTTTCTGCAACAGACCTTTTAACCTACTCCCAGTGAAGAGTTATTTAGGACGATTAACAGTGGTAGGGGCTGCTCCTTGAACTGTAAAAAGCTGAAGTTTATAATCCCTTCAGGCAGGGATTAACATCTTTATGTTTGGAACTACTATTAAAATATCTCCTCCCTTCATTCCAATGCTCGATGAGCTGCCTGTTCCCCTTTTCACAGACTGAAAGTTTCTGAGCTGCATGTTGACCACTACAAGTGACAGAACTGGTAGCATTACTTGGACCTACAGGAGCAAAAGATCTGACTGAGATAATGTGGTTGTTCTATTCTATTCTATTCTATTCTATTCTATTCTATTCTATTCTATTCTATTCTATTCTATTCTATTCTATTCTATTCTATTCTATTCTATTCTATTCTATTCTATTCTATTCTATTCTATTCTATTCTATTCTATTCTATTCTATTCTATTCTAACCATACCTCTAAGAATACATAAGGGCTGCCCACAACTCCATATCTGTGGTCTGAGGCCTGCTGTTGCTGTCCTCTGAAAACGGAGTAATGACAGCTTTTTAATCTGAATACAACCAGGTATAAATATCATGCTGTTGAGAAACAACACATCAGATAACACTGATGCTGCCCTAAAGGGATATTTTCCATTTTATGGGAGTTCTTGGTCTAGAATGGAAGCACTATATCAAGTTCAGTAGGAGATCAAATATCAACAGTGAAGAGTAGTAAATACCTTTAAAGGGATGAAATTCAGAACGCAGGCGTTGCTTGTGAGGATACAGACCTACACTAAAGCTACCGGAACAGAGTTAATGGGCTGGTCAGTCAGCTAGTACAAAAGCACAGCATTCCGGCCAAGCCTTGACTGAGATCAAACTGTTGTACCCACCCTCTCATCTTTAGTTTCACTTCTTTGTTATGCATATAGTGTTAATTACCTGATAATTACCTGATAATTTACGTTCTACAGTCCACACACTTTGCCTTTACATAGGATTCACTTTTACAGTTGATGTGAACTACTCCAATCAAATTCCAATTCATTTGCATGAGCTGTATGGATTTTGTCTAGCGTTTTTCGGATATGTTTAAACTTCTGCAGAAGAAAAATTAGAGGCTATTCTTCAGCAGTGACCCCCACTGGAGAGTAAGCCTTAACCTTTGTTCTCCTCATCTAAGGTATTAAATTAATTATGGAGAGCAAGATAAGTAGCTCTCAAAAACAATTTCTGCTTTAGTAACTCATTTCATGTAACCTAAGACCTTTTACTTGATCAGTGGTGTTGCAGTGAATTTTTAATGTGTTCTGCACATGGATTTTTCTGAATTGCCATCTCTATTTGATTTTACTTTACAATGCTCGGTGTTACTTGTCAAGACAGACTCACAGGACTGGAATTCTGTGTCTAGTTTTGAAGTGAAAACAATATTGTTGAGACATTTTGCCTGTGGAAAGATTTTAAGCATTGTGACAAATGTTAAAATAGTAACAAATGCAGGTAAAGTTGTAGGAACAAGGTTAAAAAAACACCATCCTTTTTCTTCATGATTCTCCTTCCTCTTGATTATCAAAGCTCTTTTTTTGAAGAGGAGGTTACATGCAATTCCCAAAGCAGCATAGTCCTAATTATTCTGGATGCCATATCACTCATTTGAACAACATCCTTACATATTCCCCAGTCAACAGCCTCACTGCAACATCATTGCCCCTGCACAGAAGGGAGCCTAGTGTGGTTAGCATGAGCTGGACTGTAAGGAACCAGAGGAAGTGCTCTCAGTTCTTATTTAGATATTCAAAACATTTTCATTTGCCTGTACAGCCTTGGCTGCTGTCAAGATATGTGTAAAATAGTAAATATTCTTAACTAAACAAATTTCTTATTAAAGAAGCAATAAACACATATCATTTGGAAACTGAAACTGGTAGCAGACATTAGAGACATGATAGCCATGGAGACATCCACATAAAATACATAGCCACAACCACAATGAGCCAGGGCAAGGGTCGATGAAGTTTTTACTGTCTTTCTAGAGAATGAACAGGGAAGCATTCTCTGGTTGAACATAATGGGTGATGAATGGATGTTACACTGCCTTCAAAAAACATTCCATGCAGCAAAAGTCATACAACATGATTGTAAACTCCTCTAAACTGGTTATCCTACTGCTAATGTTCCTACATACTTAGACTTGGTAAAGACAACAAAGTACTTTAAAACCAATGTAGCTTTTATAATTTACTGTGTCCACTGTCCTTTTCTGATGTTTCCCTGCTTATAGCTCAACCTCACTCAACATTATCCACAGGTCATTGTTTCTCTGCCTTCTAGATGTGATGAGCAAAAGACTCCAGAAAATTTACTGGAAACCCTGATATCACTAATCTAATACAGAAGATGTTGAGATATATTGTGAGCATATCCTCCTCTAAAAGGAGGATTCCTTCCCCCTGACTATTGATACTTAATTTATCACTGAGATGTCCAAACTAGGAAGATAGTGCCTCTATAAACAAGGGGCAGATAAGGACAATTTTAGAGCACAATTCTGGTCTTAGCAAGATGAACTCCTCGTACCATGACCTTAAGTAAAGAGCATGTACAAGGGTTCTAGATACCTTTCTTAAATTGCAGTTAGGAGACTTGTGTTATGGTCAGAGTATGCCCCAAAATGTGCTTTTTCTGCAACCTCTCTTCCTACTCTTTACCCTACCTGCCCTCAATGGCCTCTTGCCACAGGGAAGAGTCTGTGTTGGGGCAGGAGGGAGAGATCCTGCAGTACACACAAAATTTACTGTCATTTGCTGGAAGCAAATCTGTGCAAAAGAAATGAGAACTTTAACAACTGTTACAGATCTGCTCAGATGCCCTACACTCATGACTTAGCTTTGTTTTTTACAAAAACATCTATTTCACTTGCTAACTTCTAGGTTATTTTTCTGTGTGCAATAAATATTCTATAGCACCCAAGTTGCTTTAAACCTCTTTTCTAATTTAAAAAAAACCCAAAACTCCCAAACCCTCTTGTGCTCTGAACAGTATTATATTGGATTAAACTTTCCAGCAGGCATTTTGACACATCTGTGCAAATGTCAATAAAACTAGAGAAATAAGAGCCAATGAGATGCTTTTGAAAATTGGAATGCTTTTGAAATAGTTTAAACATGGATCCATGTGGGTTTTCTGCCTGCATTTGGATTTTTTGGGGGTGGGGGAAGGGTTGGACACATACATGTATAATGTTTGTGACACCTGTTTAATAATGCTGTATTAATCCCATTTGGTGTCATCAGTCATACTCTGCTGCCTGTCCCAGCAATCCCAGACTGTTTAAAGACCTCTAATTAAAAATATGGATTGGAAAATATGTATTTTCTCTAGCTGCTGAAGCAAATCAAACAAGTCAAATATTCATTTTTGAACTAGGTTGACTTTTCAATGTGATATCTTGTGTCTGGTTTGTGGTATGTACACATGGTTAAAACAATTGTAACTGTGTCAAGTTTTCTGATATTAGTTGTCAGCACTGTATACCTGATACTGTGCATGGGGACAAAATATATGTCAGAGAATGAACTTGGGAGTAAAAGGAGTAGCTGTCTCTTACAAGCAAATGCAAGTGTCTGTAAACCTTATCCAAGATCTCTTAACACTTCAAAATACTTTCAACAAGACATGTAAAAAGCACTTGGTAAAGTGGTGAGCTTTACTGTGTCCCTCTGACATTTTTATCTCCTAATATATGCCAACATGGGTCTCTACCACTAAAGCTAGAATTAATGAACTCCCATCACCTCTTTTCTACAAGTTGTGAACTTCATTTTTGTTGTAGTTTAAATTTCACCTGAAAGTCTTAATTGAATTTATAAGCAATGCTGTTCAGACAATATCTGAAAATTAATACCTGCAAAAAACTTCTTTAGATTTCTAGAAAATGGGAATAAGCTTGCCACTACTCCATTGTCACTTATTTATTCCAGTGCTCCTTTTCAGGTTGCTACCTACTAAGGACATCTTAAGCTCAGTTATCTGACTTCAAGCAATTCGTTGCCATGGAAACAGTAAGACACAGCTTTGGGCATCTTCAGGGCCAAATTTTAGGTGAAAGTCTCAATGAGAAAAATTGTCATTGTGAGACAGTCAAGTTTCAAATCAAAGACAAAGGATCACAGCTTAACAAAGGACTTTAGACAGATCTGGTTGGACTTGTCTCTTTTGATAAGCAGGGACTTCTAACTCATGGAGGAGTTGGGCTTAGCCCCGGAGAGAGCAGACAAAAACACACACAGGACCTTGTAAAGAAGATCTTAAAAGAGACAATATGCCAAAGCATATCCATACTGATGTAAGCAAGAATGTGGAGTGGAATGATGTTCGTTTGCATGTACATAGTATTTCATTTCTGTACTTGTTAGGTAGATATTTCCATTATTAATTGCACTGGCTTTTCTGTTATTCCCTCCAATATTACTGATAGTAGTAATAATTGAGGCACTATTTTTCCTACTAAAGAAACCCAAAAAACATTATCTTAGCAGACTTGTTCTCTCAATAAAGATATATAGCTTAAGGTGGTTAGAGCCTTCTGAAATGCTGCTACATTTCAGTACATGTATGAGGGATCAGAGAATGCACTCAAGCTGAGGGAACCATAATTCTAGTTGAGAAGTTTATTGTGCACTACCAAAACTGTTTTAATACTGTCTAGTTTCTGCACCTGCAGGAAATACTGTGTCATCTGCCAAACCCCAAATTTCAAGGATTAGCTAATAACATTTTCTTTGAAAAAGAGAGCTGATTCTTAACCAGCATTGTGAGTCTTTGAAGTCTCCGTAATCTATTTTCCCTGGTTGCTTTTAATGAGCCTTTGAATATTACTCTGCAATTTTTTTAATATTTTTTTTTTATTTGGTGGGGGAAAAGAATATGCACTCTCTTTCCTCCAAAGAATTTAAAAAATTCATTACTGCAAATAACTTTCACAGTGCCAGAACACTAAGTTATGCAGTATCCTTTGAGTGCATCTATGGTAAATAAATCACAGCTTTGCTGGATTCTCCATCCAAGAGGTTAATGAGATGTAGAAGAAAATCCCAATTAACTCATATCTAAGTTTGAGTCTCTTTATTCTTCATGTAGGCCAGCTATCAGTGGAGTTTCTTCTGATTCTCTTTGGTATCCATACTATCCTCTGCACTACTCTAAATTACTACATGTATGCTTGTGCCATGGTTACAACTGTGTTTACAAAATTAGCACAGCTAAAGCTAAACTAAACTAGTTAGCTTTGGAATCTGTAACAGGTAAGCAACGGCAGCAGGGAACTCAGATGTGACTTTTATATTCGACTTTTACAGTGGGTTTTACACCTAAATTGGAGTTGATACTAAATTAGCAAGTTCCCTGATCTCCATTGCCATGCCTCAGTCTTTGCTCTGAGTACGTAGCCTGGCTCGTCTAGCATGAGTCTCTGCTGAGGTTGCCTTATTGCACATCGATAGCTCCTTTGATTCCAGAGAATAAAGACCTGAGTCTCTCCAACAACCAGATACAACTTCCCCAAAGCTGGAGAACTACTTCTCATGCTGGCTTGCAGCCCACTGCCAGAAAAAGAATTGTAGACACGTGCTGCAGTTGTGCTGGCACCGCTGTGCACATCTCCTTCCCAAGGCATGGAGGGCTCCTGCCCCTCTGAGTCTCATCCCAGCTGAGGCTACCCAGGCACCAGGGGAAGAAGGCATTGGTGGGGGGTCTCAGCCTCACGAGTCAAGGCTGCATTCCTACACTGGGGCTGTGGACTTGACTCCACTCCTGTGCTCCTGAGAGCTAACCTTCCCTCTGCAGGCTGCTGTGCCTGGCAGCCCCAGCCTCCCTCCCCACTTCTGTGTGACCACAACCACAGACTCTCTGTTGACGCCTCCAGAGAGGAGAGAACAGGCCCCAGCCTGCACAACTTCTTCATTAGTGCTGCTAGAAGTCATAATTAGATAATATGAGAGGGTTTTCCTCTTGCCAGCAGACAGACTTAATGTACAAAATCTGAAGCAATAATTTTCAGCATATTGTAGCTCAACTATAAACAGGATCGGGCTGGGGTTTTTTTCTGTACACAAGGAAGAAAGCCCATTAGGCAGAAAACAGAAGGAGTAGATATAAAGGTGGGCAACTGTGTAATAGCTCTGTTTATCCTTAAAATAAATTCAGGCTCTAATGATGTTCCATCATTTAACGTATTTCTGTATCTCTGTTTAAAACCCCAAAGACATCTTTTGTCCACCATATTTTTCTGGTTTAAGAGCAGTTGAGTAATTATGTTCTATAAACTTTGCTTTCTTTGAAATAGTAATCACTTACTTCGTCAGACTTTTCCTATTATGGTGCAGTTTCAGAGCACTTAGAGTACTACTTGTAAAACAAAACAGGAAGCTAATTTGACTGGCCATGATGAGACCACAAGTGGTCTCCAACTAAAAATGATTTCTATCAGATGAAGATTCTTGAAAGCTGGGCTACTGGCTACACTTCCAGCGCCAGTTCTGCTACATGGAGGAACTATTCAGCCCATTCAAGAGTATGAATCAACCTTTGCTGCTTTATGTTAAGGCTTAAAATATTAATGTTCAGGGTGCCTTTCCCTTCTGCAGGTAGAGGGTTGGAAGTACCACCAAGCCACCAAGCATAAAACTACTCCTCTTGCCTCTGTCGTGGACAAAGAGATGGAAGAAGGAATTAGCCCACCTACAAAGTAATTATATATCTTTTGTTATTTTGATTTCTTTCAAAATCAAAGAGTTACTTCTGGCAGAGAAAATTTATTCATAATGGAAATCATACAGCTGGAAAGAATACGTGCAGGGTAGCATGAGCTTTTGCATTTACTTACCCCAGTGGTATTCAATCCTAATTTGCTCCCTTTTTTGCTATTTTGGACTCCTGGAGCACGGGTTTTCCAATAAATTAAACTTCTGACACACTGAGCTGGAATGTGGCCTGTACACTGTAGGCTAGAGCTTGTGATACCCTAATGCACTCTCCCTCATGAGTCTGGAAACCCATCAGTTTGGTGAAACCAACCTGAGTCACTCCTGCTCTTCCTCTGCTGGAACCAACCTCAGTGAGCCCAAGGCAAGAGTTTGGCTAAACCCTTGGGGAATGGCTGGCACGAGGCACTGCTAAGAAATCTGTGATGCAGACTGAGCCTCCCCTCTCAGCACTGCAGAGCAAGGGAGCTCAGCGTGCTTCACTCTCCAAGCAGCACCCAGGGCCGAGTGAGTTCAGGTCACACCACAACACAGAAGGATACAGGCCAGGCAAACACCCACCTAACCAAACGAAAGTTCCTTGCCTTGGGGAGAAGCAACAGAAAGTGCGGAGGCATCGACCTGATCTAGCCTTTCCCAGAGTATCTGCTTCTTCATCTCTTCATCATGAGCATAAGGGGAAGTGACATTTTACTGCCCTTGACTTGGTGACATAAACCACAAGCTGGATTGGCTCCAGAATACAGAAACCTGAAATTGCTTTCACATTTAGACTGTATGACAGAGTTAGGACATGTTCAGTACACAAACTGCACATGCCAAATTATTTTGGAATGTGTAAAAACGCATGTTGTTAATACAGGATAAAAGCTCATCTGTGGATGATGGGGTTTTCACATTCTGTTCCCAATAAATCTTCTTTTCTCTACACTAGTGTACTCCCACTGTTCTGATACAGGCAAAATGTCAGCTGAGGTCATATGAGTCCTGAATCAAGACAGCAGACTTGGCTTGATGTGCATAAACTGCCTGATGCCAGCAGGCGAAATTAAAGACAACAGTGAAAATACCCACAACGTAGGTTAAACCCCCACTGCTATCAAATTAAGTGCAATTAAGAAGTCAGAGCAAAAAAGAGGGTGGATGGAGCTCTGGAAGGAAAATACCTTTTTCCCTTCTATTTCCCTAGAAGGGATTATATTTCTTTGTAAAGAACACAGTTTATTATTGTCTGCTTCTCCTTTTACTGTATTTTATTAAGATATCACCTCCTGTGTTAACTTTTTGTCATTGTGAACGTTCCTACTTGGAACTTTAGAGATTGAATTAACCATTTCTCTGCACAGGCTGCAGTCAGGTGTCACAGCCCTCCAGCTAAGGCTGCTGGTGGTGCTGCCTCAACAGAGCTTTCCTATATAGAGCAGAGCCTGGCTTTAGTTCGACAGCTTTGCCTTCTGAAGAAGCACTCACCTGCCCTTTCCTAACACAGAGTGGCACAGACCACATGGTAGAATCTCATTTCCCTGAGGTCTAGCTTGGAGATGGATACTTCTCCAGTATTGTTGTTACTCTGCTGCATTGTGTTCCGGCATGGAGTCTAGGAAAGGTATTCCAACTGCCCTCCACACAATTCCTTTCTTCTGAGATGACAAGATGAGTATCAGTATTCTCTAGGATAATGGTGAGGATACTTATACCTGTCACACTAGAGCTGTTGGAAAAGTTTAATATGTTTTAGGGGACCCTGAAATTTGCCAGCAATACCCAGCATAATTTTGATTTGGTCTTGGATTTATTGCACATTCTTAACCACTATCACATTTAAAGGCTTAAACTGCTTTGTTTTTTTTCTTCCTTGACATGTTCTTGTGCTAGCAGTCTATGGAATATATGAATGTGAAGCTAACATTGATATCAAAGGAAATTACAGCATTTGCTGCTCAGGGACATTCTCCAATGAGACTTTTTAAAACTAGCAATACCAGGTAGTAATGATGGAAAACATTGAGTAGGTATGCACTTAGCACTTAGCATGAACTTGATAGAAAGATTAGGAAGTTCCCCTATTAAAACAGACATTTCTTGCTAATAAAATTCAATTAGCATGTCAGTCTTGACTTTAGGCGTATTTTAAAGGAAGTGTCAATTTAATAATCACTCTTCAGTTTGAAATGTCATCCCTACTCTGATTACAAGTAAACTCTGTAACAACCGTAATTAGGAGACTTTGGAGAAAGGAAGCTAGTTTGAATGTATTCAATTCTCTTTTGCAGCACCACGCAGAGTCCAGTAATTCCTTTTGCTACAGGTACAAGGACTCCTGCAGGCCCTGTATTTTCCCCACTTAAACCAATGACTAAATCAGTGGGTTCATAGTTCAAGGGTGAAAAGGTCTAAGGCAATACAAATATTAACAACTACCAGAAAGAGCAGTAGTGGGCTGGATCAGTGTAAGCTGGTGACAGCACACGTGTGCCTGGGGAAATGCAGTTGGACAGGAGAGAGATTAATGCAGAGGAACACTCACCATTCTAATGCCTGTACGTGTCTTCAGCTGGAAGTGTGAGAAAGATTAGGAAACAGCTCTACTGAGGACAGTAAAATTCTTCTCAAAGAAGAAGGAAAAAATGGGGAAAAGGGTGCCCGGGCCCAGAGAACAAGAGAAAATTCAGACTGCTTTAGTAGTGATGGCAAACTGGCAGCAATAATGATTTTGTGAGTATTGTGAGAGAGACAAGGATGAATAGGGAATACTCCTACCTATAGAATACCAATATCTAGTCATATTCATATAGCAACTCCTAGAAGAAATTTGGGGTCTCTTGCATGCTGCATACATTGGACTAGCTGTTTGTGCCAGTAAAGTTTCAGGGAAACAGGAACCAAAAGTAAGAAGACGTGTGTCTCAGTCCATCAGCAGTGTGGCCTTCAATGAAGGAGAAAGTCATCTTTGTGTCCTGGACATACTATCAAAATTTGAATTACCAGCCACTTGCCTCACTAAGTCACTCCAAATTAGGGATCCACTTCAGGAAATGTATTTCCCAGTAAAATCTTAATGTTCCACGTTTTGGAAATGATTTTAACTTTTACCTGCTGAAACAAACTGGCAGAACTGAGAGTCCTAAATGAGCAGGTCCAAACTCACAGGGAACTGCCCTGATTGCTACTTTCCTGCCTTATAGGCTTTTACATTTAATGTGGCCTTATTGTGATCAAGGAATGTCACTGTCAGGTCTAAGTGCAGAATGGCAAGTGAATGATGAAGGAACTTTCCAAAAAAGGATAATTTTCCTAGCCTAAGTGGGTACAGGTTTGGGAATGCTTTGTCTGTGACATCTTTGCTGAGAATAAATAAGTGATATATTTAGGGGGGGCTAGCATCAGCAATGACAGATTTCACATTATGGCCAAAAGGCCACAACTTCATTAATATGATGCCTAAAGGCACTTTCCTGACAGCTGTGGAAAGAGGAGGAAATGACAATAGCCTACAGCACTCATCAGCCTCTCCTCCCTTTCTGGCACTGCAGAACAAGAGACACTGCAGCAGGCCAGAGCAACCCTGCCAAACCGGGTGAGATTGCCTAATCCCACCTCCCTGCTTCCTGTAGTTTGCTGCAGCAGGAAACCAGATCCCTTCTTATCTGCCAATGGCTCTGCCCTGTGTCTCCAACGGCAGGAATATTCACCTCAGCCAGTGTGAGCCAGGGAATGAGCACAGCGACGGGAAGGGGGTGGGAAGCTGCCAAACAGTTACTGTGGGCTGTGACCAGGTGCCTGCTACCAGCAGCACTAGCAGCAGGACCTTTCTTTTACTCTATTAGCCCACTCTTCCACTCCCACATCGTATGTGTCTTGAAAGCAAACCGCCGCCTTTCACTGATGCGGGTGAGAGCCAATGCCACCCACAGCAGCATCCCAATCTAAATGTATAGCAGCTAACTCAGTGAATACAGCTCATGCACATGCAAGAATGCAGTACAGTTCAACATGACATTTTTCCTGCCATAAATAAATACACAAGGAATTGTTTCACCTATTTATCTCTGTTCATGACTCATATTCTGCCTGACATGTCTCAATCTCCGAGGTCAGCAAGTGCTTCTTGAAATCTAGGGATGTGGCTGGTTAGTCCAGACTGATGTGTTCACAAATTAAATACTCTGGGTCTTGAGTTTTAACTCCAGGCTCTAGTCAGTGCAGAGGGATTGGCACCTCTGAGGGGCGCTTCGGAACTGAGACAACATTCAAAATCCCCCACGGAAGATTATTTTCCTCTCCTTTTGCTATAAGAGACTCCAAAGACCCATTGGGTGAGATTGAGGTTAACCTTTGTGACTGCTCCCCTCTTACTACATCTGCTATTGAACAGACATACCAAGAGCAATCCCAGGGGCAGCTGAGAAGCTGCTGAATTTGGATTTGCATCACATGATATTACTGATAAAAAACACATAGTAAGTGCATGACTGGGGTAACCTGACTCCCCGGCACCTACAAAGACAGGAGCTGTGCTCTGACCAGAGGAAAGTGACATGCTATCTCCACCTGCCCCGTAGAAAGTGCCAGTGCCCCTCACCCATGCTGCTTATGGAGTCTGTTCTGCTGGCAATGAAAAACTAAGGAAAAGGTAACATCTAGACTTGTGGAAGGAAGGAGAGTAATGCTGAAAACCTCCAAAATGAAAATATGCTCCCTATGTTGGAGATGCACAGACTTGGCAGAACCTTCCTCCTTTAAACAAGTTCATTCCTGTGTGGTTTGGTGCTGTGTGCCCTGTACTCAAGTCGCAGAATTCTCATGGGACTAGTAGGGTCCCTAGGGTAAGCTGCACCTTTCCAAGCATGGGATAAACTGAGAGACCATAGAGTCTATGTAAATGAGACGTACTAATAACAGACTGGGAAAAGTAAATGAAGAGGAAGCACTGGCTTCTGGTAGCTTTGCTTAGGTTGAGTAGGGGTATGCTGCCAGAACCAAGGTGCTGTTTTCAAGGGAAGAAAGAGAGCTGCACAGCTCTTGTCCTGTCTGAGCTGATCAGAGAGTAGGTACAATTGGGAGGTTGTTATAAGGTGCAGTCTAAAATCCTACCCCTTGCAGCTTTTACCTGTTGCCTATGGCTCAATTCACTGCCTTATCATGTTCCTGAGAGGGGCCAAATGAGTGCCTGGGCTGATTTCCTCAGAGATATCTCCTGCCCTTGCCTTGTGAATGCCATACAGCTGTTTCTTGGTCCTTTTCATGTGATCCCACATCAGTTTGGGTGGCTGCTACTCTTTCTGAAGCATTAAAATTTAACAGTTCTCCCCTGCTTTATGAATCTCAAGTGAAATATTAAAATACCTTTCAGTGGCTTATAAATAACATATCATGACCGCCACAGGTAAGAAGAGGAGTACAGCCCATGCTCCATTACAAGAGTTAAAAGCCTCCTGACTGCAGAAGAAACTCAGCAATGTGGGGTACAAATACTCCAGTAATTTTAGCAATGGCTCATCTTGTGTTCAAGAAATAGTTTCAGTATTGTTAAAGCACTGCTCCTGGACCTCCAATAGCTCTCGTGTCCCTTCTTGCTCCTACTGGGTCACACCTGAACTTCAAGCCCTCCAAGAAGTGTGGGGAAGTGGTGCTGAGATTGGGACAGACTCTGTGCCTTCCTCCCCACCCAAGCATAGAGCTGTGACCCATTTCAAGCCAAGTCAAAAACCTGAGCTAAAGACCTGAGCTGACTTTGTGTCATGGTGCATTCCTCTTTCCAGAGGCAAAGCATGAAGGCACATGAATGGTCCATGCTAAAAGCCAGCAGCAGGGCCAGCAAAGTTCATCAGCTCAGACTCTGATCTCTGTGAAAGCAGCTGTATCCACACTCTGGACCTAAGCTTGTCCCAGGAGTGGGTTGTTCCATCTGCAGAACGTGGGATATGTGTGTCACCAGGCTGGCAGTGATGCTCTCTGCAGCTCAGACCATTTGACCAGAGGTAATTAAAAGCTGCCTCTATGTGGTCATGTAATGACAGACTGTACCACAACACTCAAGTGCAAGGATGACAAGTTAAGGTCAAGTGGGCAAACAAGCTGCTGTTTCCAAACTGGAAATGTGGAAGTGGAATGCCTGCATTTGCATCTGTCTGGATTTCCTTTCGCAGTACCTCTTTCAGTGGTATTTACTACTAATAACTTAGAGTTTGTGTTCAGATTTCATGCCTGCTTGTTAGGCACGTTCACCTTTCAGAAGTGTATGTACGCAAGCTGAGCCGTGTTGCGTCAGAAGCAGCGCTCCTTGTCTGACGGGAACCTAGCTTTCCCCGACACCTCCTAAGGAGCCGGTGCATGCACCTGACTTCAGGGAGTGCAACAACCTCCGCGGTGCCCCGGGAGGTGACACCCGTGGGCGGGCACCACCCTCCCGCAGCAGTCGGGCCTTGCTGAGTTGGGTTCCCTTCTGCCCCTCGAGACAGCTTCTCTTTCTTCTCTGCGCACCTGAGCAGTGCTGCCGCCGGAGAGGAGCCGGGCTGGGCCGGGGGCGAGGAGGCAGAGCCCGCCCGGAGCAGCGGTCCCCGCCCGACAGGGGTCGCCGGTGCCGCCGCCGCCCGCGCACCGGGACCGCGGCCGCCGCGCCCGC
>VYXF01001437.1:1005962-1032839 GCA_013397295.1 Polioptila caerulea
CACGACGAGCGAGGGCGCCGAGGCGGCCGGCGGCGGGGAGAGGGAGGCGGAGGCGGTGCTGATGGTGCTGGACCTCTGCTCGGTCAGCAACGTAGCCCTGTCGCGGATCCTCCGACAGCTCTCCGACGTGGCCCGGCACGCCTGCACCCTTTTCCAGGAGGTCGAGGCTGACATCCAGGGCACCCACCGCCGTGTACGGGCGCTGCACGGCCGCATCGCTGGCCTCCAGGGAGCCGTGCGCGGGCTCGACCCCAAGCAGGAGGCAGTGCGTAAGTACCACGGAATGTGGGATGGATGGGGAGCACCGCGGGATGGATGGAGCGCACCGCAGCACGGGGCGCCCGGCGGGGGAAGCCATCCCCTGGCAACCTGCCGTGCAAAGTTTAGGGCCGGAGTCGGTGGGAAAGGAACCCTGGCGGGGCAGCAGAGTGCGAAGGGAACGGGCGGGCGCGGGTCGGGTCGGGTCTGTGGGCGCCGCTGGGCGCCGCGGCGATGCCGGCGGGAGGGATGATGTCAGTGGTTTGTGCCTTACGTAAGGAGCTGGCTGGCGGGGCTCTCGGGACGCATCTTCTGCAGCCAAGGGTTTGGCCAGGGAGGGGGACGAGGTCTATTAGCTGGGCGCCGAGGCTGATGGATATGATCCGCCCCACTCGGGCATATTTGGGTTTTCTCTCTTTGCCGGCCTCTCCCCCTTCTCCGACAGATATCTTCCCCTTAGAAGTGTCTCTGAATTCCCGATCGAACGCTCTTAAGTAGAAATAATAAAACTGCTTCATCGTTACCTAACTGTCGGGGCCATAAAATAAGGAAGTTTGGCTAATGACTTCTTTCTGTTTAAAGAGTGGCCCTGAGGAGCGAAGGGGGGAGAGTGGAGGAGGGGGAGGAGGATAAAGATCAAGGCAATACAGAACTTGTGTTATGAGCAGTGTTTGAATCCTGTTTCTTCTCCACCCAAACTATAAAAGCAGTGAAAAGCTCTGTAGTCCTAACAGCTGCTGATTTCTGCTGAATATGGCTCGTATTCACAGCCGTGTAATGATTTTGTACTCTCACTGGTGCATATGCTTCCCGAGCACTTGTGGATGTGTGTTTTTTTGATAGATAGGGCTGTGGATTGGAAGTCTGGAGTAGCAGAGATTGCTGTTGGTTCTGACCTCCCAGTATCCATTCTAGGAAAAGCAATGCCTTTAAAGAATAATTTGGCTTAGTTTTTGTCTTCTGCTGTACCCCTCTAAATCCTGAGTACCTCCACTAAGTACAGACAGGTGAGTTTACACCAGGGTAAACAAGACCCTGATCTAGGTGCCATTCTTCTGCCCTCTTCTAGGTGTTTTTCATGAATATGCCATTTTAAAATTTGTACTTTGGATTTCCTTCCCTTGGGAGCATTGTGGAATATACGTAACTCTTCTAGGATCAATGAAGCTGTCCTGAATAACAGAATCAAGCCTTAAGTATTCAACGGTATTTAAGCTATATACTCAGCAGCATAGAGTGACTTTGCTGGTGATGTATTTACATACATCAACCTTAGATGAGACTGAATGAGATTTTTTGTGGTTTCAGGATGAGTGTGTAATCAGAGCAGAGTGCTGGGCTGTGATTGGAAACTGCAGTGAGAAGGAGGCTTGGCTGGGCTAGTGAGAAAACTGTCTGAGGAAATGAAACTCCTCGTATCACATTCTCATCTGTAGGTCTTTTGAGCTGAGTAAGTGTGGGTATATACTAATGTAAGTGAGAGCAGAGCTTAGCTGTTCTAATCTGTATGGCTTTTTTCTTTCTGGATTGTGCAAGTGCAGCTTGTTTGCAAATCACAGAGCAAAATCTTGATATTACAGCACAGTTATGTCATCTACTTAATTAGAGAGTCTGGCCTTATCCCTGTGATCATAAATGCAGAATCCATTTTTTTAGTGTTCAGTTTTCTTTTAAATCCTTTTCTCTTTAAGAGGGGAGAAAATTTTGGTCATGATCTTCCCTGTGTTTGCCAGCTGTTCCTCTTTCTTCTTGTGTACAGCACAGTGCCACTGACAGATCTGCAGATGTCCCTAGGTCTGGTTAGCCAAGGGATCTCCAAACTGCTGGGCTTTGCCCCCACCCCTCCTCCAGTAGGTGTGTGTCTTGCTGGCAGCTGTACAGCTGCTCAAAGCGCTCCTCCCTGTCCTCATCACTTCTCTCCACACAGCGCTGTTCCACATCTTCCCTAAAGGTGAAAGTCTCAATGCAATCCAACATACATGAACAGTCAACTTCTTTGCCTCCTCTGGCTGCTTTCATTCCCTCTCCAGTGTTGGATCAGCAGAGCTGCGTTTACATAGTGCTGCATCTGAACATCTCAGCTGAGACCCAGAGCTGAGCAGCACCACTCTACACATTATCTCCTCACATTGCCCCAGAATCTATCCACACCCACAGCAATACCTCCCTTTGGCCTCCAGACCGCTCACTGTTCCCAAGGGACAGATAAAACTGCCTGGCAGGAGGCTGCCCATCTTCCCTGGAGTGTATAATGATAGTGTGCTTTCTCCTCTCTGGGCTGACGCCTCCTCCTTCATTATTACTTTCAGCAAGACTATGCTAATGTTTGTTTTATGCATGAAATGCCTACATAATTCACTCCTGGAAGTGTTACACTCAAGTTACTACACCCAGTTGTTTTTTTGAAACGAACAGAGCAATCGCAGGTGGTCACAGATCTGCCCACGACCTAATCAGCATCACATTAAGGCATACTATCTCCTGTGGCAAGCATGGAAATGATGGGATGGCCTCAGGGCTGTCTTTTGGCTGTCCAACCCAAGTGACACATCTAAGAATAATTCAGAACTGGCTGGAAGTTTGGACTCTCAACCACAAGGAACAAGTTGGTGACAGGCATGCAGCCACCCCACCCATGGCATGACTGTAATGGCTGTATTGAATTTATTGCATTTTATGAGTCTGGAGGGGCTGGGCTTATTGGTGCATTGACCAAGACACCATGTTTATAATAGGACAGTGCAGCCCAATCACAAGTTTTGCGAGTATTCAGTTTAAAACTGCGCGCCTATGTTGCCATTGTGAGACGTTCTTCATATTCCAACTTCAAGAGCAGCACAGTGATTTGAGAATAATGCTACTGGACACTCCCTAGATACTGAGCTGTGACAGTAGAAGGCCTTTTTCTTCAGGCCTCATAAGCCAGTTGGGTCCTGTGATTCCCCTGTGAACACTCAGGCTGCATTAGGGAAAGGAAATGATGGGCTAATGCCATCTCAAGGGCTATTGGAGCCAGTGGTTAGAGGGGCATTCCTTGCCCAGAATGCCATTCCTTGGCAATTGTAGAGATGATACGAAGGGGAAGGGGAGCAGGAAAAGATTGCTCTTGAAAATAACATATAATACAGTTTTGCATTATACTGAAAATTATGTATTATTATATTAAAACATCTATGTTGGATTCAGGAAATATTAATGAAGAATTTAATTAAAACTGGCATTTTTTCAGTAATGTGTATCACTACTGCTGTCATTTTCACAAGGCCCTAACATTCTCAGCTCTGTTGCAATGGTGAACATTTGCAAGTATGTGTTTATTTTGCTTTAAGGAAAGCAGTTAAAGTCCTCTACTAAGCTACTGGTAAAGGTATTTACCTATGTGTTTCCTTTAGTTTTTTGTCACTGTTCAATGTGATTGGAAAACTTTGTAAGGCACAATAAAGGATGGATTCTGGGCAGTTACAAGCAGGTCATCTTCAAAAACTTGAGGTCCCTCACCTCTGCCTCCCTAGATGCTGCTTGTCCTTTCATCTTTCTTTTAAGCCTCTGGCCAGCTAGCATCTTGCAAATATGAATCCTTTCCCATCCTCTGAATGTAAGAGAAACAAGAGTGAGAAATGTTTTCCTGCTCAGCTCCTGAGCTAACTACTTTGCCCTTCTGTCACTCTACTGCTTTTCATCATGAGAAGCTCCAGGGTCTGCTTGTAAAGCAGAACCACGTGAGAATAACATGATTGTTGTCAGTCTGGATGTTGCTTAGAATTTACTTGTTGCCAGCAAGAGAAGTGAGCAGTGTGGTACTGCCCAGTTTTATTATTAGATGCTTGATTATTTTTGTAATACGGAAACAAAGTAGTGCTGGACTAGTGTGTAGACTTGAGACTCAGTGCCTCCGTGGTTATTTGGAAAGATGATTTCTCAGTCTAGGGGACTAGAGATCTGGCAGTTTAAGTGGAATATTGTACTTCACAGAAACTGATGATGTAAGCCATCTTGCTTTCTGAATAAAAGGCAACAACCGGGCAGCAGATTTTGAAAGCCCTAGCTAATGAGATCTTTTTTGCACCCTGGCATCCCAGAGAATTCCACACATTCCAGGCTTTTTTTTCGGAAGCATCAATGTGTTACCAGTAGCCAGTCTTTCTAAAAAGCTGTATGGTTTCCAGAAGTTGCCTGCTGTATCTTCATTGCTCCACTTTCCCATTCCTGATTTTGCTATGTGCTAACAGTGATGCAGCTGCTTAGAAGTGTGGGGATCTCCCGTGTTGATCTGCTCTTCAGAGGCCCCTGGATCTCTACAGTGAGCTCCTCCGCAGGATTTTCTTGTTTCCTGAAGTGTCAGTATTGAGATAAAAAAGACAGCTCTGAACTGATTCTTTATCGTTTTAGGCTCTGCATTAATTTATTTTATTTGATTGAAGTTGGTTACTGAGAACAGCCTGGCACGTTTCTCTCTTGCTTTTAGTCTCTTTCCTTGTGCCTTTTAGATAGTTTTGTTTTGATTTTGTTTGGTTTGGAGTTCTTGTTAGTGTGGCTTTTAACCACACTGGTGTAATGCTTTTCTGTTTGAGTTTTGAGAACGGCAGGGAAATGTTTAATCCCTTAGAAGGTTTTCATGTGTTTTCTGCCACAATCCTACCATTTTTGCAAAATATATATTGGACCCAAACCTCATCAGAGAATGCACCTCCTCCTCCTTGACTTAATGTACTGAAGTCTTAATTGCTGTTGAAATGGAATCAAGAAACTGTCATGCTTCCATCTCAGAAATCAGTTGCATTGTAAGGCCATCCCAGGCTTAGGCTTGGTGAGCATCCTTGCAGAGATCTTCAGGGAGGTACATGAGACCTTAAGAGTAGATGCATCTTGAAAGAGAAAAAAAAATCCAAGCTGGGAAGGTAAGTGTTGCACTTTATCTCAGCTTCTCAAGATCCTTGAGATTTAAAGTGCAATTTTCATTTTATGGATTTTCTGTGGTACTGAGGCACAGCTGCAGATCTCCATGGGTTGGATAAAATTACATAAAAATATCTCAGATACTTCTGGAGACAAAACAGAAGAGATTCCTAGATTCCTTTAACTTTGTAGTATTATCCTTTATAGTTAGTGAGCCTATCTATGTGTAAGGATAGTTACACTTTTGGACGTGCACAGTAATGTAACCTGGGAGACATGAAGAAAGAGGATGTATTGAGAGCTCCCTTTGTACACTGAAATTATATTAACTAGCAAGTCTTTGTTGGGTGCAGAATAAAACATCCAAAGAAAAGCAGCTGTACACTGCATGTAGTAATCCATCACTTTCAGCTTTGTGTCTTTACCTGCCCAAATGGAATGACACAACCTCGTCACTTGTCCTTTTGGAAAAGGCTTTTGGCTTTACTTGCCAGGTTTGGTTTCTTGGTGTTTCACTGGTCACTGTGTACTCGTTTGTGTTAAAGAACTCACCTCTCTGGTGCACTTGTCTGTAGTTTGCCCGTGAATGCAAATAACCCAAGCTGTGGGTGTGGGAAAGTTGGAGAATTTCCTCAGTGCATGGTTTCTTCTAAATGCAGAGGACTGATGGCACATTAGCAGAGTGGAAAGGAGAGGGAGCCAAAGCATGGGCTTTCCTTCTTACCTTCACTGCTGTCAGAATAAAGGGACAGAGGAAGAAAACCTGCTCTCCTAAGGATCCCATCCCCACTTTACCTTAACATTCATTAGAACACCATTAGCTAGAGTACTGTCATTTAGGAGAGAAATGCCTTATCTTTGTTTACTGAATGGTGATAGAAGACCTTTAAGAGAGGAATACCGCCATTCAGAGGCTTTGCTTGAAGTATTTTTTTCTCATGCATTGAGTATGTGATAGAGGGTAATGGGATGGAATTTGTCAGGTGGCTTTGGCAGGGATGTAACTTTTTGAAAGCTGGGGTTGTCACCTTCAGTCCTGTTAGCTTGTGGAATGCAGACTCTGGTCTCTTTGCAGATAAAAGCATAGTGTAAAATCCTTTGTCCTGCCAAGGCCAGTGAGATGCTCTATGGAAAGACTCTGAGAGCTCGGTGCTCAGGTAGACTCCCCAGACTTTGTCTGGCACAGCCTGGTAACAGATGAAGAGCAGAAAGCAGTGGTTTTCCTCCAGAGCCATTCCCTGTTACACAGGTGTAAATCTTCTGGAGTTTTGCTGAATGTCATTTACTTGGTCTTCCACTGGTGTAGCTCAACCTTTGTCCGTCCTGTAGTTCCTTGCTTGTCATTCCACAAATAGTACTTAAGCTAATGTATCAGGTTTGAACGTTTGGGCCTTTTGTTGCTAGATGGAGAGCTTGCCAGTTAAAAAACATCAAAAATCATTCAGTGCTTGATTTCCACCTCACTGCAGCTACACAGCTATGAAATATCATAGTAGTTAGTGCAGCTTCTTTCTGGCTCATGCTCAAGAGCCAAGCAAGAGTCTCCGGTGGTTTTATTAGAAATCCTGCTGGAAATGTTTTAGCTCCTTTAAGACCAATAAGGTCTCCTTTACACAGGAGCAAAACTGCAGAGAAAATAGAACTAGACCCGTAAGAGACATCAGCTTACTGTGGATCTAGTGGTTTAACAGAAATTCTTCCTGCAGCTCCTTTAAAACTCCTTGCTTCTATTTAAAAGCCTTAATAGTGTAATGTTTGTGTTCATACAGAAACATAAGATGAATGTTCCAGTGAAATCAATGGAATCATTCCTACTTTTGGTTGGTTCCCCTGCTCATACAGGGGAGATATGGTGATTAAGAAATAAACAGACTCTGGTAGTGTGCTGAGGGCATGGGGAGGTCATTCACCTGTTGATTCAGATGCATAAGAGATGTTCATTTTCCTTTTTGAAAGATGAAGGGCCTGGAGTGTTTCCAAAAAACTCTTGCACGGTTCTCAAATGTCCTTGGACTGAGGGAAGGACTTGCAGGAAAGAAATATAAATTGCCAATTTCAGGGTTCTGTTCTGTATCAGCAGAATCAAGTTTGGTTGGCATTTCTTACATAGGTTTACAGTTCTGAGGATCAGATTAGGCTGGTCTGGCAAAGATGTGCAAAGGTGCAGAAGAAGAGTGGGACCAGTCCTTATTGATCCCTGCCATGAGCCAGTCCTAACCTCTCCTTCTCCATTCAGGCAACAGCAGACTTCTCAAGTGTGTCTGTTTAAAGGCAGCACCTGGGTCTTCCTCTCTCCTAACTGGAGAGCAAAAGAGATTGGGTGCAGTGGAGTGACAGCTGTTTAAAAAAGCCCCTGATCTGACACATTTCCTTCACACATGTTGTACCTAAATCAAGCAAATGCCCCAAGGGAACTCTTAATAGCAATGTTACGATGTCCAAAGTGGGGAAAAAGATGGGACCAGCTGATGTGAGTAATACACGTATGTGTTTTAAAGGCATTGTTGCAGGGTTGTGTGGTTGCCAGAGTCAGCGAGCTGGGATTTTTCAAAAGCTGCTCTTTCCAATCGCTTGGCATCTCCATGTAATCAGAGGCTGACATCAGACTCTCGATTGGAACTACTTGAGCTATTAGGCTGTGAAGAGCAGAAACTCTCTGTGTTACCCAGTGTGTATGAGGGAGAAAGGTTTTTTTTTTCTCTTCCTTTGATGTATTAGCATCAAGAGAGGGAGTCTTCACTTCATTCCTAATTGCTTCTCGTCTTTGAATTTATATAGCAGTATGTAAGTAACTGCAAAGGGAGATAGCAGAATTTATAAAAAGTTCAAAAAGGCAGGGCTTAGAGCATGATTAAAATAAAAGATAGCATAGAGTGTATGCTGTTTTTAGCTGAAATATCTCCCTAGAATACTTTCCATTTACATTCTCATTATATCTAACTGCTTCTAATGCACTGCTTAGTTTAACAACTGGCATGTTTTTAGGGTAGATTTTGTAGTAGATATACACCCACTGTGTTCTTAACTTGAGACTTTAAATTGCAGTATCTGTATTGGACAATCTTTTCCTATACCTTCTTGGCTGAAGGCAGGAAAAAAGCAATACTGATAGGAACCTAATTAAGCCTGTAGTCTTATTATACCGGGAGCTGTGTGCTTGAAATGCTGCTCAATTCAATGGGTGCTGCTTGGCACTGCCATGTTAAGTCCCAGCAGAGAGTGACATATTTTTTTTTAATAGGATCACTGTAATTCTTACAAAGCCACTATGGTTTTCTCTTTCTTTTCAGCTGCCAAGGCAGTTGGACTTTGAACTACAGCCACTCAGACCGAGTCCCTGAGAAAGTTCAGAGGAGACGTCTTGCGAGTGTGTGCATGTGATTAAGGGGAGTGAGCATGGGGCAGTGTGTTTGTGCTATAACTCTGCACTGAGTCTTCAGGTCTCCACAGCTTTTCCCACTGCCTTCTCCAAGTGTTTTTTGTTATCTTGACAACGCTTGAGCAGACTTTTAAGTTGACATTGACAGAGGGTGAGTTGGGGGGGAAAAGATGCTGATCCTTCTTGAAGATGTGTGTATCAGTGGCTACAGAATTGGGTCATTTTTAGGAGTAGAATATGTAAGGTGCACTGAAAAATTCCAGTGTGTCCAGAGGCTTTGGATTGCTTTAAAGGCAAAACTGGGCTCTCTGTGCATACTCAATTTTGCCTGGTTTTTCTTTTTTTTTTCAGGGTTTTTTTTTGGGTTTTTTTTTTTTTTTTCCCAAAAAGGCATTAACAAGCATTACTCTCTTCATAAGCCTATGACTGTCCATGATTGCAGAAATCAGATCTTCTGGATGATGAAACTCAAGATAGGCAGCAGTTACTCACTGTGATGCTCAGAGGCAAACTTTTTAAAGATGCTATACATGTTTCACTGCATCCAGTACTTAGTGATCTGTGATAAGGGGTGATTTAATTTTAAATGAAACAAGAGATTAATTATGATTTAATGCTTACCATGCAAATCAGAGTGGGTCCAAAGAACACATACTACCCAGTTCCATTTTTTTCCCTGTAAACCTTATTTACTTGCAGGAAAAAGGGGGCCAGTTCTTGTCAGAGGCATGGTCTTTTCTTTGGTGAAGTGATTTTTGGTTAAGTGCTATGTACAGGAGGGGAGTCAAGAGTGTATCTTAATTAATTTCTAAGAAAAGAAATCATATATCATGGATTGACCACTGACTTTCAAATGCCCAGCCTTAACCCTGGAAACTACATAGCTCTGCACAGCCCAGATATTGAATGCAAGCTTTTTTCCTTTTTAGTTTTTTTGGGGGGCGTTGATGACTTTCTCATACTTATCCAAACCCACTTCTGACTGGTTGTGCTGCTTCAGACTGTGCTAAACTCAGCTTCTCTGGCCTTCTTCTACCCCAGCAGTTAAAATCATCACAGAGGCTCCTATCTCAGCACACTGAGGAGATCTCATCTCCCCTCCTGTGTTGACTGTCCCCTGCAATAAGTATTGCTGCAGGAACCTGAGGTCTTGGTCTCTGCAGAAAATTGCCTGAAGCCTTGCATATGGTTAACATACCAAAGACAAAGTTGGATTATCCTGGCAGCACTGTTTTTAGCCTTGTTTCTTATCAAACCAAGTATTAAGGAATAGCACATTCTGTGTGGATAGCAGGGAAGGGGGTGGGTGTCCCTGGTATCTCGCACCAGCCATTCAAGAATTTTATTTTTGTTATTACTCAGCTACTATTTCAAATACGTTGCCACAATGTAGAAATCATAAAAGAGGCTGCCAGGTAAAGGACAGGACACATTATTCCTACTGTATTTGGAGGAAGGTCTTTATTAGAAACTAGAAAATCCACTGAGGATGTAATCCCATACAAATGTTCCAACCTAATAAAAAAAAGTTGCTCCAGTTGGAGCCCACATTTACTTGAACGTGAAAGTCAGTCTTTGCATGACATAAAAGCTGAAGAAAACCAGGCTTCATTAGTTCTGCTGCTTGCAGAACTGGTTGTTCATATTCCTCTTTCCCCTCTAGAATTGCTGATTATTTCTTTTCAATTTCATTTTTTTTTTTTTTTGAAACTTATGCCTTGAATGACTTTGATTTTGTGTCATCCTATCTTTTACTCCTCTTCTCATGGTGGTTTCACAGGGGCTTTACTTTTACTTCTGTCTTAATAGCAAAGACAACCCCCCCTCACTCCCTTCCTGGTGTGAATGAACAGTATTAATTTTTACAACTGTGGTTTATTCACCATTGATTATCTTTAATGTGATGCTGTCTTGTTCAGTTAATAAACTACCTGCTAAGATGTAATTATCCCCCTCCCCCAAACATAACCTGTTTTTAATAGATGTAAATGCACTCATTTTTCCTGGCACATTAAAAGCACTGGTTTAAGTTCCTGTACTTTAAAATTGCACTGTAGCTGCAGTGTATTTTGTGGCAATCATTACTCTGCTAACATTCTAAAATAAGTATCACTACTTCATTACTTCACTAGTATTTTTAGGCCTCTGTTACAGCTGCCACAGGCTGGATATAGCCTTGGTGCCAAGACAGAGGTTGGATAAGCTGTGCTCTGGACAAAACCCTCCTAAGGGAGACTGGGAGGCTCACCTGAAGGTTTATAATTAATTATCTATCTCTGTTAGCTGATGTGAATCAGTATCCAGATTGAAGTATGTCCCAGGGTGTTTACCCAGTTTGTGCTGTAAATATTTTTAGGGACCTCTGTCAATACACACAAAACTTAACAGTATGATTCTCTCTCAGATCCAACAAAAAAATCATCTGCCTACAGGTACATATGAAAATGAGCACCTGTATTTGAGAAGTGCTGTGTCTGTAAATGAGTGAATGGGTTACAACTACATTCAGCAGCTATAATATGACCATTTATGAAATTGTCCAAGTGGAACTTAACACAAATTACTAGTGTAGATTAAAAGTATGTTTCATTTATCTGCTTGTTCCTAAAAACTCAGTAGAATGGCAATTAGTTTAAGAAAATAAGAGGGAACTGCAAAATATCACAGCTCAGGCTGTTTATTTATTTCCTTTCTGAATCCTGTTTGGCTTTATTTCTGTCTTGATAATCAGCATCTTGGACTGCGAGACTAAAAGGTTCTGTCACCATAAAATAAGTAAGTGTGCCTATTTTTCTGCAGACCTTTTTAAACAACACTTGAAATAGGTTTTCCTCAAAGAGGAAGAAAAACAAGAAGAGGTTCTTTCTCAAAATTCTGTGTGTCTCTAGAGGAGGAACAACTTTTTATATACACATGAGCGCAGACACACGCACAGAGAAATGTGTATCTAGAGAATGGAAGAAGACTAGTAGAAAGGTTGGACAAGATCATATTGGTCACTGAGATTAGAAAAGCTTGATAAATGGGAGAAGAAATTTACAGCCACATTAGCAGCAAACTGGTCAAATGAGAGAAAATATTCAGTACTCCAGCTCTCATTACAGAGGTAAAAATTGAAGGTAATTGATGTATCTTGCTTTTTCCTTGTTTTGACTTTGTATCTTCATCCAAAAGCATCTCATGGTTGAGTTCACTTCCTTCCCATTCTCTCCCTCTCTCAATGGAAGATAAGTTTGGACCCAGAGATTGTTATTGATGGAAACTCTTCTACTGCATGTAATGGGTGATCAGAAGTGAGGTACATCTTGCTGAGGGATGTGGGAATTCTGCTGTTTGGTACTTGCAAGAGTATAGAATTTGCTTTTGAATGAATGGCCCCTGCTATATTACAGCAAGGGTTGAAAAATAAAATAAAAACGTAGAAAAGCCAAGTTAATGAAATTAAATCTTCCAGGAAAACAGATGGGTAAATGAAAGGTAAAGTGATGCAAGTCTAGGTCGTAGGTTTGACTTGATGATCTCAAAAGGTCTTTTCCAACCTAGTTCATTCTGTGATTCTGTGATACAGTGTCATTTGCAGTTGCACTGTAGGAAGCACATTTATTTTTGCAAAGAGATGTCTCCCATGCCTTTGTTCACTTCTGAGACACTCCAACCTTGGGCTTGTTAAATATATCTCTACAGAAGTTGGCACATACTGGCCTTATTTGATGCAGTCTACTCTTCTGTAGCTTCTTGATTCTAGTGATGTGAGCCAGATGGACAGAGCCCTAGAGCTAAATGCTGGATAGCATAATTAAGTGCTCTAGTATTGAAGGCTGGAGCTGACTGAGACAAACTTTGGCTGATACTACAATATTTCTTTGTCCAAGTTACATCTCTGGTGTCAAAGTAATTTCTGTTTTTCCTTTCAGATCATATTCCTTGGGTATGAGGATGCTGAATTATATACCAATATTATTTTCATTAACATAATACAGAGCTTTCTCTACTACTTTGTGCCCTGATAGCACTACAGGAATATTTCACAGATTATGGAAGCTCACCTGAATTTTCCTTTCATATCTGTACAGCCTTTTTTCTGCTATGTTTTGGAGTCATGGTGGTCAGTTGTGAGCATCATGTGAATTCTGCTCCCTGGAAGCCCCATGTCAGCGGGGTCCTGGCCAAGCACGTTGTGGACACTGGAATGTGGTTTATGAGGAAACATAGCAGATAGCTTTTAGGTGGACTCTGCTGCTATCTGTCAATGGCTGGTAGGTGTGTAGAGCAGACTCAGACCCATCCAGTTGCTGAACTCCTCCTGAGTGGCCTGAGAATGTTTAGTTTTACAGGCTGGAACTGAGAAGCAGGACCGAGCGGCTAAAATGCTATTGCTTGGGAGACCTGGATTCATCCACTGACTTTTCATTATAGCTTTGGGGAAGGTTGTTAGTGGCATTCAGATCACCAAGTTTTAGCACTCTAAACTTTGGGCCATCCATCCTGTTCAAAGGTGAGCCTGTCTTTCACTCTTGAGCAGAGGGAGTTTCTAGTTCGGATGAGTCCCTTAAGTTCTGTGAATGTCACAGTGTGAAGTGGGTAGTGCCACAGGCGTTCTGCCACTCAGTTCTCAGGTCTGTGGCAGAGTGACAGCACATCCTTACTCTCAGACAAGCTACCACACAAGCAGTGAGTGCGAGTTTGGTTGTGGGGTGATACGTCCACGACACACAGACTTGTTTTTTGAATGACAGGCAATCTGCAAGGCTGAGACCCTTCCACATCAGGAGTGCTTCTGTCCTTCATGGGCAAATGCTTTCAGGTGCCATATGAAGGCAGTTCCCCCAGGTAGGATTCTTCTGTCTTACTTTTTAGCAAGCAGGAGTCCTTGCAGGCTGGAACTGAAGAGATCTGCAGGCCTTACTCTGTGAGGACTAACCTTAGGTTAGGCTGAGTTTGCAGTTGCCAGTCTTTGTTTTGAGGTCTGGCTCATAGAGGAGATTGAGCTTTCTTACATTACAGACAGTGTGTCCTGGTTAATTACAGTCATGTAAAGATGAGGTTTTACCTTGGGACTTGGTTTAATTAAAAAACTGTGCCGAGAAGTTTATTAAATATCTATGTTCTATCGGGGTGCCAAGTTCTAATGCTGGTTTTCTTCAGGTGCTCTCCCAGCTTCAGTCAAAAAGGGCCACCTGAACCTGACATCTGCACTAATGAAAGGGGAAGGAGGACAGACTGTCATTCTCTGTCCAGCCAGGTTTGAGCCTGGCAGCTCATTTTTCACAGCCTGGGCTTGTGTCTGGGCTTTGAGGAAAGGTTTTTGCAGGTAGTAGTGTCATGTAGTGGAAAAATCATGATCATGCATGTGAAATGTGGACTTAGAGGAACCTTGTGTGGGTGGTCTTGTTTTGACTCTTTTGCCCCCCTTCCTTTCCCTTCCTGCTCACGTATGCTGAAGTCTGTCATCTATTTAACTTGAGCTTTTCTAAAAATCCTAGATAATATACAACAAAAACAATAACAAGGTGCCTGGATATACAATCCCTCTGAACTGTAGAAGCCACAAGATTTCTTAGACATGCTTTTTGTTAGTACTGGCTTGTGAGAGACCTAGCACTCCATGATGCCCATCTGTTAGCAGCATGTTTAAATGTGATTAATGTGAAAGTTGCAAGAATTGCAATAGCTTTTGCTACTCTACAAGAGAATCTGTCACTGTTAATCTCTTGCAGTATTAAAAGCTTAATACAGTAAATCTAATGTTATGGAAAGCTGTAGCTTTGCTTTTGTAACCATCACCTTAGTGTATTATTAAACTACTATTAGCTTTTCCTCTGTAGTTCACAAGCATAGAGGGAGTGTAGATATCATGCACATGCAGAAGAATATTTAAATGATCATTTAAGTATGAAGTCTCTCAAGAAGGAGATACTCCAGCATAAAAGGGTTTTGGGGAAATTAGGTTTGATTGGTATTTCTGAGGGGATATGGACAGAGCAGGATGTATTAAAAGTCAGCCCTTTCCCAGAATGCCAGTTGAGGCTGGGAAAGTCACAAGCAGTGTCCTGATGTGGTTGTTCTTTGCTGTGCCTTGGTAGAAATTATTTAGCCACCCATGGCAGCAGACTTACCTCACTGGTAGTTTGATCAGACCTGTTGCATCTTTAACAGAGATGACAGGCAAGATAAGCAGTGTTATGGCACAAGCAGGGACAATCTCCTGGAGCAGCCTGACACTTCAGGAAGCAAATAGAGGAGGACCCAAGGAAGGAAAATTACTTGCTTCGTATAGCTGCTTGTGTTGGAAAGGATCAAAGAAACCATAATGAGTCAGTATCTTTCTTTTTCTTTAAAGGAAATTTCAGAAGAGTGATTCAATTAAATAGTAGTTTACTCAAGATCTGCAGGTGGCTTGTAAAGTGTAATTATATCCCCCTTACCTTTTAAACCCAGATCTACAGCTTTGTTTGTTTTAGTGGAGGTGGAGATCTCCATTCTTCAATTTACAGTGGCAGTTTGGTAGAGGAGAGGGCTTGTTATAAAACTTCTTGGTTTATGGCATGATTACAAGGTGCTTTTGTTTCCAGCAGGGACAGTAATAGTGCTTTGGTCAAGACATTTCAAAACTGCTTGCAATCTTCTTGTAAGATCATTGGGCCCTGTAGGACAAATTGAGACCTGCCTTTCAGTGAAACACCCCCTAGCTCCATCATGCACAGCATCTTCACAGCTGCCAAGCAGCTTGTCCACTTCCACTCATTGCAAAAAGTCAAAATCAGATCAGATGGAATAGTGCTGTCAAGGGGGTAGTTACAGAATATATATAGTTGCAAAAGTTGGACTGGACTCTATGGAATTTTCTGGTTCTTCCATGTGCCCCTCTATAATCCAGTCTTTGAAGCATTTAAGAGCTTGAGGTGCCACGATTAAAAGCTTTACGGACCATGCTTTTTCATTTACCCTTTAAAAGGACAGGCATCAGGTCCACTGTTCTGAGCCATTAGGAAGACTTGCAGGGAAGATAGCTTGTCAGTCAGACCGAGTGCAGTAAAGGAGCTTTCTCCCTTGTTGCACACTGTTGAAGTGAAACTTAAATTTGGTCCCTGAGAGCTGTTGCGTCACACCCTGCACCTGTGAGTCTCACTATTGCTCCTGCTCTTTGTTCTGTGAACTGAAGAGTGATGCCCAGTATCCTCCATCCATTCTCAACATGAGAGTCATGTGCCAAAGGCTTCAAGTAGTGGGCTGAGGTGAAGGTCATACAGCATGTTATCAAATTAGGACACTGCTTTGCTTTGCCCCCTCCTGTCAGCTCTTTGGCAGTCAGAGACTGTTAGCTCACACGGAGAAATTCCAAGAACTTCTAGGTTGGTATTCCAAAGCCTTGCAAAGCTGTGCACAATACTGTATGATCAGTTTACAAGAGCCTCATGGATCAGCTCCTTCCTTTACTCATGGTTGCAGGGATATCCCTGGAAAAGGGCATTTTTTTCATAATTTGAAAGAGTCTTGAAGACAGGGAGTTAGGGGAAGGAGAATTCAGCTGCATTTTAAATGCCTTGCTGTTGCCTTATGCTTTTAGATCACTTTTTTAGCTGTTAAAACATGGAGGAAAGAGAATTCCGTAAGTAACTGTGTATGTGTTTGTCTTCAGTGAACGCCTGCTCAGGCAAGGCAAGCATGATTCAACTACCAGTTAGTGCTGATATACCAGAACTGGCAAGCACTGAGCACTCCTGCTACTGGATCTGCCCCAGTTGCTTGATGTGCAGCGATGAATGGATGACAACATTCACCAATGCTGTTGCACAAACAAATAAGTTAATAAAAAGCAGCTGATTGTGTCATTGTAAGATGTAGACACTCCAGAGCAGCACTAAGATTATTTAAAAACAGATGTCCTTATCTGGAAACTCCTAGAAACATAGAGTAGTTAGGATTTTTAGGGGAATAAACCGCAACAGGACAGACACAAAACAAACTCTCTACCTTGTCTTTAAATGATTTCATGGTGAGGACTTTTATAACAGTTTTTCTCTTGAAGCCTTATCCCAGGTCTGAATTTTACAGTGAATTTAGCTTTGGATTATCTCAGAGATAATTGGAGCTGCCCTGGCATTCTCCAGTGAGAAAATTAACTCACGAAGAAAAGCTTTTTTAAGGGTATGCACTGGAAAGAAAACGCTCTGTGAAAACTGGAATTATACAAACCAGCTGTCTGGCCTCATATAAAGTTATACCGGCCTTTTGTACCTCCATGTGAGTGGTATTTAACCCTTGCCATCATTCTGGCGTGCGGCTGAGGCAGACGAGCCCCTCAGCGGGCGGCCGAGCGGGCCGGGCCGGGCCGGGCGCGCTGGGAGGCGCCGTGAGGGGCGCGGGGCGCTGTGGGCCCCGCCGGCCGCTCGCTGTCCGGGCAGGCGAAGCTTCCCGCCCTCGTGAAGCACTTGGGGCTTTCCGCTTTCCCTCCCTCTCCGAGGGAACTCGGGACCGGGCGTACGGAGCAGTCACAGCAGGCTGGGTCGTTTCCATTTAGTTTTCTCTGCCCTCTGGAGGCAAAATTGTCCCGTGTTTATGGCCTGAGGTGTGCGGAGGGTGCCCCTTCTGCCCCACGCTCCGCAGGTGCTGATGTGCTGCGGGATTGACTCCTCCGCCCATTTCCCTGGGGAGAGCGTGGTTCCCTTTTCAACTGTGGAAATGAGCCCAGACCACTGGTCCTGGGGGCACACAGACTCATTTTTAACTGCTTCCACAGCTTAAGGAGGGCTCTGTAGCTATGGCCAGTGGCAAGAGACTTATATTAATGCCCCCTTTTTATCAGCTGATGAGAAAAGTTGGGGAGTGGTGTCCGTGTGCATCCTCTTCAGTAGTTGTTAAAACTCCTGAGGATGACAGCCAGTTTGGGAAGGCATATTGAGCCTTGCTGCTGCTGGAGAGGAAACCAAGTGCTTCTGTGGGGTGTTCCACAGCCATGGAAACAACACATGGCAATGTTGGTGTTCTGCTGTCACAGTGGAGAGAATGCGCAGGGTCCCTCCCATCCCAGGCGTGGTCTGCTGCAGGCTGAGGTAGTGTGGAGAGAGGGCTCAGGGGAGGAAAAGAATATTCTTTCTTCCTTGAGCCTCATGGCAATCCTCAAATACTCAGAAAAATAGTTTTGATCAGAAAATCATGGCTGGTACCAGATGGTTCAAGTAAAGTGTAAGAACGACTGTAGTAAAAAGTAGTAACAACTGCCCACACATGAAGGTTTATCGTAGAGAAGGAAGGCTTGGCTTTGACAGGTCCTTTGAAGCATGAGCTTCTTATGTGTTGTTTGTTCACTCTGTTGTCATTGCACATGCTGCTATTAACTGAGCTGGCTGTGTGTTTGTTTTTGTTTTTTTTTTTTAATTCTTCCTAAATTCTTGGCCTTAGTAATGAAACACAGCCAGCAGCTCTGCTGGTTACCTGTGTATTGCCTGGGAACTCTCTGGAATTAGTTTAATTTCTCTGAATACCCACTTGTTCTTGCATTACAAAGCTGGATAATTAAAGAATCCTGGAACTCTCTCTCTGTATTATTCATTCCTTTGTGTACCTCTTTCTTGTGTCCTTATATCTAAATTAAATACATTAGACCTCTCCAGTGTCTTTCCAAAATCTGTAGATCTTTTCATGCCTCTAATTATTTTTATAAGCTGCTTGAGGAGCTCTTTTATTTCTCAGTATCATTCACAACTCAAAGGAGGCTGCAGACAGCAGTATCCTTATGAGTGTGTTCTGGGAGCTCCTTTCTCCTCAGTTTCTCTCTCCATCCTCCCCATTTTTCCAGGCTCAGTGCTTGGAAATAGCCTTCCCTCACGAAACCCGATGACTTCAGCCATTGTAAGTGAAGAATACAGAATCCTTCATTTATGTGTATTAATCTGATAAGTGACTAAAGCTATATGCCTAAGCATCTTGGTAAGCTGCCATATCATTTGCTAATCATTAACACAGTTGAAAGACTTTTTTCTTTATTAAAAAACAAAGTATAGTCTTTAAAGAGCAGTATTTTGAAAGAAGAGAAAGCTGTGTTTGTTTTGAAAGGAAGATTTATTGGATGATATAATCCGACTTGTGCTATCTCCTCACCTGTTTTTCCTCGGGGAGACCATCAATCTTTATTAACATTTCTAAATCAACAGATAAAAATGATAGACAAATTCCAGAATGGGATGAAAATGCTAACAAGAGCTGAAAGAGAAATCCTTTCCTTTTAATACCTGCTGAAATTAAATTCAAAGAGGATCCAGTTCACTATAGATGTGAGTGATCTCAGAGCAGTTTTGTGGCTTCAGTCCTTTGTAACACGAGACAGAACAGTGGTGCATGGGTCCCATCTGGAAGGATTTATCATCTGAACTCTTAAGGCTGGGTTTGCTTCTTATTTTTCCATCTAATCCTTTTGCACTTACATAGCTCAAGTGAAACAGCTTTGAGTGGGTCCTGGACTTGGCTGGGTCCAGCTTCTTGCCTTGCTTTACCATTTCCTTCCTTGAGCTGCCTCTAGCACAGTGATGCTTTCCTTATCCTTTGGGCTTTCCCTGCCTCTGGTTTTTGTAGTGCTGGCTCCACCACATCATTAATATGCAAAGCTAGATATTGCCAGTTCTGTCCGGCTACAAATGTTGTGCTGCACTCCCAAGCTAGCACATGCTTGACAGAAATTAATTTTTTCATCCCCTCCTTTGTGCAATGCCTGCATCTGACCTGTAAAAATGCATTCAAAGGAAAATGAGGCTTTCTAAGTGCTTGGAAGATTAAGGTTTTAGAGAGTTGTCCCTCCACTAGCATTGGAGGGACATTTGCTGAAGAAACAGTCGTTAGGCTTATACTGTTGAAATTCACTCTCATTTCAGGAGAATGCTTCAGTGCAAGTCACACACAGATGTTTTGTAGCTCACCTGGGGCTACCTGAGGTCTCTCTTCCCTCTGAACATAATCTGTGATACCTTGCCTGTGCAGGCAGAAAAAAAAATTGCTCCATGAATTAGGAAGAGAATTATAAGATGGAAAAGGTAGTTTTCAGTAGACTGTGCACTGGTGCCTCTTTCAGATAGAAGAGTGGTAAATCCAGCTGAAAAAAAGATTGTTTTAAAAATTGTCCTTCCCTTTATTTTCTTCACTCTCACAAAAAGTAATCTTGTGACCCCAGCAAGGGAAAGCATGCAGCTTGTCTGGCTGTGGTCTTTTAGCACAGTTCGAGCATGGCAGCCTTATCTATAAATTCTAACATCCACAGATACATACATGCAGGTTAAATATCTATTTACCCGTATATTTAAACTGTAATATCTTAAATTATTAGGTTTATTCACAAATTTGAACTTTGTTTTCAACATTCTTTGCAGCTATTTGTAGTTTATTGTATAGGGAAAGAAAGGGCAAAACCCAGGCTTTTTACTTATTTACAGATAAAGAATACTGTGCTGTGATTCCAGTGACTGATTTTCTTTCTTGACTCACTAACCACAAATTAATACACAGCTCTTCAGCACTGAGCTACACTGGGTCAAAGTTAGAACTGTGGGCTATATTGGAGAATCAGAGCATTTTTCAATTTGTTTTTCCTTTTTTATCTAGTGCAGCATATTGCCTTTGTTGAAACTAAACAGAATTAACTTTGTAATCTCTAGTGTACAGCATCAATTTCTTTTTCAAATAAGCTTTGAATAACAAGATATAGTTACTGTTGACATTCAGTCAACAAAATATTTTTTTTAAATACCTAATAAATAGAAATGTCTGATAGTACTCATTTTTTAATACAGAAACTAAAGAATGACTGTTCCACTGTTTGGGAGTCCTGGAACAGCCAACCTATGTGAGACAGTGCAGCACATCCTGAATTTGTGCTGTGTAACAGAAATTTTGGCAGAGCAGAACTGCCAAATGTAAATGAAGCTGATGGACCTGGGTCACATCTTTCCTGTAGAAGCAATTGTTGCTGGATGGTTTTAGAGTAATCTCCTCCAGGGTAGTTGGGGAGGTAATTTCTCCCCTGGCTGGCTCTTACAAACATATCTGTGCATTCATGATTGTGCAGAAGGTGATGTTGGGGATCAAATGGGACAGACCTAGTCCTATGGTTTAGGCTTGATGTACTTCCTTTGCCATATCTTTCTGGAAAAAGCCTTAGCCCTAATTACTGGTTTCTCTGTGAAAGCATATAAGAAATCAGCTGGTTTTAGCAATTGAAATTTTGTCTCAGAGATATTCACTAATGCTGAATTCTGGTCCAATACCAGGGGATAGGGTTTTGTTTCTTTGTATTTTATTGGGTTGTTTTTGGGTTTTTTTGTTGTTTTTTTTTTTCTCTGATGAGTTGTAAAATATTCTTATTCTTTGTGTGTGAACATTAATCACACATTGGTGGGTGAGGGAGGCTTCTTCATGGGTCAGGCTTTGCTTCTGTGACTTCTCTTGCCTGTGCAAAGCTGCTGTGAAATTGGAGGAATTTCTGCTGACAGTTTGAGAGGTTCTGAGGTGAGGAATGGGATGAAGCACAGTGATTGGAACTAATCTGTTCTTCTCTAGGCTTTTTGCTCTGGAAGGGCATGACCTTCAGTGCATATGGACCATAGTGAACACCCTGAGTGGATATATAAAATGTCTTTGAGGAAAGGAGCAACTTTAAGTTCAGTGTTCAAATGCAAGTAAGAGAAAAAATGATATTGGAATAGATACAGGTGTCTCAGAAAAGACAGGTGTCTTGTTTTAAACAGATCCTCCTTACAGTTTAATTAGATTCCCATGTTAGCCCCTAGGTCTGAAGGGAAATGGAAGAGGTATTCAAAATTCTAAAGGATGTGATTAGAAATTGGACTAGTCTGAGCAGGTAACAAAATCTGCCTTTTCCTCTTTGTCTCTCTCAGGAGTGCTGTGGCTGGTGGGGGAAAATTTACTTCTTATGATTGGGTGACCTGATTTTGTCTCCCACTTGCACAACACAGCCTCTTGTAAGAAAATGACTAGTCTTAAATTCATACATAATTGCACAGCAGGGAGACTGAGTTTAAAAATGCAGATTTCTGTGTATTAAGGAGCAGAAATCTGTTTTGAACCCTTGAACTTCCTTTGTTGTTTAAATGGCCACCTACAGAACCCGTCTGCAGTGAGAGCCAGTGAAACACAGTAGCTTCTTTTATATGGAACAGTATCTTCCCCCACCCCTTTGCTTCTCCCCTCCTTTCTGACATGAATGTAATACTCTATCCTTGTAACAGAGGACACTAATTATGGAACTTAGAGCCCATGCATGTCTAGGCTATACAGTAGCAGTAAATGAGGGTATATTCTGCTAATCACTGAGCTTGGGAACAGTGTTATCTTTCTTTTCTTGAGAAAATGAGCTATGTGCTTTATTTTACATGTTTTCTTATTGAATAGAAGCTCAGTTAGTAGGTACAAGCCTCCTCCTATCTGTATCAAAGGGGCTAATGTTTATATCTTTGTCTTCAGATGTTCAAAATCATGTTCTTGTGCTACAAATATACACACGCTACTGTTGCTGTCTCATATAAGTGAGTGCTATAAAGGTAAATTCATGTTGTGAATATGATTTTATAGAGCTTGTACTTTATCATACTTCCAAAGCCTTAATGTAAAGGGCAATGTTTGACTAACGTGCTATGACTAACTCATATGAGTATTAGCAAGAAAATTAAAACATTGTGGGATACTTTGTTTCATATAAATGACTTCCTAAACATTCAGCTTTACAATTTTGCATTTTTCGTGCCAAGAACAAGCCAAAGAAACTAAGCTCAAACAAATCACCTTAACTGTAAGTGTGTTTAAAAACAAATTTTGTAGAATGGATGATTTGAAGATAAAACAGCTTTAGTCTTTTTAGACCTGGGTTAGCATATTGCTGCTGCAAAACACATTCTTTTTCTTCACTTAAGATAAGGTAAAAAAAAAAAAACAAAAACCCCACATTGGGAGGATTTACTCTTTCACATTTGTGTTCTTGTCCCTGTGTTGATGTAGAACTGGATAAAGTGGTGTTCTAGCCCTGCTGGGGATCTTAAGTGTGACCTGCTTTTTGAAACATTTTGGGAGATACTGCAGGGAGAAAATGTCTCTCCTGTCTTGGCATGGAGGCAGAAGTGATGTTAGTGATGTTATGGCAACTTGCTGCAGTATTCAACTAGGAATTAATTGTCTAGAGCCTGAGTGGCCTGAACTCCTATATGAGGTTGCATGTCCCATGGCAGAATACCCACAAACTAGCAGCCATCAGGGCATGTGGATTTCTCATTCTGATGACAGGAAACACATGGGAGGGCCTTTCAGACACAGATGTTTGCCCTCAAAGGGTAACATCGCTTGGAAGACTGTTAGGCTACATGCAGCAATGATGGGGCAGGGAGGATAATTTCTGCAAATTTTCATGGGGGAGGGAGGCTGCTGGCTGGTTTTGGGATATGCTTACAAGTTTGGGGAGTGTGGCTGCATCCTTGTGCAGGCCTAAAGTCAGGCTAGGACTGTTTGTTTACTTTTGCAAGCAGAGACACTGTTTTGTGCTTAAAACACTGCATCATTAAGACAGATTGCTTTGCAGGAAAAAGCAGAGTTTAATTGTGCTGCTTGCCTCATCTCTGTGGAAATTAGTTTGGTTGTTTTCAGACCCTTTGTCACTGCATGGTATGAGGAAAGGGTGGATGGTCTAGGAGTAGGTTGTGGCCTCTGGAAGATGAGAGTGAGTCACACATCTGAAGCTGAAGTACTCTCTAAGTTCTGTTATGTTGCCTGTAAGTGTAAAATGTGCATGAGAGAAATGCATTGATCTGAGCACACTATGCTAAGTGTCTAAATGAAGCTAAGACATTTTGTTCCTATCTTGTTACAACTTTATTCCTGAATGCAATTAACAGCTGTTTTATTAATCTTATTCATTTTGTGCATACGCTGTTCCAGAGATGCTCTTAGTACCTGTTTCGAAAAACACTGGTGGAGGAGGACCTTGTAAACGGTAGATGAGCAGTTCCTCTTGGTTCAAGGCTTGCTGACACTCTGGACAGTGTTGACGACTTTTGGGACTTTATTGGCCATCTTGGACTGCCAAAAACTAGAGCCATGTGCTCATTTGAGCATTAGCTCTCCATGTTTCAGAAGAAACAAGTTACTAGCTAATCTGTTTATAAACATAAGTATTTTGAACTCTAGAGTTTCACTGCTGTAAAGGTGAATGAAGAGCACTAAACTACCATTTATCAAACAACCCACAGAGCCCTGATACTTCTGAGTAGATGTTATGTGTTCAGACTCTCTTTTAGGAGCCAATGGCATCTGATGTCTGAATTCTTGAACTTTGCAATAATGGACAGAGATTGGCATATGAGCTCATTTATAAGGTGATTCTACTTGGAACTGATCTAAGCATCTTAAAATAAATCCAAAACACAAATAAATAGTGATTGTCTAGATGACTTCCTGCTAGGCATATCACTATGTTTTCTGTAAGTGCAATTACAGACAATTTTCCATCCTACTTAAAGAAACCTTACTGCTGCATTCACTATATACTTCCATAGGGCTTTTTCCCCTCCAATTTTTACAGAGGAGGTCTTGGTAGATCTTGTTATTTAACCTGGAAGTAGCAGTTTTACCTGGCAGTGATAGTACTTTCTATTTTTGCAAAGAAAGTTAAAAATTATAGAAGAATAACTGTTAAAATTGGTTGAATTGAGATATTTTTCTTTCAGAATTGGCCAATGCATATGAAAGTGCTTAGATCTTTTTCTCTTGACAGTCCTTTTATTAACTAATTTCTAAATTACAAGAATCTAAGATAAATGCTAAGGAGCAGCCGTATTGTTATTTTTTTTCTCTAAAATGCTCTTTTTAATGCTTGTAATCTCTTAAGCTACTGAATAGAGTTAGTTAAAACCTGTCCTCATTTTATGATTCAGAGGCTGCATATTCTATGACCAGCATTTCATTTTATGCATTCCATCTATCTGGAAATAATGTGATAAAGGAAGTGAGGAATACTGTCTGGTTTTATGAGCTATAAGTTTACTAATATAAAACACAACTCAGTGTTTATGTCTCCAGCTGAATGTATTTTAATAAGGGAGTTGGAGCAGCACCACCATCAATACCATTGTGTGTGTACAGACTGAGTAGAACAGCCAGTGCCCTCAGGATTAGACCTGTAAATAGATATGTTTGGTTATGTCCTTAAATCTGTCTGTTTTTCTATTTCTTTTGATCTAATGAATCTTAAGGCTTGTGAGCTTGGCTTCAGGCTCTAAAATACAAAGGCTTTTAGCACAGCAGTTGATAGTAGAAGGACAATAACCGTTTTGGATTCACTTGGAGCCCTCTCCTTCTTAGCATTAATACTATTAATTTTATTCTAATTTTGTGACATGTAGTGCCTTTTTTTTTATTATTATTATTTCCTGCAGAATGCAGTTACTGGAACAAAGTCAGTTTGTTCTCCCATCTCAAGGCTAGACTATATGTTCCCTTGCTAAACTGGGATTTCTGTGATTTTAGTCATTCTGTTCAACCTCTTGGTTCAACTCCACTCTGGCTGGCCCTTTGTCCAAGCATTTTTGGCCATGCCTTCCCATGTATATCACATCTCATGATGGAAATTCCCCACTTGGTGAGGTGTGCTCTTAGCAACAGAGCCTTAGGTGATGAGCTTGATTGAAGGCCATTAAAAGCAGTATCAGGAAACCTGCTGATTTCGAGAGGCACTGGATCAGGAAGGCAGTGAAAAGGGAAGAGGTGAGAAGATGGAAGGAGGGGAAAAAGGATCTGGTTCAGAATCAGGAGAACAGTGTTACTCCTAAGTGGTCAGCATGCCTGTTCGGTTTTCCAGCCCTTTGAGAGGATGGATTCCTGGCTGGTCACATGGCATGGGATGTGGGGCTTTATCTGCCATTAGATATGCTCTGTGGCTCTTTCCAGTGCCCACTTACTTCATTTTCATTGCAAAGTGCACTTGAAAAGCAGGTAATGATTTTAAAAATTATCTACTCCTGTGTGTCAGGGGAACATTGGAGGTTGAGCAACATTTTCTCAGCACTTTAAATTTATTTTCAGGTTTTCACTTTCATTGGCAATTCAAAGTTTATGTAGCCCCCCATGACATCAGGAGAGCCCTTTCACTGGTAATCAGGGGGACACTTGGGATAACTGGGATATGACTGCATTGTTCATCTTGGCTCAGGGGTGTCTCTGTGCTGGCACCCAGCTCCCCTTTCATAATGTTCAGGAGGACGGTCTTAGCACTGTTAAAATTTGGGGTTAGTTTTATCAGGACCTGCAAACAGGAAAGGCAGTGTGCTAGTTCTTGCTCCAAAAGCAGGGGCTGTGGGTTGGGGATTTTTTGTGATTTTTTTTATCCTCTCCCAAACTGCTAACTGGGATTGTTTATATTTTACAATATTATTACTCCTGTTATGAGCTGCCTAAGGCAGCCACATCAAAGCACTGCAGAGTGTGCATGGTGCCAGCTTGAATAATAGCAACAAATGCAGGTCTCCCAAACCTTGGTTTGATTTTATTGTTCCAGTAGGAAATGAGTTGGTGTGATCCCTCTGTCTGTGAAAGTCTTTGACTAGAGATCATTGTTCTGGCACTCAAATCCCTATTTTAATTAGAAAAGAAGGAAATACTTTGAGCTGATTCTTAGATTAAAGCTGCGAATGATATTTATCACTCTCTGAAGGAGTTTTATTTTCTTTCAATTTAAGATTTCACAGTAAAATCTCCCATTTGGTTTAATTTTTAATTTTTTTTTGATGTCTCCCATTGTCTCTGAGGTGGCTGAAGCAATGGTGCTGTTGTCTCAGCCCCCACCAGGCACCCCATATTATGTCCTGGCCATGTGGATTTTGCCATTGATTTCAGTGGGGATGCCCTCTTGGCCATTGTCCACACAGGAAGAACTAACGTGTGTGTACAAGGCCTGCTGTTACTTTTGGGTGACATGGGCCTCTGCTACCTGGCTTTGGGTGTGGTGGGGGTAGAGCTGCCCATTGAGGTCATCTTCTTTGTCCTGGGGCTCCAGCAGCCACTGGAAGCCAGAGGGCCAGGAGGAAAGGCTTCAGTACACACTGTCTCAGCTTATGTATCTGAACTGAAGCCATTTGTTCTGTGCTTACAATGGCAGGAAGTATCATATTGAGGTCCTGACCATATGTACACACACTGATTTTTATAGTGTGGGTTGTGAAAAATGGTCTTAATTCTGAATGGAGGCTGTTTGTGTTTCAGCCTGTTGCCATCGTTGTCTGAAGAATGATTCTGAAAATTGCTGTAATTTGTGCCCTTCCCTTCCCTTCCCTTCCCTTCCCTTCCCTTCCCTTCCC
>VYXF01001437.1:1040412-1153350 GCA_013397295.1 Polioptila caerulea
GTACCTAGGAGAGGTCTACAAGAGAGCTGGAGAGGGACTCTTTACAAGGGTGTGTAGTGATTGGACAAAAGGTATATTTAGATTAGCTATTAGGAAAAAATTATTTACTGTGTGAACGGTGATTTACTGGAACAGGTTGTCCAGAGAAGTTGTGGATGCCCCATCCCTGGGAGTGTTGAAGGCCAGAATGGATGGGGCTTTGAGCTATCTGGTCAATTAGAAGGCATCCCTGCCCATGGCAGGGGGATTAAAACTATATGCTCTTTAGGGGTCCCATCCAATCCAATCCACAGCATTCTACAATGCTGTGATTCCAAAGTAATTTTCATTAGTTCATGTAATACTGTAATATGGAGCCTGCTTTGTCTATCTGTTGCTAATAAGTCTGGGGAGTTCTATCTAGAGGGCAATTTAAATAAAGCTTCTGGTGCTTCTGTCCCTCTGCACTGAGTTCTGAATCACTGACAAGAAAATATGGCCTTTGCTGTATTAACCAGATGCATTCATGTGATCCATTATTAAGCTAGTTTTTTCCCTGTATAAAATTTCTTATAGCTGGGTAATTCCTGAAGATAAACAGGGTAAGAAATCTTAAACTCATGCTACACCTACACTGCAAAACAGATCCTGTCTGAGATAAAGGTGAGCCTAAGTTGTTCTTGCTGCTTTTCCACAAGTGAGTCCATATGGAGTGCTTTGGTCTATGGAAGTCACCCACATGATGCTATAGCAAAAGTATAGTTCCATCTAGTTCTGTTCAACTGCATGTGCTCTAACATGGCATGAAGCATCACGGCTACAAATGAGCACAGGTGGGTGTTATTTGGGCCTGGTGTGACAGGAAGGATGCTGGTGGTGGAAGAGAAGAAGAATACAGTGAGGAAAGAGGATGAAACCTGGGGTGCTGCTTGAGAGGGGAAAAGAGGTAAGTTCAGTGCAGGGATATAAATGGCATGCAACATTTAGCTGGAATTGAGCTTCAGCAGAAATTTTATGTGTGCAGGGAGCTGCTGCCCTTCAGGAGGGTGGGACATTGGGACGCTTTTTGAAGTGTTCTTAGTAAAAATTCATGTCCTTGACTCTGTTGAGAAGTGCAGTGATTACAGGGGTGAAAAAAGGGGACTAGCCGCACTACATGCATCAGTGTCTTGGGGAATCAAGTTACTTGCTTTTTTTATTGTTTTTTCTTGAGAGAGGGTGGTGTCAGATCATCATTTGTTGCTCTCTAAATCAGCAGTTTGCCAGAGGAGTATACAGACTTCTCTCAGAATTGATTTTCAGGGGAAAAAAGCCAAACATTTCCTGTCAATAAAAGCCTTATTCAGAGAGAACACTTCAAAACCAAAGTTAAATACCTAGACTGGTAAACTTAAACAACCTCTCCTCACATCTCTATACATATACATTTCTATGTTTTTGTATCCTCTGTTTAGGCAGGTTATATTTTTTTTTGGTTACTTGCAGGACCTCTCTTGAGGGACAATGCCAACCTGTGAAAGGGAGAAAGAAACAGTAAGTTTTTAATAGACATCCAGCTTCTCATAATGTAGTTGAGAAGAGCCAGCTTCACTGGGTCAGCCTGAATCTCAAGCAGTATTGGTAAAAGCTATTGCAGAGCTTGCAGCAATGTGCAAGAGGCCACCATCCCTCTTGAGAGACAGGAGATATGGAATATAGTCCATGCCTGGCTAGTAGCCTGCTCTGGCAAGCAGACTAGTTCAGTCCTTTGTGTATCAACTTTTCATGAGTGTTTAGATTATAAAACTCTTAGGGGAGGGATAGTTTTTTCATAGAAATTGGCTAATACCTGGGTCAAAGAGGCTCTGATGTTAGTGAGGAAGAGATGTTAGTGGGAGCAGAAGAAACTAAGGATTTTAATAAATAATTGATAGCATGTACTTCCTGTGACCATGTTCTCAAAGAAAGTGAAGATGGAGGGACAATGCATACAGAATATTGGAAAGAGAATAGATGAACTTAAAATACAAAATTTCACCCTGTCTTTACATCAGTATCACTACAATAACACATTTGATGCTTGTTTTCCTCAATGCTCCACAAGACTTTGTCATCAAAATAGTAATAACAGGGGAAGAAAGGAACCCGATCTGACAGTTTCTGATCAAGGTTATTTACAAGCTTTTTGGCTTGCTTCCAGTGGAGTTCTGGATGTTTTTCTTTTGAAATGAAAAAAAAAACCAACAACAAACCACCCACCTGGGATGTTCCTATGTCCTTCCCACCTCTCCTTTTCAAGGTGGAAATATTGTTTCCAAAAATAGTATGCGTTAGATCTGTTCCTAGTGACAGTGGGAACCTGTGTACGAGTGCTCTGCCCTCTCTTCAGGAACGTGGCTGAATGTTATTTGGCTGAGGTGTTCAGCAGGTGATGACCCAGATACAGATATACACATGTACAGGTACATACACACACATGTTGCATCTCCTCTGCGTTGCAGGGGAAACCTTAACAGAGATGCAGAGTAATCTTTCTGAAGTAAAGGTAGCTGTGAAATTAAGGTCTGCAGTTTCAAAACAGGGCAAGGAATGGGATCACCAGTGCTGAAGGAGGCTTTGAACTTTTTGTCCAACGTAACAGTTAATTAAAAGCATCTTGAGATAACCTGCTGAAATATTTCTAAACAGAATAAGGATGGAGTGTGTATGATGTTCACCTGTCCAGCCTTTGCTGGTCAGGGCTTGATAGCCATGGATGTGACATGCTGAGACAGAGACAGAAATGTGTGGGAGGGGAATCAGAATCATCAAAATGCCCAGAGGGAATCAGAGCTTCTCCAGATGACCTAACCCCCATGAACCTTAATGCAGTTGAGCTTTAAACTGCCTTGCAGCTTCTCTCTTGAAAAGAAAAAACCACAACCAACTGCAAAAGTTACATGAAATCATTTTGAATGATGGTTTCATTATTCAGCTCCAGTGGATAAACTTCCTCTGGGCTTAATTGAAGAGCAAATTTCTCCTATATAGAAGTCAAGGCCCTGGCTAGAGTCTCTCCTTTTAGTGGACCTTAAGAATTATTTCTCTTTACTAACTCTCCAGTGTGCTTCTCTGAATTACTTCTTTAATTTCCTTCTGGAAGCTCCAGCTCTTGCTGTGGTTGTGTGCAAACTGTGGTTATCTGTGTGCAGATGCCAAACTGTTCTTCACTACCCCTGAGTGTGGGGCCACTTTAGACCCTTTGGTACCTGGGTGAGTGTTGGCTCCCCTTGATGTTTACAAGTCCTTGCTTCTCTCTTGTTTTAGAATTTTACAGGGTTGGCCAAGAGGCCAAGAGAAGGCAATCAGGTAGCATCTATGGTCAAGAAAGAGGGAGAAAAGGCAGAAAGCTGACTACAGAAACCTTGTCATCTCTGGTTAGCTTGCCAGCTCCATTGTGAGTCAGATGAGAGAATGGGAGTAAGTACATGGTGCTCCATGGTCTCACCTGAGAATAAGACATCACTTTGGTGCTTTTTATATCCTGGAATGGAAGAAGATTGGTCCTAATGTTGTTCAGGTAGTGGGTGTTCCTGCATTCCTTAGCCTTTCATTAAAGGAAGAGGGATTCCTCTTCTGAGCAGTGTTTGGAATCCTTCAGTTAATTTGCTGCCTTTTAGTGAGGGAGTATTGAAAAGCACTGTTTGTGAGGACACATCAGAATGCAGCGTGTCCCACAGCTTGTGTGTATGTAACTGTGTCATGCAATATGCAGAAAATTTGAAGTGCCAGACCAATATAACTAGAGAGTTATATTGGAATAAGATTTCCCTGCTTTGCACTGAAGGATGTATGAATGAACTAATAAATAAGTAAAAACATCTGAAGGAGGAGGAGGGGAGGGAAAGTCCAGTCCACTGCTTCATAAACTTCAGTGCTACATTAACCAGTTTCTCTCCTATAGCAGACCTGCTATGCTATCGCAGTGCTTTAATGTTTAATTCACTTTGATTTGCATCACAGAAATATCAAGTGTTTCTGCAGGCAACCCAAAGCATATAAGGAGCACTGTTGGGAATAAAACTCTAGGAAGACCTTCTGAGAAATTAGAGAGGGGGCACTTTATTGGTTTTTTTTCCAGTCCTGCAGTTCTGCTCTGTGGCTTTGTTTTTTCCCTTCCGTTTAAATGAGTATGCGGGACAGATTGATTTTAATATCATGTCCTCAATTCCATGCGTGACCCGTGGAGGCTGTCTATAGCAAGATTAGAAAAACAAGCAAATGTTTAATTTTGTAAGGGGGAGGGGAAAGGATTCGAAGGCCCTGCTGCTGTTAAAGAACATGCCTGCTGCAAAACAGACATATTGAAATCCTCCCCTCAGAAAAAAGAGTTTTGATCAATCCTTTTGTTCTTGCTACCTTCAGACATCTGGATAATGTGCATTTAATAAGGAATCATCAGCAAAAATTAACAACCATTAACACTTTTGTTAATGTCCTGTCAAATATGTGGTCAAATATGAGTGAATTGTGCCACAGAGACACTGCAGACTCTCTCCATCACTGATTCAGGTGACTGATGGGTCCAGTCCATTCTGCATTGCTGTGAAGGGTTTAAGTGCTGCCAAATGCAGACACCAGGGAGCTCTGAGCAATTAGGTGTGTTACCCATGCACTGTACAAATGCTCAGTTTCTCCTGAGGGCATGGTGAGATGAAAGAGGTAAAAGGCCAAGCTACCTTCCTAAAGGACATGGTGGAGTTTCTGAGCATGCTGTGTTGGATTGAAAGGTGTGTACAAGTATTCAGAAAAAACCTTCTTACAACAGTCACTTAGCCCAAGATATGAGTCTGTAGAAGTCATGGCTGAGAGCTTTATTTTGTGCCTCAACAAGCTCATACACCCCACACCCAGCTTTTGAGCCACCATAGTGCTAGGAAACAGTTGAACACTGAGAGCAGAGGTTGAAGGCCAGCAGCTTTTCATGAGTGTGGATGCACCACAGAGAAGATGAGCCTGCTGGACTTCACATTAGGAGGGGAAAAAGCAATTCCCCTTAGGGCTGACACAATGGGGAGAGAAGGCCCATGCCCACAACCTCACCTGGAGACCTCTCTTTGCTTATTTTGGCTGAGGGACACCACATAAGCACCTCCTGGGGTTCACAACCCCTGGAACAGCTCCAGTTCTCACATGCATCATGGGATGCGATCATCTGAAAACCCTTGTGCCATGCCAACAGAATCAGAAAATCCTAGTGTATATGAAGGGAAACAAAGCCCCAATAACTGTCCACAGAATTACTATAATTCATCCTATTTTTTTCCCAGGCTCTCTCCACAGTTATGGTGGTGCCGGCAGACTGCAGAAGTACATGTGCAAATAGCTAAGTTGTAATTTGCAAGTGCAATTAGCTGGTTTTGTGAGTGCAATCACAGTAATTGCAGGAGCCTAACTTATGTGCTTCACTGTTTTTCATCTTCAGAGCAAAGACTAATTAAACATTAATAATAACATTAACAGCAAAATTAACATATATATATTTGAGACCATGAATTATTTGCTTTTCTGCAAGTAACATAAGCGAGAGGGAGACAAAATGCATGTTGAGCAGAAAAGAAGCTTGCTGCACTTTTTTGGACTCCCCCCATACAGCTGCTTCATCACCGTGCTGGTGTCGTAGCTGTAGCAGCAGACAGATTCCGGCATGACTGTGTGAGGATTAGGGCTCTTTGTAATGAAATCTGGAGAGTGCATGCTATAGGAATGCAGGGAGAAATGCAGGAAGTCACCCTCAAGATTCCTACTGCATACAGCACTGTGTAAATGCACATAGCGCTTTATGTGAGGAAATACTACTCTTTGAGGCAGGTTACCAGTGCCAGAATGATGTTTTTGGCCATTAAATAGTGCAAAGACACTAGGCCAAATCTGGCAGATGTAGGAAGGATTCAAGGGGAAAATAGGTTCTGTGGAGATTTAGGTCATTAGGTAAAAAGGAAATTGGAAGCTGTTCTGAGTGTTGTGGGTGGTATGGAAAAAAAGGCACAGGGTTGAGAATAGGAGAACACTATGGCTGTAACACCCAAACTCAAATGTCTTTTTTTGTTCACAAGAGCAGGAAGTTGATTTTTCATTTCTTATCTTGCCATATGATGGATGCATGCAATATAGTGTGGGAACACTGGCTGTTTCTGGGTGGCTTTCTTTTTACCTTCACTGCAGCTCTGTCACTGCTTTGAGTGGCACAAGGAGTAAAATGTGGGCCAGAAATGACAGCTTCTTTTCTTGAGATGAATTGGGATGAAACATAAGTTTCAGTACTTAATAATAATTAATGAAATAATTCATATATGTTTAATTCACTGAGTGCATTAAACCCTTATCTAAGTTGTGCATAAACCAGCTGTTTATGCCAAGCTCCCATCCATGTTTTTTAACCTGAAGTTTTAGTTTTCATCTGATTAGTGACCACCTTTGCAGCCTTCAGGCTCTCTGTCCTCTTTAATTACTCCTTTCTGTTCATAGTCTGTCATTTACTTAGTTTCTGCAAAACAACTTAAAATTGACATCAGTCAGGACAGACTGTATTGATCATTGGGAATTTCAAGAGGTACAAATGATCCATATTTTTTGTAATGACTGAAGAAATAAAACCCAATAAAACTCTGAGCTTAAAAGGTAAAAAGAAACTGCAGAGGAAAAATAGAGGGACATAGAAATAGAATTCCTTAATACCATGCTATCATGGTTGAAGAAGCCGTCATGACTCAATCACAGGCTGAGATGGCTGCTTTATCAGGCGTGAACCTCCATTTATCCTCCTTTCTGTGGAAGTATATGAGAAATGATTCCTTGTTACTCATAGGCAGGCTGGCATGGTACTGAGATCAAGCACTTCTGACATATCAAAGTGCAGGGGCTGTTGCCTGACTTTGGCTTTTATGAGTTGCTGGAAATACTATTCCAGATCTCATAGCTGAGCAGTTTAAGTCACTGTTGGGTGCAAAGAAATCAAAGTAGATCATGAAGAGAGGGACAGTGCAATGAGGCAATATTTGGGACAGGTAGCTTGTGCCTGCCCTTGTATTTGTGTATCCTGGCAAAAGCCCTGCTTCTGATGAAAAGTTCCTTGTAAGCATGTGTGTTTGGTAGACCTTAGAGAAACCAAGCTAGAGAGCAAAGGGAGAAAGATGAAGTGCTTTGCACTATCTGCAGGAGTAGGTAGAGAGGCAAGTCTCACACCAGAGGCATCACCTTTGAAAGCCTTTCAAAGTCAGGGATTTTGTACTTGTCTTTATAGTTAATTGGCAGATGCTTGCTCTCTTACTTGGTGACACAGGCTACCAGAGGAAATGGCCCCCACTAACTGAGCTAAAGGTGGATTTTTTATTTTCTTTGAACAAGTACAAGGGGCAGGTGAAAGCAAAAGCCCCAGGCTGTGGGCAAAACTCATCTGAGACCTCTGCATTTTGAACAGCTGGGTTCTCCTGCAATTATAGACATTTCGATGATGGGTTTAGAGTTCCTATATAAGTAATCCTTATCTCTTGTTTAGTGAATGCTCCAGCTGAGCCAGCAATCTGATATTTGTCAGTAGCTTATGGGTGGTTGAGGGCAAAACAAGAGCAAGGAGGGGGAGCAGCCCTCTACCTCCCCGCCCCTTCCTGCAAATAGAAAAGCTGCTGGAAAGGGTAAAGGAAGAGAGGGAGCTTGCTTAAACTTTGCCATATTGTGCAACTTACAGCATTCTGTTATTGTGCATGAGGATGATATGAAAAACTGCTTAAAGTTTTTATAGAGAGATGACTCCGAGGGATTGCTAATAAGCTAGATCTAGGGACATGGGAGAACAGCAAAACAGACCCTGAATCTGCATTTCTCCTTCCTATGTGTCTGCTCCAACTGTCTGTGAAGTCAGAGTTTAGCTTGGCAACACCCATCTGCATTCTCTGTCTCTGTTCAGAAGGAAGAGCAGTGATCTTTGCCAGTGCTCTACCTGGCCATTGGAAGAAAGATGCTGAGGAAATGCTTCATGGAAAATTGCTCAAAGCTGAAAGCAAACTTTTGTTGTTTCATTGAAATAATATTTTCACCCACAGATACTTCCATTCTCTAGGATTAATAAGGCCAACTCTGCATTTCTGAAATGCTAGGTTTAATGCTTGATGATCTGTAATGGCTGCTTATCCACAAGGTGACATTAATTGGGAAAGTTTTTTAAAGTCACTTCCTTAGGTTGACAGCTAGTGTTGGAGTATTCAAGTCCTCTTGAATATCTTTATCAATGATCTGGATGAGAGCATAAAGGGCATCCTCAATTTGCAGATGACACCAAGTTGTTTTTTTTGTGTTGATCTGCTGGAGGGTGGGAAGGCTCTGCAGAGGGATCTGGACAGGCTGGATTGATGGGTCGAGGCAAATTGTATGAGGTTCAGTAAAGGCAAGGTCCTGCACTTGGGTCTTAACAGCCCCATGCAGTGCTACAGTCTTGGGCAAGAATGGCTGGAAAGCTGCCTGGCAGAAAAGGACCTGGGCATGTTGATCAACAGCAGCTGATGAGCCAGGGTGTGCCCAGGTGGCCGAGGTGGTTGTCCTGGTTCTGGCCAGGACAGGATTAATTTTTGCAGTGGCCAGGACTGAAGGTTATTCTATGCCACTCTTCTGTACACTTTTGTTGTTATTAATATTCTTGCTGTTACTGTTTGTTTTCTTATCTCTTTGCCGTTTCCAGTGAATTGTTATTATCTCAAGTGGTGATATTTACCTTCTGTGCCTCCAATTCTCCTCTCCAGCTGCCTGTGAGCAGCACATGGCTTGGAGAGTCTCAGTGGGAACACTAAATTGGGGAGTACCATTCCTAAACCACAACATGGGGTAACAGTTGGACTCAGGGTTTCTAAAGGTGTTCTCCAAACTAACCAGTTCTATGATTCTATGTATTGTAGTCAAAAAACTACAACAGTGTAAATGAAAGGCAGTGAGACCTTTCTCTGGGCTCTCTAAAACTGTTAGAACCAAAAAGGGCATGTCCTGTTCAGAAAACTGTAAGTGCAATGATTCAGCAACCTATGAATACAGGGATTATTTTGAAAACATTAAGGTTTATCCGGTCAGTGAGATGCTTTTGACACAATAGAGCTGTTTCAGGACTAGTTGTTTCAATATTCCCTCAAGAGGGCAATTATCCAAAATGTCCTGCCCTCCAAAGAGCAGAAGCTACCTCCTGAGCGTCAGATGTGCTCATTACAGTAAATGTAGAGTCTTTAAGAACGGTGAGAAACCACTATAATAGTTTCTGTTCACTTAATTTATTTGAATCTCTTCACTCTTTCCCCTGTGAACAACAAAGACAATGTATTTGAAAAAAAATTTTTTTTGTAAGTGCAACACATTGCTAATGAATGGTGAAAAATAATCCTGACTAGTTGGGAGGCAGTGTGGATGCCTGGAAGGTCTCCTGCCTTTATAATCCTTTGTGCATCATACCATATTTTAATAACCTCTAGGTACTCTCTTTCAAACTATTTTACTCCCAGACTAAGATTTGTTATGAACTTGCAAAGGTGCTGGCATTTACCATTTCACATCTCTGTTGGTGAACACAACAGCTTCACCGTTTTGCTCCTCATTTTCTCATTTTACTTATCTTAAACTATTTTTCTCCAAATCTCCATTCTTTTTTATCCCTTGGCCCTTTATGCCACCCACATTTGGATGGCAGTCGTGTTGACTGTCTCCCCTGAGGATTTCTGGGAGGGTAGAGCTGGGTCTGACACACTGTTAAGTAGCATCCTCTCTATTACTGCCTGTCACAAGTATGTTTAAAAGAAAGTTGGCACTTCTGGAGAGAAAACTTGCTTCTACCAATGTGTTGTTATGGAGAGAACTCACTGAGCCCTCCATTTCTTCTTCAGTGAAAGAGAGAGAAAGAGTGTGGTACAGTCCCTGTGGTATTTCAGAGATGGACAGAATTTGTGACTGAGAGAAGTTTTCAGATTCATTTGTCAGGTTTTGGTGATGACGGGTAATCCTGTAAAAGGAGACTTGTCCACCTTTGATGGGTTTTGCTACAAAATGCCATCAGTTCATATTACTGTTAACAAATGCTTCCATGTACTCGACCGAGTCACGGTTGCAGATCACTGTCTGGGCTTGAGTATTCCAGCATTTCCTGACTGTCTTCTTGGAATTGGGATGAGTTTCTGGCATATTCCCATTTGAAATCTCATTTACCACTACCTGGATGATCTGTCTCTATTTTGTTCTTCTAGATCCATGCAGGCAAAATCAAGAGAAAGTGTTTCGGGGAGAGGTGTCATCAATCCTCAGGTGGAGGGAAGGTCAGCTACAAATGCAATTGGGACATATATTTTCTATCACAGTGTAGCAGAGAGCTGAAAATGAAACTAAGGGGAAGAGTTGTCTTGTAGTATAGCTGTTGTGAGGACAGAGATAATCTGAGGGGAGAGCAGGTAAGACGCCTGCAAGTGATCTGAAAACCAGCCGAAATATTAGGGTAGGAGAGAGTAGTTGTTTAAAGCTTTTGTTTTCATAAAAAGGAATGCTCTGTAGGCCTTTTACTTTGCTACAGGAGTGAGACCAATGAGTAAATACTGTTGCTACAATGAAGAAGGAAACCAGAAAGTTCCCCTCCTTTTTTTTTTCTTAATGAAGAGAAATTATTTGAAAAGGATATTTCTCCCACAAACTAGCTTGTTTTCAGGGGTTATTTCATATTGTATGGCAGAGCATTTTTAAAGTGCAAGTATTTTTAGTTTAATAAACAATTTATATATTTATATATATAAACATAGAATCATTTATGTTGAAAAAGACATTCACATCATCAAATCCAACTGTTAAAATTCATGCAGTCATAGGCAGCTGAGGCTGGAGAGGACCTTGGAGGATCATGCAGTCCATTTTCTTATCCTGAGGTGGATCAACTGTACCAATGTCATTATCAAAAGGTGTTTGTTTAGCCTATGTTAAAATGCCTCTGATATTGAAGCCTTCATGGTCAGCATGTTCCAGGACTTTGCTATTTTTATCATTGGAAAGTGTTCTCAGCTACCCAACCGGAATTGTATTCTCTGTGATGTAAGCTGGTTACTTCTCTGTTCATCATGGACATAGAAAAAGTCTGTCATGTCTCCATGACAGACTTTATGAATTTGAAGACTGCTGTCCTACAGCCCCCTCTTTTTCCTCAGACTAGACAATGACAGTTCTTTTCATACTCTCAGATAATTTTTTTAGTCATCCCATCTTTCTCATTTCTCTTCTTTGGACTATTTGCAGAAAATGTTTATTTCAGAGTGGTGCCTTATCCAAGAGTCAGTAAGGAAAGGTGATGGACAAAGTGTTGGTTCTTGCTGTTTCCTTTTAGATCAGAGGCTCCAAATACTGAAACTGAAGATTGGTGTAGATTGTTCTGAAATGCCAAGTACTCAGAAATTTCAGGGAAACAGAGTCATTGTTTCTACCTTATTAGTCTATTTGAAGTGAGTTGCAACATATAGATAGTAAATATCTAGTCTTAAAACAGTGATGTTCTATTGAAACAAACAAAAAAACCCACTAAATTTTGAATAATGATGCTTTTGGTTTATTTGAAACTTTTCTCTATTTTGAAACTTTCGCTCACCTATAGATACTTCTCCACAATTATAAGTTGTTTTTTTTTTTCCTCTCTCTTAAATGATAATCTTAGCTTCCAGTCAATTACCTGATATCAGGAGTTTGGGTTGTAAGAAAACCACTGTATGCCATTAATAAAGTTGCTAGATGTGATTACTGGGTTTTCTTGAGGGGTGTCAGCTTGATTAGTAAGGAGGTATCAGTATAAAATTTAATTTTTTAAAATCTTTTTCGAATATTACAGATATATTGAAGAAACAGTTCTGGTTAAAATCCCCAGTATTCTACTGCATGTACACTTCCTTGCCAATATATACAAAGCAGGGTGGGGTTACGACTCGTTGCCAATATTTGGCCAGGTCACTTCTGTCTCCCTCTCTGCCCTTTGTGGGAAAGCTTAGGGGGTGACTGTAGCTGTAGCTTGAGTGAAGAGGTCATTCTCCACCCATGTTTGGAGGATTGAGCCACCCTCTGTACAGGGAGTATTTTATGACAATGCTCTGAGTTGATTTGTTGTTTTAAAGATTATCTTCTGTGGAAAACCCCTATATCCCACTGCTTGCTTTGCTGCCCTGCCAGTCCCTTCAGTCTCTACTTTTACTGCTGATATTTTGTATTCTTCTTCTTGTTGCCTGCTTCGGCTGACCGGATCACTTCTGTAGTTTTGTTGTTCTTTTTCCCTTCCTGCCCTCCCCCTCAGTTCTGTTTTCTGCCTATGATATATTACCGTTTCCAGAACAGCAGGAAAGATAGATGGAAGGATTAATCAAGAGAATCTAAATTAAAAACTATAAAATCTGAAAGCCAGGCTGGATGGCTTAGGATGTATAACCTCACTTTCCAAGTCACTAGTGACGACTGCAAAGCCTCCAATGAAATGGATGGGTGGTCTTTTCTGGATAATCAGCAGAAAAATTCATTCCCCTCATTCCCCACAGCCCCATCTGGCAGGTCCTCTCTGGCATCTGATATGGGGATGCCCGGACTGAAATGATGCATTAGTATCTTCTCACCCTGTTAAAATGTGTCCTTCTGAGGCACTGATCTTGATAGAGGGGTTTGCTTTCATCTTATTGAACATGCACACATCCTGCTTACAGCAACCAGCTTCTCTTTGGTTCCCCAAAATGTTTCCCCAAAAAATCATCTAGTAAGGTGATACTGAGAAGCTAGGAGAAAAGTTTCCTTGCTCTGTGTCCCTTCATATTTACACTGCCCACATTTGTGCTGAATGATGGAAAATGCACCTGCTCAGTACAGGGGAGAAGGGGAAGGGCAGGCTGCATTGAATAAAACCCACCAGGGATGGGGTCCCACTGCTTTGTGGGGGCCATCAAATTGAGGGCTCCTGTCACCTGAGCACATCTCCACCCTTGCCTTTCCAGCACTGTGACACCTGCAGATGCTTATGGGAGAGCATTTAAAAAGCTGCTCAGTTAAACAAAGGCTGGAATTTGGAGTGGGGACCAGTACAAATGCATGAAGCAGGAGGCAGGGCACAGTTGAACAAGACCGCCTGCAAGATGTGGTTTTTTACAAAGTGCTTTCATTATGTTGGTTTGAATGCAGAAGTCTAAAAGTGGTATCATCTCTCTGGTACAGAATCATAGAATAGTTTGGGTTGGAAGGGACATTTAAAGCTTACCTAGTCCAACTCTCCTACAGTCAACAGGGACATCTTCCACTAGACCAGGTTGCTCAGAGCCCTGTCCATCCTGATCTCAGCTGTTTTCAGGGATGGGATATCTACCACCTCTGTGGGCACCCTATTCCAGGGTTTCACCACACTCACTGTAAAAAATTTCTTCCTTTTGGTTTAAAAGCATTAGCTCTCGTCGTAGCACTACACTCCCCATCTTTCCTTTAGGTGTGTTTTAAGTATTGAAAGGCTGCTATAAGGTCGGTCTAGACCCTTCTCTCTCAGTCTGTCTTTGTAGGAGAGCTGCTCCAGCCCCTGGATCATCTTTGTGGCTTCCTCTGGATCTGCTCCAACAGGTCCATGTCTTTCCTGTGTTGAGGACCCCAGAGCTGGGTGCAGCACTCCAGGAGGGGTCTCACCAGAGCAGAGCAGAGCAGAGGGGCAGAATCCCCTCTCTCGACCTGCTGGCCACGCTGCTTTGGATAAGCCCTGGGACGTGTTTGGCTTTCTGGGTTGCAGGAGCACATTGCTGGATCATGTCCAGGCTCTCATCCACCAGCACCCCCAAGTCCTTCTCAGCAGAGCTGCTCTCCAGCTGTTCATCCCCCAGCCTGTTACTGATACAGGGGTCTGCCCTGGCCCAGGTGCAGCACCTGGCACTTGAGCTTGTTGAACCTCATGAAGTTTACGTGGGATGTTCATAGATGTTCTAGTGGCAGTGCAAAGGTGTTTCCTCTGTTGCAGGTATTTGCAGCACAAAGGAGAAATGAACTACTGTGTTGTGAAATATTTTTTTATCAATGTAAGTACATCTATAGCTACCACTTTAATTTCACAGGTAAAACATCACACTCCCAGCTGAAGTAGTCAAACTATTATGGAAACTTTGGATAGAACAGGTCTTAGAAGAATTAAAACCCAGAGGGACTGGCTTAGCTTGAACCACCAAGTTATTTAAACTAGCCCAGCTGATCTTTGCCTGAAGCCATTGAGGGAGATCCTTGCCTTTCAGGATGCAGTAGGGATGACGAAGAGGAGTGTCTGGTATCTGCAGCAGAGTGTCAGGTGGCTGAAGACAATGGGAGAGGGACTCTCCCATCAGCAGGTGTATCCACAGGAAGACTACTGTTCAACGACTGAGTCATGTCAACAAGCATTTAAATGTGTACCAGGCATGTATAGCTTGCCTTTTCTCAAGGAAACTATTGCAGGATTTTATGGCCATTTATTGCATTCTCTTGAGCAAAGGGGAAGATGTCCCCCTATATTGTTTGTGGCCTACTGTACAAAAAAGAAAATCTCTCTTCCAGGCCTTAGTCTATGACTGAAATGTGTAAATTAAATAAAAACATGCCTGAGTTATGCTAGCACTTGGGATCTTAATGCAGTGGCCAGCAAATTGCAAATGCAAATCCTAAGATCAGTACATTATATTTGAATTTTTTTAATGAGTGAGGTTAAAAGTGATGAGATGGAGCTGAGGGGCAGTGTTTGAAATTTACATATGCTTTTAGCTCATTTCAAAATAAATATGAATAAATCCATCAGCTCTTCACCCTTTTGTACTCCTTGGTGCTTAGTGGTTCTCAATTTTCACTGCTGTGGTACTATTACAGGGTTAACATCAGTGTCTATTCACCAGTGGGCCATTTCAGAAGCTTTAGTAACTCCATCCTCAGAAACAGAGATTGTCCTTGCAGTTCACCAGATTATCTGTCTGCTCCTAAGATGAGCTAGTAGTGGAATAACCTTTTTTGGAACAGGTCCTCCTTCTTACAAGAGCTTTGGCAAACATTTGACTGGTATTTTTTTCTCTATAGCTATTAATGTGTTGGCTTTGCTCTGTGAAGTTGACATGGTGCAGTGTGCTCAGTCTCATGTGGCACTTCCAGCTGCAGAATCTTTCCTCTCACCCTCTTGTATGAGACTGTACCTGCAGAGGAGGGCAATGTGCCTCAGCCCCCTCCTTTCCTCCCATGTGGGCTGTGGGGATTCTTCAGAGTTGTGCTAGGCAGTTCATGAACATGGAGGAAACACTTAATTGCTAGGGCAGAAATTGCTTGAAATACTGAGTTTACTGCTTTTTTTTTCTACTTTTTTTTTTCCTCTCCAAGAACTGGGGACTTGATTTGGACTGGTGATTTTTTCATTGTCCTTTCTCTGGTGAAAGTTTTGTTATCCTAACTGTCATGATGCCCTTCTTTTTAGGATAGCTTGCCATTTTGACATGGCCAGTGAGATCATGAATAAAGAATGACAAAACATAAGAAACAGATGAAAGCAACAAAGAAATTGTTCTTTACTCCTAGATAGTACAAAGCTGGGTTACATGAGCCTCTTTTGAACAAGGGGATGAAGCCCTCCCCGAGATACTGCTGGCATCAGCCTTATTTGTCTTTTTCTAATAGCAAACTGCTCTAAATCTGCACATTCACCTTTCATGTGTTATGGGCTCCTGGAGTAAGACATTACTGTTAATGTTTGACTCAGATATGTGGGATTGAATATTTGTTTCAGAAAGCAAAGAAACCTACTCATGTCCATCCATTCTCCAGTCAGCTGTGAAGCCAGATTTCCCAACCAGGAGAACAGTTCTTTGACTCTTAAAACCTACTCTATTTGACCTTTGATAAAAAATAGCCAAGAAATGCAATTAAAAAGCAGCAACTTATTATTTTTTTAGCAAATCTCTTTCAAATCCTGACATGGTTTGGGAAAGTTAATGTTTGGTAGGCTGGGTAACTTGAGTGCTGACTTTTTCATTTTGTAACTTGAATGGAAAAGGTCCACAACACCTTTGCTCTGTAGAGCCTGCTGGGACTCTACTGAAATGCAGCCAAGTCTTTAGCCATGCTGGTATCAATAGTTGCCTGCTTGTCACCGCCCCAGTTGTGCAGCCTGCAAAAGAATCTGCAAAAGCTGGCCACATACTGCAGGAGGCAGCTTCACTGGAGCACCTTGATGCTACAACCAGAGTCCTACGAGAATGCAGGCTCAGTTAGCACAAATCTCGTGGGGGCATACATGTGACAAGGCAGTGAATGCATTGCAGCTGCACCCTGAGGACAGCATAGGGCAGGCTTCCCTCAAAGGCTGCAGGTGTTGGGCTCAGCACCCACTGGGGCAGCTCCAGGGGGAACAGCAGCAATGCCAGAAGCTGCAAAACAAGTACTAACCTGTTTGAGGAGGAGTGGCAGCCTATTTCTTGAGGTCCTTGTGATACATTCAGCTCTAAAACTGAAGAGTCCCTGTTTGCCATGGGCTGCCACAGCCTTTTTGATTTTTAAGCTCTTTATATGCATGCAGAGTTCATGGCTATCTTCCTCTGTCTGCCAGCATAGTCTAGGCATAGAGATATGGGGATGGACACACATGCACTCCCTACATCCTGCTCACACACTGTGTGCTCTTCCTGGCCCTTTCCCTCTGACTTTCTGTGCACAGGAGATGCATTTCTCTCGGTTGGTCTGTGAAGGCTCAATTAGCTGTGCCATTGATCCCTGCATGGGATCAAACATGTCTGGTTTCATTGGTGCTTGTGTGTACTTATGAATATGAGCTAGCCAGGGAGCTAATCTGTATATTTTGCACAAAGATAATTCAGTTTAATGAAACACAATCTTAAAACTGCAGGTGGGACGTTGTTCAGGCGCTGTGTCTTGCTGGAGCCAAGACAATAACAGTGCTTGGCGTGTTGAGGGCTTGGATTGAGACCATCGCCAGGAGCAAACTTCATTCAGCTCCTGTTTGGACATACAGAAAATTAGATCAGCTGTGATCAGTGGGGTTTCTTCATAAAAATATTACACTGTAGTGGGTCCTGGTGTGGGGAATATGTTAGTCTGGGGTGGTTATTTTCTGATTTCATTTTTAGTTGTTTGTTTTTTTTTTTCCACCTCTGTATGAGTTGCTGTAGTTTTGGTCTGTATTTCTGAACATCCTTTTAGTGTTTCCAGTTAGCCAGTATCACTGAACCAGGACTGCAGCAGTCCTGCTTCATTAGCTATTACTGTTTGCTGAGAAGTTAATGTAAATGAGGGCAGTCAGGAGGAGAAAAGCAAGGGGAATTTGACTGTTCCTCCTGTTACAGCTCTGCCTGACACTACATATTTTATTGTATGTCCGGCACAAAGGGAGATTGATAATATAAGATGAAAGGTCTGTGTGATCTCACGGCTGGTAATAATGACTGAGGGACCACTTATTTCTTCCCCCTGTGCTCCCAGTCTCAATCCCATTGTGAATGTTCTTTACTTCACTGCATTGTTTAAAGACCACAGGTCTGGGCTTCTTTACAAGGCTTTTTTGTGGTGCAGTTTGGTCTGATTGAAACCACATTTTTATATGTGTCAAAACCAGTTCAGCACTTAAAAAGAAATCAGAGTATCGATTGGATCGTATTTCCTAAGTGGATGTCACTGGCTAATTCTTTTGTTGTACCATTTAGCTACACAGTATTAAGCAAGTGGTTACTATTAGGCAGTTACATATGGGTCCTATTAATTCACGCATTCTGGCTGCTTTTTGACTAATATCTTGTCAAATAGGTTAGGATTTCAAAATATCTAAGTCACCAAACTGCAGGGACCCTTCATTTCCCAAGCAAAAGCTAGTCCACTTAGGGGACCACAGGTTAGCATGGTATCGACGACATCTGAAGGAACTTCTCTTGCCATAAAAAATGGCTTCAGAACAAAGTAACCTTAGTGGTTTGAGGGTTTTTTTCCACGCTCATTAGGCTTTCTGGAGTTCATGAAAATGGATATATGTGGTTTGCAAAAAGAGCTAAGGATGAAGAGGATGACTTCTGCATGCCCTGTCATCTTCCAGCACACATCTCCAGAAGTGAAATGCTCACCTTCTTGCCAAACTTTCTCTCACTCCTTGTCTTTTTGTCAGTCAAATGAACATCATTTCACCTTTGATGGGTATTGGGTCGATCACTGCTGTCATGGCCTGTGATGACCCTTTGTTTTCATTGTTCTTCCTCCCAGGAGGCTCCGGGGCTGATTTGAAAGTGCTCACACCGTTTTTGGAGTCAGGTTTATAGGGTGGGGAGAAAAAAAGGAGATGCTTTGAGCCATCAGAACAGGGAGCATGCAGTGAAGTTTGAGGGGGGATGCGTTGCTGTTTTAGCCCTTACTTTCTCATGGGCTGTTCTCACATAATTCCTCCAGAGGCCTCTGTTCCTTCAGCTCTTTCTGCTGGAAGGACACACTTCTCTGAGAGTCAGTAGCTCAGCCAGGGTGAGGAGCAGCTGAAGTGTGGTTGTCTCACAGCCCTGGCACCTGGCCCCTCTGCAGGGGTAGAGAGGAGCATGAGCTCTTCCTCTGGGCTTATGCTGCTGCCAAAAACCCAGTGGCAGCAAAAGGAGGATCTTGCAGCCTCTTGGTAGGGGGTGAGAGGAGACATCCCAAGTGGATTAGAGGAAGAAAATTACACTGGCTCAGGACAGTGCAGTAACTGAAGGGCTAAATAGGAAGGCACATTTTTTCAAAGGAGTCTGAGCTGTAAAACAAAATTAGGAGCCACTGACCTAAAATGTAACATGATTTTCTTAAGCCCTTCCACAGGAGCATCCATAAAGTCCTGCTTTTTCTGTAATTTGTTGTGAACTTGTTCAATCTGTAAAAACAAAAAAAACACCCTCACCCACCACAACCCTAAATATGTTCTCTCTGTAGCTGCTCCATCTTCCAGACATTGCAAACATCTCCAGGGAGGACCACTGTCTTCTTTGGCATCTGTAAAGTGAGTAGGATATGACAGGTATGGCCCTAAAAACTGTAGTGAGAGTACACTCCTCATGCTCTGACCTCTCTGATTTACTCTGGCATTTGTTCCTTTTTGATATGTTTGTGGGACTGAGGTATAAGTGTGCCTTGTGGAGCCAGGGTGGAGTTCATTTTCTCCTGTTGGCTGGCATTGTAAAGTGGGCAGAGCTGCACTTATTTTGCCTCCTGCCCAGCTCTTCTTCAGAAATAAGCTTTTCTTTTCCCTCTCTTTGTGTATTTTTGGTAAGCATGCTGTGTTGCAACAGAATAAGCCAATGAAAGTCAAAACTTCCTCTTTTCCAGTCTGTAAACATTTCCTGGAACAATATGCTCTGCTTTGAAATCCTTTCCAGAGAGTATCTTAAGACCTCCCTCTCTCTTTCTATGAGTCACTTGATCAGAGCAGCATTCCCTTTACTTCTGTTCAAGCCACTTCCAGGCAACCTTGTTAAAGCAATGAGGATTTAGTATATGGGAAACCACTGCCCGGTTAGCCATTCCCTCAGGACATGCAGCTGTTTACCATCTGCTGGAGCTCCTTGGGAGTCTTTGGGCTCCAGTCCCAGGTTGCAGACTATCAGAGCAGGAAATTTTTCTTGGACGCTGTGTGTTATTCAGAAGGATAAAGTTCATGGGCACAATACAGTAGGTTGCACGCTTTTTATTGTATTACTCCATCTAAAACAAATAAGTTAGCCATTAGCTCATTCTGCCCTGCCAGTAATCCATTACATATTAGACCTTCCTTCATTGTGTGGAGGACATGAAAACTGAAGGGGAATTTAAATAATTAGAAGGAAATAAGCTGTCTTTTATGCTCTCTACTCTTTCTTGTTAGGATTGTTCAGGGGTTAGTTGTGTTATGGGGCTGTGCCAATAGCAAGCCCCACAGGTGAATGAAGTGAGCTGGAAGTTACAGACTGGGAAAACTGGAGTTTTGCACCATATCTGTGTTGGGGAGACCCACCAATGGCTGTGGCTGGGCCCATGGTGGGTGTCCCAAATACAGGAGGTGCAGTGAGGGTGGTCTGGCCACTGGCTCCAAGGCCATTGGAAACCTTGTGCTGCTGCTCCCAGATAGCTGTACCTGTTCATTGCTTATTGAGGCTGGCACGGAGGGTAGAACTCTCCAAGCTCTAGGAGTCCTGAGTGAACATGGAACACAGGGACGGGGCTAACCTGGAGCTCTGTCCAGGCAAGAGAAAACCCTCTGCCTGTGGCCATGGTGCTCATTTAGGTTAGATTATGATTAATATCATTGCGTAGACCAGAAGTAACCTTCTGGTGGTTTTAGGCATATGTGCTGACTCTCCAGCTGTAATCAAGGCTGATATTTACTGTAAAGGAAATCAGATTGAGTTTAACTTTCCAGATTTAAGGAGGTGTTGGGTGGAAAAAGAGCTAAAGCACCTCTGAAGCCTTACACTTTTATGTTTCAGCAGAGTACTTGTCACTTAACAGCCGCTTTGTGAAATTGCTTATGTCCATGTTATAGTGTTTTGTCCCTGAAGTATTACTTTACATATTTCTTCTTACATTGCTTGAGGAGAAGGGATACTCCTTTTTTTTTCTTTCCCTCTTCCTTCTCCTCATGGTCATTCCAACCTGACACATTGCTGCAGAGAGAGGGGTGCTGGCAGGATGCGCCTGTGTGGGGACTGTGCATCTCTGGAATTTATTTCCCTGGTTTGGATGTAGAAGACATCCATTTGAGAGAGCTGTGCATGTGCTTCCCAGACCAATTAAATGAAAGGATCTCATTTTTTTTCCAAGGTGTTTGGTTGAAAGATTTTCTTTCTAATGATGATTTGAAGGCTCATGGGGTTTGGTACTATGATTAATTATGCGTTAAGATGCCTAGAGCCTCCAAGAAGCATGCAATTATTATTTATTAAAATCAGAATACCAGTAAATATAATGAAGTGGAGCTTTAAATAACATGGGGAAAAAAGTGGAGGACATTTTCTGCTGAACACATGCAGTTCTGCACTGGGCTGAGACTGTATCTAAGAGGGAGATTTGAAAGGGAGCTTTCCCAGGAGACTCAAGTCACTGGAGATCAAGACACAGAAAGAAGAGAGAAGAGGTCTTCCTGTGGCTGATGCAGAGCAGGAGTCTGATGTTAGAAGCCCCAGTTCTCTGTAGGCAATGCTAGTCTTAGTGAATATCTTTTCTTGTTTCTGCTCCAGTATAGCCAAACACTTCTAACACTCAGCAACTTGCACAGCACTGGGGTGCTCCCAGATATGTTCCAAAGACTGACAAGTGGAAAAGCACAATCAAAAAGAAGGTGCTTTGTGTTATTCTGAGGAGCTTTACTATGAACTTCAGCCTTGAAGATTAAAAAAAGCCAACAGCTCATCTCCTGTTTGCAGTCTCTTTTAATCCATACTCAAATAATTGAAATTTCCATACTTCCATAATTGAAATCACTCCCTCATTTTCACAGAAATAATGTAAGGGGTGTGACTGAATAGCAGCGTTGAGAAAGTAATAACACTTTATTCTGCTTGATGATCCATCTGATATGGACTTTGCCCTGTACAAGTGTGGCTGTTCCAAGAGCTGTCGAGTCTGGGAAGGCTTGAATCTAAAAACAAATACTTGAGTGCAGGAGAGGCAGCCTGGTTGTTGTAAATGGCTTTCCCTGCCAAAAAGCTGGTAATAGCATGCTGGCCAGGCATATTTTCTTTCCTAATTGGAACCACAGGATTTTGATTACAAACCTTAAGAATAACAGTACCTCCTCTAATTTAAGCTCCCTTTCTAACTTCCATGGTGTGAGTTCTTGCTGGAGTGTTTACCAGTGCAGGCTGCCTGTATGTGTTCCCCTTTGCATCCCTGGGTCCCCTTGTTTTACACTTCAGGCTTTTGCATCCTTTCATCATCTCAGTTATTCCGTGCACCCAAGTTCTGCATGAAGTGACATTTAGTGAGAGTCCGAGATTGATGTCAGCAGTTTGTGCAACTTTCTACAGACATATAATTCACTGAAAAGAGGAATTAGCAAGTAACTAGATTAGGATTGCTCTCTTTAGCATTGGATAGCATATTGAGTTTATATGGTGCTTTTTTAGAATTTGTTTGTTAGTTTGTAAAAGCTGATAGTGTCAATGTAATTATGGATGCACCAATTCTGTGGTATTTTAGTGCTTTTAACCAGGTAAAAGGAAGTGTGCCTTAGGTCGGTGCTAGATCTCTAGACAGAATTGGCTGGTGTTAAAAAGGCTGGTGTTTTGAGGTCCCCATTGAATTTTAGACTCAAAAGATCAAGAGATCAAGATCAAAAGATCACTGAGAAATATGTGAAGTACCCTGGATTTTCAGATAGCCTGTCCCAAGACACGATGGACTCAGGGAAAGTTCTTCATCGTTTTATATTCACATGTATTGGCTGGGCATATTCTGATACAAAACTTTTTCCATCAGACAATGCCAACTTGAAATTGGACGGGTCTGTGACATTGAGTTAGTGACAATGCAATTTTGACAGGCACCAGCCAGCTTCTTGAGAAAACTTTCTCTGCAGTGTCTCTGCCATATCCCCACCTAGCCAACAGTCACAAGGGAGGCAGGAGCAGGGCAGTCTCAGGTCTGTGTCCTAGGTAGGCTGGTCTTGGAGCACACGAGCTGTGCCTGTGATGAGACCCAGGTGGCTGGATGCTCTGAAATCACCCTAACTTTTCTGAAGCTCTATACATCCCATATCCTTGAGCATTCCTGCCCTTGTTTTCCAAGCCTCAGAGACCTGTAGGAAGATTTTTCAAGAAGTGTTGGCATGAAATACAGGTATTTCATGCTGTGCCAAGCATTGACTCTGCCAACCTGCTCTTGTGGCTGTGGCAAGTTATTTAACTTGAACCTACAAGTCTCCGTCAGCATGTTTGCAGTAGGTTCAACAAAAACATTTTCAAACAGATTAAAATCAATGGTCCTATCTTCACCTGTGGTCTGTGCAGTACCAGTGTGTGCCACACTTGCTCCCTCTCCTTACAAGTGCTGTGAAAATACTTCAGTAGTGTTTCCACTTAGCAGTACCAGCCTCTAGTCTGCAAATGTCTTGTGTGGCAGCACGTATGGAATTAATTCCATCTACAATAGCAATGATTAACACACCTCCCTCCACAGACCCTCTCCACAAAAAAGAGCTGGCATGGCTAAGACACTGCCTGTTACAGACAATACAGAGACTTCTGCCTGCCACTGGCTTGGCTTTTAGCCTTCCCAATTAATTTTCCTAGGCTGTTTCATGTAAGAGACTGCTGCTTTGAGGCGGTCAGTTTTAAATGGGCAAAATGGGAAGATCAGTAAAAATGATTGTGAGGGCCTCTCTGCTTTCACATCGCTTTTTGGAAACCTGTGGTACCCTGAGTTTGGGATGTAGAAGCCACTTGTATTTAACTGAGCCAAAACTTAGTTAACTAGTTGTACTTTTGGCTTCTCAACGAAGAGGGATCCACCACTTAGATTTGTGTTCAAGTCATCCATCCATGTTAGCTTGAGATGATCTCTGCTCCTCTGCCTTCATTTCTTAATCATGTATGTTTCTCAGCAGAGCCAAAAGAGGACTGTCTCTACCGTAGTAAAACCAAGGGAAAGGAATGAAGCTCCTTTTTGCTTCTCCTGAGGCTTCCATGGGAGTATCTAAATGGTACCAATCAACAGCTTTGAAATGCTGACAACAGCAGCTGGGAGAGATGGCATGCCAGTGTGGGACCTGACACCACCACCTTTTCTGCTGTCAGAGCTAAAAATCTAATTTTTAACACTTTGGAACAAATAATATGTTTTAATAGCCATTAATTTGTAGCTGACACCTTCTCTCAGTGCCTCTGACAGCCTGCATATTTCCTTTGTAGTGTCATGCTGCTTCTGTTTAGAAGCTAATAATAAAATTTTCGTAGTTATTACACAGGCTGTTTGGCTCTGAGGTTTCCTAGGAGTCTAAGCAGTGCCAGAAATTCTGAGTGGAAGCTTTGGCAAGCTTTAAGTGAATGACATTCATTGGTTGCTGTGCTGATGAGGGAAGTGGCCAAGATACCTACAGAAACTTCAGTTAAATATTGAAATCTGGCGTTTCATGTTATGATAACTTTGAGCTTTTTCTTTCTGAACAGTTACTTGTAACTGTTCTCCTTGCCAGAGGTATGGGAAGGAGGATTATTTGGAGAGTTCTTGGCCACTGTTATTTTTTGTGATATCTCTTGTCTGACTGACAGAGGAGTTCCATGTAAATTTGAGATTGCTTTGAGTCTCAAGAGCAATAAAAACACAGTGCAGATGCAAGGACAGAAAATACGTTCTGGTAAAATTTACATCCTTGCCTGATGCCCATCAAGTATGGGAGAACTTTATTGCCAGCATTGCTCCTGTTCAGGTTAAGGGACTTAAGCCTTCCTCCCTCTCAGCTCTTACTAGAAACCACATGAGTAAAGTTGCAGAGGCGCACACTCAGAAGTTAGGAAATGCCCTTTTGTTTTTGCACTATAGCAAGCTTTAATTACCAGAATAGTAGAAATTATGGCATGGAAAATTTCAGCCAGTAGTTTGAACTGAAAGCCTTTATAAGCAGCTGAAAAGCTACACTGTGATGGGTAGCTTTATACCTCTAATGACATGTTATTGGATCCCATATGCCATATCAAATCTTACCATATCTTTGGCTTCCTTTCCACATACTAATTAACATAAATGCTTCCACTCCTGCTTGCTTTGTAGCTTAGTAAATTTTGGGGGCAGTTGAGCAGCTTGGATTGTGGCAGTGTGTTGCCATCAGAGGGAAAGAATATTTTTTTCTATAGGTTTTTTTTTTTTTTAAATGTATCTGAGGGTGTAGACTTCAGCAAAGGGGAGTTTGCTTCTGATGAAGCTGTAACAGGTCACTCACATTGCCTGACAGGTGACAGCTTATTTCACTACCGAATTACATACACAAATTCAACTCCTGTTCTGGCTGAAGTTTTGATCATGACTGTCCCAGCTTTCATTAAAAGAAAAAAAAAATCTTCCTGATAGTTCAAACCTGGCTGCAAATCCAAACTACAGCTGAAAAGGAGGTGAGAGAGCAGCTGCAAGACTTATCCATGGATTTTTACAAATAGATATGTCTGATGTTTGCAGTATAAAGAGCACTGCCGAGGATGTGCCGTAGGGTACAAAAAATCCACTTGTCCTTGAGGCTGCCTAAGGAGTTGTCTGCAGTAATTGTCTGCCACTTTTGCAAGTTTCGAAACTTGCAGTCTGAGAAGTTTCTGAGCCTTGCGGGACCTGCAGAAAATGGAGTGAACGTGAGCGGGTCCCGCGCTGCGGCAGAGCGGCCGCTGATGAGCGCCTTGGCAGTTCTCACTGCTGCTATTTCAGATTCTGTGGGTGGCAGGGAAACAAGCAGGAATTAGGTCAATTTAGCTCTTGCTGCTGCTTGGGAAAGGGAAGAGCAGCTGCTGAGGCAACCGCAGGAGTTTTTCCCTCTAGAAGAGCAGACAAGAATTGAAGCTGGGGGAGGGGACAGGACGCTGAGCCACGATGCGAGGGCGATCAGCTGCTGGAGCTGCCCAGACCAGGAGCGGGGGGCACTGCCTCAGGTGCATGGCCTGCATCCGCCTGGAAATAGCTCCGAGGATGTACTAACAGCATTGTCTTGCTTCCTGGGAAGGGAAAAGGAGAGAAATGTGTTTAGTCTCTGCTCTGCGATTGCCCTGAAAACGTTTCCTCTTCCCTTAGTCCTCTGCTAGCAGTGTTGAGGCAGGGCTAAAATCTGTATTTATGGAAAGATACAGATGTTGTAGTTTGGTACTGGTTGAATCCTTGGTAACTGAGAAGACAGAAAGGAGTTGGATTTCTAGTTAGGGCATATGCAAAGCTGCCTGCAGGACGTGCTCTCTGCTGGGCATTACAGAGATGCTGTAGTGCTTATTGGCAGGGCTGTGGCCCTTTGGGAAGGAGCAGGTACCCTGAATAATACACCGCATGGAGGCAGACAGGCTGCAATTCTTTTCTGTTTAGGGTGGCTTAATATTTGGTTTTCTCCCCCTCATCCACCCAGATGAGTTCTTTGGTCTGGGCTCAGCCAGCCTGCAGAACCAGCTCTATCAGCAGGACGGGAAGGGCCCTGCAGCAGGTATGAGCAGGCAATGGGCAAGGAGGAAAGAATGTGGCAACACAGGGAGCCTGTGGGGCTGCCCAGCTCTCCTCTGAAACCACAGCCAAAGAGGGAAAGATTGCCTACGATAAATATAAGATTTCTCTTACTTGCCCACATTTGAAACAGCAATCTGAGAAAAGAATTTAGAAAATATTTAGAAATCGGAGAAAAGATCTTGTCTGGAGCTTTGCAAAAGAGTAAATCCTTACTTTCATTTGCTATCTCTCAGGTAAATGCCAAGGGTGCAGTCAAGCATCCACCATATGTACAGCCCCAAATGTAGGCTGTAGTGATTTTGCTAATAGCAGTAGCCCAAGAGAAAGAAAATGGGCTTGCTCTTCTGTTTTGTAATCCATTGACTTTCAGACATAGTAAATTGGTAAAACAAAACACTCACAGAAAGTCTGGGTTTACAGAAGGTGAAAATCTGCCACCAAGAATGGCAATGTTGTTTTAATTATGCTAGGGTTTGAATGAGGGTTGCAGTCAGGCTTTCTGCTCTGCACTCCGGGGCCTGATGGGTGCCAGAGTTATTGTCTCTGCACGTCTCACCCAGTCCCACCAGCTGCCAGGCTGCAATAAAGTTATGTCTGAGTCACTGGCTCCCAAAAGGATGACAAGGAGGTTGTGTGTAGCTGAATAGGATGATGCTGGTCCTCCACTGATCCTGCCAGCTCAGGTCTGGACTCGGGCCATAACTGCACGATAAATCCAAACGAATGTTGTTGGCTGTTTAAGCGAGCTGGTTGGCTGGGGGTAGGAGGAGTGAACAAGGCACGCAGCTGAAAAGTGGGCTGGGATGCCAACAGAAGGGCCACTGGCCCTGTTTCAGCTTTCAGCAAACAGAACGGATCACTGGAAAGACACAATGGACCTTGTTTGCAGTTGGGAGAGGGGGCATGCCTCTTTTGGGGACTATGCCAGGCAGAATAGTTGCTGCTTACGTGGGTCACTGGTCTCTGTGTGCTTTGGTCCTGTTGACACCATTAGTTTAGTGACACTGTGAGTCACAAAATTTGTTTTTCAAATATGGAGAAGTAGGATGCTTTTGAGTTTTTGGTTGCTTTGGTTTTTGTTTTTGCTCTTTTGTTTGCTTAGACCAGTAAAACAAACTTCTGGTGTTACGTGGGACAATCTAGCCTGTATGTAGCCAGTGGAGCAGATAGACAAGGTGAGCCTGATGAGGTCTGCTTCCCACTAAGGGTCCACTCTCCAGGCTAGATTAGTTCCTATGAGGGAAGATATCTTGTGTCTGTGGCTGTTTTCCAAAGGCTGCTGGTGGTGAGCCCAGGAAGTCACTGCTCAGGTGCATGGCAGCTCCAGGTGACTCCATAATATGTGTGAGGGGACTCCTGTTGTCTGGTTGCATATCTTGGCATCTCACATTACTATTGTGATGGCTTTTGACTGCCTCCAAGGAGAGGTCTGGGCTCCACTTTTCCAGATGAACCAAATAATGACCAATTTTGCAGATTGCTGAGTTTTCTGCCTTCTTAGCTTTCTTTCCACACAGGAAATATGCTCAGGGCTTAAGCACATAAGTACTCATTTTTCATGCTTAATACTGGCCTGTTTGTTTGCTGATACCACCTAAGCTGTGTATGCATCAAAGTAGAATAGGGAGGAGTCTCCTGACATGATGGTTATCTTTTCCCCATGGTCCAGACTTGGTTGCACAGTCCAAACACAAATTATATCAGCCATGACATGGCTGCTTTCTTCCAGCTTGCTTTTATATCAGAGTCCATTCAAGCATAATGCAATGATTTGTGGCAAATGTCTGCAGAATATTATTTTATAGTCAAGTTAGTCTGAAATAACAGACAAATATCTGATGGAATATTTAATTAAAAAAAACCACAGTGCTATAATTTGCATAAAATATTCACTACAAATACATCCTAATCTGATTTCTAGCTTGTAGCTGTGCTTTGAATTTGGCAAAGCAAAGGTATTTTGGTTTTGCAGACAAAAGCTATAGAGTTCAGTCCTGGCTGATTATTTGTAATGGTTGACCTAGGTTATGGGAACTAGTTCATTAGCTGAGAGTGATAAAGGAGGTAAAAGATAAAGGTCATGATATCAGTAGGATTACTTGGGTGAATTAAAGGATACGTGGAAACACAGCTAATCAGGATAAGGGTCACACAAATGATACTTTCTACTAACAGCCTTCAGCACTCTGATGTCTTGAAATATAATGCCTGCACAAAGCAAGCAGGAGAAGGAAAGATGCCACATCCAACAAACTGAGCAAAAAAGATCAAGGGGATACACAAGTAAGTATTTTGGGGTATTTGACTGTCAGTTAATTTTAAAAATTCTTCACTGCAAGGAACATCTTCATGTCCCCTGAAATCTATTCCTCACGGTTTTTCCTGAAAGCAGTGTCTCTCTCTTGCTGCCTGCAGTTATTAACTCCCATCAAGTGTAACGGGATATGCAGGAAAAGTAAAGGTCCTGCTACAGTAGTGTCAAACTTAATTTATATACTTCAAAACTGGAACATCTTTTATATAATAGCTGACAGGCTTACCAGCTCAAATGAACTGGTTTGCTCCAGCAGTGCCACCAGGCAGAGGCATCTCTTTCGGGAAGCACCAGTGTCTGCAGTACTGAAAAGAATTTGGATGGTAGAGGTGAGAGGACAGCAGAATAACTGGAGAGGTGTGGGCCAGGCAGCCCATCCTATCTCCCTGCTCCTGCAATCCTCCCTCAATGAATCTGTGCCTGCTCTATCACTTTGGCATTCGCCTTTGTGGTGACGAGCTGGATCCTGACTGACAGAAGCACTTTTGGCACACCATGTAGAAAATCTTGGGAAGTTCCAAGAAAAACATGAGTGATGTAGCATGCTCACATTTTTAATTTGTCTGTGTTTGAGTGGTGTATCCGGGGTGTGTCAGTTTGGGGATTAGACAGACTTTTCCTGGGAAAATAGCTTATACAGACTCTACATAAACGTGGTGTGTAGACATGCACACAGAATGGAGCACAGGGAGACATCACCACATATCTGAGCAGTGTGTAAGTTATTTACTTAAAAAGCAAAACAAGATTTGCTTTCTTGTTCTGGCTGCCATTGGGCTCTCTTCATTTACTATGGGATAACAGAAATGGCAAGATGTTCAAAGCCATGTGGAAGCTCTGGGGAAACTATGGGGGCAGTCTGGAAAAAGTTGCTTCTCAGGTGTAAGTAATATCTAAGTAAGGAGAAATTACAACGAATTCCCATGCACAAATAAATGTAAGTGTTAAAAGCAGATTTGTTGTAGGTAAGTTGGTAATGACCTTGCAGTAATGCACTCTAATTAGTACTGTTAGTAAAAAAGAGTTACAAAGGGAGTGCATGACTAGAGTCTGGTTTGAAACAGGTCTTTGCAAAATAAGCATCACCAGAAGTAAATAATCACTGAATCTTGAATTCAGGTAAAACTCTTAAGTTGGAAAAGACCTCTGGAGGTCATCTGGTCAATCCTCACAGAGGTTCACAGCAGAGCTGATTTCAAAGTACTCAGCTTAATAATTCAAAATGTTGACATAAAAAGCAGCACTGAAAATGACTTCCAGAGCATGCCATTTGCAGAGACTACAACATCACCAAAATGCAGTGGCAATTGCATTGAAGCAATGTTAGGATCTAAAGTATATCAGTGCCCTGCTAGTCATATTTTTTTCTGGATGGGATATCCATGTGAAGTGTTCATACTGGGCCTCTACTTCCCACAGAGCTGAATCTTTGCCTTTCAAAAATCCTGTGCACAGACTCTCAGAAGCTCACATGGTGGGAACTCCCTGAAGGAGCTTTTCTTCCCAAAAAACTGTCCCAGAACTTCCCGATTGCTGAGCCAGACCCCTTCCATCGGTGCAGTTCCATCGACTTCTGTGGAACTGCTGTGGCATGGAATGAGGATGAATCAGGCCTACAGTCTTTCTTCTGAACTATGAATGTCAGTGCTAGCCTGGAGCAATAAAATTTTCAGGCTGATGTGGTTTGACACCAAATTCTACAGCGGAGACAGTGGACAGCCCAGTGACTGAGTTGCCTCCCACGGGACAGTGATGAGTGATGGGCAGGCACTTTTTTATACACAGAGGCATTCTCTGCTCAGGCTCAGTTACATCCAGACCCAATTGATCTTCATAAAGAGTTGCAGTTGGAGCCTTGTGCCACAGAAATCTCTCCCTTTTCTCTCTGCATCACTCATCTTCCTGAGGGCCTTTTGCTCTCAGATTTGCTGCTGTTTCTGGAAAGCATGCTGTTGTAGGGCCTGCAGAGAGCACACACCTACCATCACACTGTGAAAAAGGTTGGTCACAGATTCTTGTTGTCAAGTCTACAAGCAAAACAGATTGAAAATGGGGAAGAACAGTACCTTTGCTAAATCCTTTTAGCATTTTAAAGTTGGTGTTTTGTTTTTTTTTTAATATATAAACTGAGTGCAGTACATTGAGAAGGAAAAGTTATATTCTAATGTGACAAATAGTTCTGTTCTCCCTGCTGACAGGTCTGGAGTCATAGCCCTTCAGGCACCTCAGAGTAGGGCTGTTCATTTCCATCTTGTGCTCCAGGAGGAGGTTGAGGCCATCTAAAATGTTCTCTCTTGTTACCTTGTGAACTAACAAGTGCTGCCAGCTGTAAAGAGGGCAGTGGAGACCCTCTGGTCATCATTTGAGTCTCCTCTTTAGAAAAGTGGCACCAGGAGAGGGCATTTTCATGTTTCTTGTTTTCTACTCTCCAAACTCAAGATTGCTGAAGCACATTTTGCCTCACAGGAGGGAAAAAACTATTTTTTTTTAAATTTGGCCTCTCTTCTGAGTATATCCTGTGTAACTTGTTTGTGGCACAGAGAATTGACACACAGTCCTGGAAGGTCAAGTAAGACTGTCATCTTGTTTCTCCTTAGCCTTCAAGTAATAATTTTCAGCTACTAATGGCTGTGATTTGTTATGTATAAGCTGTAATAACATACTGCTCAAATTAATGAAGTCCTACTTCCAGAACTCTGGGCTAACCATAACTTAACTCTTCAGGGCTCTGCTTAGGGTTTAACTGTTTGGTTACACTTTAGATGATTAAAGAATAGAACATAATAATAATAAAAAATAAACCTACCAAGTGTTACAGAGTGAAATTTCATTATGGTTTCTGTAATACTTGGTAAACATTTGTTGAAAAAGCTCATAATTCAAGCCTTTTTTAACACAACAAACAAATGATAGTAATTTTCAAAAGCATCGTGGAACAACAATTGTGACACCATCTGAGGCTAAACAACCCCTAATGATATGCAGTGGTAGCAATAGCAAGACAGACAGAAAATCTTTAAAGATAATTAAGAAATGATGCATCTGAGAGAATTTTAAGTATCTTTTATGTTCTCATCTGTAGAAGCCAATATGTGTAACTTCCTTCTCACATCTTCCCCACCTCCAATTATTTAACAATAACATAGGAATTACTACAGTGTAAAGAGGCATCTGGGAATAAAGCATGGGGGCCCAAGCATTGGTTAACACTCTGTCTAACTTACTCTTCTTTTGGCAGAGCTAAAATTCCAGTACAAAATACTAGCCTCAGGGGTAAACAAACTCAGTAAAAGACTTGAAGAACATTTTTTCAGGAATAATGCTATGATGCTTACAATGGGCAAGAAAAGCAGGATGATAAGTGCCAGCAAATTCATGATGCCTTAATGTGGTTTGCACTGTGCCTAGAACTGGTTTTACCCACTCTGTCTTTTCACTCTCTCCTGGTTGTATGAAACACAATGTTTTTATTATGCAAGTATCACACAGATAAAACAGAAAAAGTGATGTCTTAGCTACAGCTACCTGTGAAATAGATCTTTTAATATATGTAAAAAGAAAATAAGAACTCTCCCACAAATGCCATACTTGGAAAGTTGTGTAGTGACCCTCAGAAAATCAGGTGGTACTTTCAATGTATGTGTATAGAGAGCATTTGTTATTATAAAGGTAATACTGTTTCAATGGAGGCCTATCTTCTTTAGAAGAAGTACCTTTAGAACAAAAATAATCCAAGATAATGAGGCAGTTGAAGACCAGGAGTTGTCTGAGCTGCTTAGTTTAGAACAGTTTGGGGACTGAAGAGAAGACAGGCATTCATGACTCTGGATTTGGGAAGAAAAAGATGGGCCAGTGCTGTAGAAGTGTCTGCTATAGTCCATTTATCTGTCATAGTAGGACCTCAACATATTCATCTTTGAAGCAGATCATTCTGTGTCTGCCCTTCAGTGGAAAAAAAATGGGCTGACTGAAATACATCTTTTGAAGACCAATTTTATCTAATTAACTTTGCTGCTTCACTCAGCTGAATAAAAAGCAGAAGATATTTTCTTCTGAGGGAGTGAATCTCGTTGTGGTCCCTCTTTTTGTTTCTTTTTCTTCCCTTTCCCACTCTTTCCCTTTCCCTCAACCATCCCAAAATAAGGTCTTGGAGCTGAAAGCAGTCAATTAGGTGAAGAGAAACTGTTGCCTCACTTATGTTGCTGTTAGATTCCTTACTCACAGCACAGTGAGGAGGAGGTCAGAGCTGGGCAGTGTGATACATATTGCTGGGACTGCAAAATGATCCTAAATTGCCACTCTAGTGCAAATAAAAACGTGTAAATTATATCACCCTGATAAATGTAAAACTGAGACAAGCAAATATGGGAGTGCCAATAAGAAGCTAGATGCCTTTTTCTGGGATAATAGAGACTTGATAATTGTCTCCAGTTTTAGAATGTAAAAAAGAAGCACTGTAGTGATGCAGCAGCCACGTTCTATCTAAAGTGCTTCCTTATCAAGTGTAATTATGCAAAGATATATTCTTATACAGTTTAACTTCAGCAGGTTGAAGGTTTTTTACTTCTCAGTGAGAAGCTGTAAGTAAAGAAGTCATATAGTAACGGGAAGGAATACATTACTGGGGATCCTACTGGAGATTTCAGAATTCAAGTCTTTCTCCTTCTGTCAGATTTATGACCAAGTTCTTTGTGAGCAGCCCCACAATATTGAATGCATCAGATAACTTAGATTGGGCATCTCTTGATAATATAGTCTCAAAACAGTAAACTTGCTCCTGTCAGTTACCTAGAAATAAAGAAGGAACTCTCTGAACAATCTCCATGAAGTCTTTTTTAATCTATGCTAAAATAGAAAGTAAAATATTGCTGATACTGGCTGTGCACAGGTTTGATTTTTCAGGACTTTCCCCTTGATGTCTTGCTCTGTGGATTATTTCAGCTGAGTGAGAAAGGGGAGAAGTATTATTATGTCATGCAGGTGCATTATAAAAGTAGCTAACTTTTTCTGCATAGTGATGGAAAATGGTGAACTCAGACTGCTGTGAGGATTGTGCTTTTTGATTAATAAAGAAACTGTCCAATTCAATGCACCTTATTTTTTTTTCTCCAAAACTTTGCTGTAAATCATGTTTGCATTATAAGAATCATGGAAAATTCCATCTTGTTTATGTAGTGTGTAAAGGCTAGACTGACACTGAAGTGTGGGTAATTTTCAGAATTCTACAATGCCAGACCTTGAGTACTGCATTTGTCACTGCAGTTCTATTTTGAGCAGGTCCCTGCTGTTACTTTGCTCATCTCTGACTACCCTCCCCTTAGACCAGTCTGATTCTTCACTGTAGGTCTGGAAGAAGTCATTCAGACCACCTCAATGTCTTCAGGTTATGTCTGTCCGCATCCTAATACCCCCTGGTGACACATCCCCCAGTCTCCCTAGGAAATTTATTCAAGTAATTTCCTGCTCTTACTTGCCTTTTTTCTTCTTACACCTGACCTAGATGTCTTCTGCTACAACTTAATTATTCTTTAATTGCTCCCATTATTTCTTGTCCTATCCTCTCTATTCATGGAGCACAGCCTCTTTCTCCGTGCTGAAATATTTTATATACTTGTGCCTTAACTCTTTGAAAGCTGCATGGAATATACTAGTCCAATCCCACTCATCATTTGCATTTTGGGGAGACAGAGAAGAGAGAAACTATGGGCTTAAGACTTTGTGAAGAAGACTTCTGAATATGTGAAAATATTTCTAACCACTGACAGGCCCTTGACCTCTGCTCTGAACACTAAAACAGTTTAGATCAGATTTTCACCTTGCTTATGCTCTTTTTAGACAAAAGCTGTTCAGTGGAGTGATCACTAATAGGAACGAGAAAGTTTAAGATGGTGGTGCCCCTTGTTCTCTACCAGCCCAGAGAATGAGATCACGACTGAGGAGTGGTTGCATGCCCAGTGTTAAGAAGTAACAACAGCAGCCTTATCTGAATTCTGCACTAGTGGCAAAATACTCTACCCTCTGTCTCGTGGGTTGTCTGGAGTTCTGCTTTCCAGAGTTTTGTGTTACCCTGTGGCTTTTGAAGACACAGTCCTGAAGCAGTGGAAGTGAAGGATCTCAAATACCTTTGTTTAACTCATTGCTGCGTGAACAACACCAATACAAAAATGACACGTAGGTAGGGGAGGGGGTGAGAGCATAAGGAAGGAAGGTGGGAGTCTGAAGCTGCAAGAAATTGGAACAATTAAGCGTGAACCCAGACCTGACACCCTGCCCTGATTAATTTAACAATAATTAAAGACTTTCAGTGGAGATCAGCGTTCTGCCGGTTCCCAGCCGCGCAGAGAAGGATGAGTTGTGCAACGGTAACCAGCCCCTATTCATCACAGGCAGCACACACAGCAATTATGCATCCTGCCTATTAACTGGAGCAGACTTTTGCATTAATTGATTTACTGGGACCTTTTATTCCCTTTCTCTTTTGTTTCCTCCTTTTGTCCCTTATGTTTTTGTTTGAAGGGCTGGTTCATTTGGCCACACCACACAGCAGTGGTTGGCCACGGGGGATGTGTCCTTGGGATATGGGGTGGAGCTGCCTGGATTTGAGACACTGCCCTCTGCAACTGTCCCATCCTTCTGAGTCTGCGTTTCCCAGGGTGCTGCCTGTGAGACAGTGTTTCTTCTGAGATCCACTGTAGTAAGCAAAGTGCATTAGACCTCCTCTCTTCCTACCTCCCTTGCCCACACCTCTTCTTGCACTCCTCTGTTTTTAGTAGTGATGTCGTTTGCCTCTCATTTCACGCTGAATATGAGAGAGAAATCTCATTATTTCTGACTTAGGCATTCACATGTGTCTCTCTACAACATGTCATGCCAGTTGCCAGCTTGTTACAACATCAGAAGAAGAATTCAAAGTGCTGATTTATCTGCTATTGGAAATGTCTCTAGGGATGAAAGCAGATATGGTAAGGAGGGGGAAAGAGAGAGGAAACAGGGAAAACAGCACAGTGCTGCAGCTTTCCAGGACAAAAATCTAGCCTTATCTTAGTTTTCTTGCTTATTTGTTCCTGTTCTGCTAGGTGGACAGGCAGAATGATCAATGGATGTGAAATAACCAAAGATGTAATGGGAAGGAAGGGGTTTTTTTTTTAATCTGTGAAGGAAAACTGTGGGAGAAGTATGCTACGAAGTCTGGCTGGTAGCTGCTGAACAAAAAGAAGAGAAAAGAAAAAGAAAAAAAAGTTTGATACTTGATCCCAGTCTTTTGTTGGAGAACAAACAGTAGTTTTATTTTAGAGCTGAAAGGCTTCCAAACAGAAAGAACTTCCGTCTGCTCCTTGCACTGAATATTGGAATCAGGTGTCTAGTTTTGGTCCTCTATGCTTTTTTGTTTCACGTGTCTGGTTCCCTATATCATTTGGTGCAGGAGTGGGTAGTTGATGACCTCTCTAGCCATGGGCATGACATTTTTAGTTGTACCAACAGAAAAGTAAAAGGCAGTGAAATGCTTCGGTATCCTCAAACATTGGTATTTTTTTTTTTCATGGGCATGTAGCAGTTCAAATGAGGGATTCCCAACTTCTTTATGCAAAAGACACAGACCAACTGAGGCAAGAAGGCATCTCTGGAGAGTATCCAGCCCAGCCTCTGCTCGAGGCAGAGGCAGCTGCAGCAGATTGCTCAGAGTAGTGCCCAACTGGGTTTCCAATTTCTCAGAGGATGGAGACTCACCAGTCAGTCTGTGCCAGAGTTTGACCAGCCTCACCACAAGAAAGCTTTTCCCCCTTGTATTTAATTTTTGTGCCCGGAGCACACACCTGCCTGTGTGCTGTCCCTTGTATGGGAGAGTGGCGCAGCACAGGTGGCCACAGAGAAGTGCCTGCAGGTGCTACAAAGATGTGTGGCTGCTGCTCTGGCCACATGCCCTGTGGGAAAGAGGGCACTAGGAGGGAGCAGGCAGTGATGTCTCCCCTTTCCCCCATGTTTGTGGGGAAGCAGAAGCTGTCAGTATCCAAAGGGAAAGGCAGCACAGTCTGGTAATACTGCATGGCAAATCTGTTAGGGAAATGCTTGCAGGCTTTCTTTTATAAATAAGAAATAGGAAATACTTAGCTTCAGTTTAATTTTTTGGGGGGGGGTTGGGGAGGGAGGAAATGTGCTTCTCCCAGTGTTGTGCGTATAGGTTATGTATCAGAACCTATGTTATTCTGTGGGTAATATACAAAATGATTCATACAGGTCTTAAGCTGTGCTTGAATCTGAGCTTTTGTCTAGTGAAATGGTTAAACTGCTTTCCTCAAAGCTTAAAGGGATGTTATGAAAACAAACTGATATTTATGCAGTGCTTTGAAGGTTTAAAGTGTGCATTATTTATTTACTGTTATCATCAGAGAAGTGATTGATAGCTTCTGCTTATGCTGGTATTGACATGAACCTGTGAATAAAATATATCAAGAGAATGTCAGTTTGTATGCAAATGGAAAAACCAAATGGAAGGGATCCTTTGAAATGATAAAGAAATAAGACTACAAAGCTATGAAGCAACCTTAAAAACATATTGTGGTGTTAAAATTTCTACTAAATCTGTGTTCTGTGTTATCAACAACCTTGCACACTGGTTAGTGAGTACCAAAATGTTCATAATTTAACACAAGGAACATTTTTCATTTAGAAAGAAATTACACTAAAAAAAAAACCCATTAGTGTTTTTAAATTAATAGAAGACTGGCAGTAACTCTCTATGACATCTACTTAATAAGCTTTTGAAGTGATTTAGTGATCAATGAGCACTGACATTCCAAAAAGGGAAAGGCAAACTTTGGCATTCCTTTTGGCACTGCCCCCGCCTCTTTTCTGCACGTGGGAAAAGAGGGGTGTTCTTGGGAACCTGTGCCTGCCCTAGCCAGAACACATTCACTGTTGCTTGCTGAAGGCTGCTGGGAGGAAAGATGCAACAGATCTTTTCCTTTCCTGCAGGGAAAACCCAAACCATTCTCTGAAATGCTGATTAAACAGAGAATTTAATCTTAGATGTGAAGGATAAGGCTATTCCAGTGCAGGCATAAGTTTAGGTACCTTGTATAAAATGGGTGAGACCTGTCAGGCCCTGCTGAAGGAACTCTGAAAATGCAGAGGATTTAATAGAGAACTGCTGTGTTTGAGAACCTTACTGGAGGATGTGGAGGGCTGGAAATGCCTGTTTGAATGGTCCACAAAAATGGATGGACTGCAACCCTACAGAAAGGAAAATTTTGTGTTCCATAAGATCACTGAGTAACAATTATCCTGGTGCCTGGAGAGGCCATGCCTGAAAGTCTGGACTGCAGGAGGACTTCTCCTCGCCCCTCTTTCCAGACATCTCTGCCCTGGGTATCTATATACAACCATGTAGGCCCATGTCTATGTTGTTTGTGTGTGCATATGTTATGCATGCAAATACATATGGTATGTGTATGGAGTATCTATATATGTCATATGTCATGTATGTGGGATTTTCAAATCTCTCCATACATATATATACTCAGTCTTATTTCCCACCCCCTCCCCCCCCCATTCAGTGATGGAAGTGTTTTTGAAAAAATGAATAATTTCTGCTGTTCCCTTTTCACTTAATTCAAATACAGATGCTTGAGTGAGAAGGAAGTTTTTATTTAAAAAAAATGAGCCTATTTTCCTAAATCTTGTGAGAGAAAATAAAACCCAAGGATGGTGTTCATGTTTAATGGACCAGACTTTAGTGGGAATAAATTGGTGTAACTTGGCTAGTATCACTGACGCTGCACTGATTACCTGTGCCTGTGAATCTGAGTCCAGGTTTTTGGCCTGTTTTAATGTCTTCAAATGACTCTTACTCTATTATTAGCAGAAGATACTGTGCTAAGGATCAGCCCTGTGTACACAGTGTTTTGCTCTTTGCATTGGCACATAGGTGCAGGGCTTGACACTGGTGGAGCTGGGAGTGCCTGTCCTGCTCACACCGCACGGTTTTGCAAATTGGCTGTTTCCCATTCCTTCTTTCAGGTTCATACATATAGAGGTAATGAGCAAAGACAATTCTACTCCAGAGGCACCTTTATAGCTGATGAAAAGGATTAATAGTCCCCATCATAACATATTCATCAACATACCCTTCAGATGATGACCATTACTTCTACCAGAATTTGGTAGCTAGTCTTTGCTCCTCTGCTCTTCCAATGCTCACCTCCTTGTTCTGACTTGACTTGTGTTGTGGTTACCCCCCAACATTAAATACAGCACTTGGTTTCCAAAACTGAGGCGAGTGGAATAAAGGATGTTCTGTACCTTGGTATTTGTAGATCACTTTAGCCAGACAGACATTTCAGGAAGACCATCAAAATGTTTCTAGCTTGTAGAGCTAGAAACTCTTGGGAGAGCAGGTGAGGCTTGAAATGCATTCTGTAGTTGGCTTTCCTTGTCAGGTTTGATTACAGGAGTTTACAACAGGACTGGATGAGCTTTGACTGGGATTTCCAATCTGCAGAAAATGTTATTGGGCAGGTCACTGTGAGCCTTCCCCACTCTGCTGGCCTCCCATCCGGATGGCTGCAGTGATGTGCTGCAAGCTGACAGCTCAGGGACGTGCAAGCGAGCTGCTCTCTGGAGCGCAGCTGCTCTGCTGGGCATTGCTAAGGTGAACTTGGAATCTGCTGAGATGCCACTGGCTCTCTGCAGTGTGCCAAAGAGAAGTTAATGCTTGAATACCACTGCTGTAGCACTTGAAAGGCACCCTGGCACAACACCCACGTTACTAGAGAAGCTCAATTTCTTCTTTTTCTCTCTCTTCCCTTCTTTCAAATTCTGTGAAGCAAAGGAGAACCTATGGTCTGGACTGTAGAAATTGCTGCATGGTATTGTTTTTTTAGAGGATAAAAAGAAAGCTTATTTATTCCCCCTCTGCCTGAATCTCTTCTGTGCTTTTCACTGTCTTACAGTCCTTTTCCCATCTTCTACTAGATAATTGTTGTCTTTTAGGACAGATATATTCTTTACTTTGCTGTAACTTTTAGGTTAAAATGCTAGTCAGTACAAATGTTACTCTATTGTCTTCTTCAGTTTTGATTTATGTGCATGATTTGGGGGGAAGGAAAAACTTAATTTTAGAAACGTCACTGTTGAACCTTTGGGACCCTAATACCTATTCCCCATTTTGCAGTGGGCTGTGTCTGAAAGCACACACAGACCTGACAACATGCTTTAGCCAGTAATCAATGTTGCTTCTCTGTCAGGGAGGGGTAAGCAAAGACAGGTGGATGCTCAAATTTAACTTCCGAGCTAGACCCTACCCTATTGGAAGCAGTGATCTGGAAACACTTTTGAGGACCTGTTGCAGGAGTGTCTATGTAATGTGAGATAGAGATGGACCAGTGTGTGAATAAAGGTTCAGGTCACTCAGGGACCAGAGGGAATTGTCTTACAAGCCACTGGCTGTACCTGGAGTAACCTGGAAGCCTATCTTCTAATGTACGAGAATGAGAAACTCTGTGTCCAATATATTTTCTTCATGCCATTGCTATATTGTCTTCCTGATATTAGGGGTTGTGTCAAAAATAAATACTGTTGATGTTTTTTTCTACTAGCATGCATTTGTAGAGTCTTAAGACTGACTCACTGCTTAGTTTCATGCTAAACAGGTTAAGTTAGGTGGCTGCCAAAACACAGGGTTCAAGAGGGAGATCAGAGAAACATTTGTGTATAGTCTTAATGCACAGTCTGTTCTAGACAAGTCTTCATAGTGATCTTTTTTAAACCTCAGTATTCACTCCACTCTCCTGTATTTGTTTTACTTTTTGAAAACATAATGGTTATGAAATGAAGCAGAGTCACCAATATATGACAAACAAAGAGGATGGATTTGAGGTTTCTTTTCTACCTTTTTTTTTAACCTTCCATACAAGTAATTACTTGCTTTAAAAGTCTATTACTTCAGAGGCAAAAGTCTCATCAGGAGTTCAACCAGTGATGCAATTTGAAGTGGCTTAATTGTAGCAATATGAGAATTATTCACTGGCCTGTCACACTCTATACAGCTGATAAATACCTGTAGAGCCCTGAGTGTTATAAACATCACCAGTTTTATTCAGAGACAGGAAGCATGATGTTTAAAAACAAGCAAACCTCTTCTGTCATCCCAGGAAACCTACAGGATAAACAAAAAGCCTTGAGAACTGTACAAGCAACTGTTTTGTAAAGGGGAATATGTCTTGAGATACAGTACAGGATCCTCATCTCATGCACCCAGTGCCTCTTCAGCTCTTTGAACAGCACAACTACCCCTGTTATACCAGCTTGCTAATATTCAGTGCTGGCCTGCAGGCAAGTCTCACTCTTCTCCTGCACCTGGTTGTTTCACTGTGTATCACCACTTCAGCCCTGTGTCACCACTCCCTAAAAACAAAGTCAGCTCTTCTACAGCCAACCTTACAGCTTTGACATGAGATCTACTTACTGCAGCAATTCCAAGTAAAGCCTGTGGAGAAGTTTCTGTCTCCTATTGTGGAGGGATCTTCTGAAAAACCAACAGCTCTTCAGTTTTCTCTGCCTCTTCTGGTTTGATCACCTCTGGAGATGGGGTTTTCTTTGAATGGGATGAAAAAAAAATCCATTGATTTACTATACAGAGACTTCTGTCTGGTATCTATTATTAAATATCTTATGCATGAAAAAATCCAAAACCCCAAATCCCCAAAACTCATGAACAACTTTATTGAAAGAATACAATTAAGGTTACAAAATAAGTGTGTGGAAAACACCAGAATTTACGTTGTTCATGCAGCCTTACTTCAGCCAACAGAGAGATGTTTATTACACTGCAGGCTTCATTCACATGATGAGATGTTGCACTCTTTGGTGCAGGAGGATTAATATGACTCAAGACCTTTTATACTAGGAAGGAGTGTGTGACAGTGTCATCGACCCACCCAGAACTATTTTAGGAAGATAGTGAAGCAGTCATCTGGGCTCTTTGCATATTCACTGGAAGGAGGTAGGTGTTTTTAAGAAAGGCCATCAGTGTGCCTCCCCAAAGTTAAGACACTGTGTTAGGAAGGCTGGATCCTCCCCTCCAGTCTTCTCATATTTTTTTCCAATATAAATAAAAGATTGTGTACTGTTTTTTGGTTCTTTCTAACCCAACCTTCTGCTGCTTCTCTGCTGCTGTGAGATGAAGCCTGCACAGAGCACTGATGTCATGCTCTGCTAAGGAGGCAACACCCGCTGGCCTTGAAGGCTGCGTGCGTCTCTGTCCCTGGCCTGCCGGAGATGTGCCGTGTGTGACAGCCAGGTTTTTACCCTGTTTCACAGCCCCCAGTGCCTCTTCATGGCTCCCCCTCCAACTCCCACTCCCAAGTGGCTCATCTCTCCCCAGAGGTGTGTGTGTCGGGGCAGGGGCACTGGTGGCTGCTGCCTGTCACAGGCAGTGGGGTGGAGAGCAGGTGAAGGTCTGTAAGTTCTCAGTGTGTTGAAACACTTGAGGGAGGAGAACTGCATGTTGCAGACAAAGCTGACTTTGCAAAAGTCATTAGAAAGCACTTCAATGGAGAAGGCAAAGGGGTGGGAAAATCCCATCTGTCTTGCTTTGAGAGGTTTGAAAAGCTAAATCTCCAAGTGCAGGTCCAGGACATGAGCAGCACCTCCACCCAAAATCCTAATGTCTTCCAAATGAGCCTGGATTTCAAGCAAGTGTCAGAAGACCTGATCAAGGAAAGAGAATGTGAAGGCAGCTCTGTGTAGACCCTGCAGTGGCTGCCACAAGCCCTGTCTGTGACTGAGGACCTGCCACAGCTCCTTCAGGGAACTGCTGGGCTCACACCACCATTGCCCAAGGGAGGCCAGATTCTGTGGTGCCAGCCTGGAGTTTGTGGTGCAGCTGAGTTATGAGCTGGGGCAGGAGAAGGCCTAACAAAGATAGGATGTGCTTTGGGAGAGAAGGGAGTGCACGGTTCCACGAAACACTTGCCATCCTCATGCTGTCTTGCAGCTGGCATTACAGTCCCATTGTGGTCATTAGAGCATTAGGAGGTGGAGACTGGTGAAGCCATGGGTTTATTCTGTAATTTTGGGCAGGCTGGTTCCTCTCTCTGCACTTTTTCCCAGCAGGTTCTGTCATACTCATTTAAGCAATCCCAAGGCACAGTATCCTACAGGGCTGGGAGAGCTGTTCCCACAGTGTTTGTGCAGTGCCTGTGTCTATGTGTGTGTGTGTCACAGCTGGTGAAACTAATTGCCAAAACTAGACATAAGGCACAGGCCTGACACAAGTGGGGGAAGAGGAGGAGCCATCCTTGTTCTCTAGACATTGTAATTTCTGCTTGTCAGATGTGAATGGATCTAATGACAGCTGACCCGTGGCATGAGCTGTATGGGCAGTAGCTTCCTTGGGACACTTTGTGGAGCTGAATTTGGCTCTTGTTTCCTGGACTAAAATTCTTCTTGGTGATTCAGCAGCTTCTGTTCTCCATTGGAGGAGGAGGGGTAAAAGAAGAGAAGGGTATGAACAACAGAGAAATCAAGAAGCAGCTTTTTCATGAAGACTTGAATTGTGTTTTACTGTTTCTTAACCATGTCCTTTGTTTTAATGCAATTACTGTAGTCTGAGGTAATGTGAATTCATTCAGCTTCTTTGCCTCCAGGACTAAATTGGTTTCTCAGGGAGATCTGGAAATCCCTTCCCTTACCCATTACTGTGCAACATGATATGATGTGTATAAAGGAAAAAACTGGAACTGAGCTTAAGAGAATAGACTCAGCTGCATGAAAATACCTGCATGTCCAACTCCCACTAATCAGGTGTCCAAGTATATTTGTTTTCTGGGCTGAGGTGATGTAATTTGGAGAGAGGGAATAGGGAAAAGAAAGCTTCCCTTTCTTTTCCCTAAAGGAATAAAAGCAATTTTTATCAGGAAAAGCAGAATATTTGCTTGCATTTATTAAATCAAGCTGCCTTTTCTGGTATTGGCCTATCTCCTCTCCCTTCCAGATGCTGCCTAGGCTCTCCAGTTGGCCCTGCATGTGCATGAGGGGAACAGAATGTGATCGCTGTGTGATCAGAGCTGCACCAGCTAAGCAAAGGGCATGGGTTACAGAAGGAGACTGAAGTATTTAGATAGACAGTCTTTGGCTACTCTTGTGAGAAATAAAGGAGGAAACTGTTTTGAAGGAGCTGTTTTGAAAAATGTCTTTTTGCAGGAAAGATGAAGTTTATTTTGTATCAAATGGCAAAACAGTATCTGTGAGTATTTCCAAATGGAAAACTTCACTTTTTAGCTCAGAACCAAACTGTTTCCTTTTCTGGATGCCAGAATATGGTTGGTGGATTTCTATGAAAATTGAAAAATGTCAGCCAAAAGCAGACAGTTCAGAGTAAAACTCTTGTTTTCCATATAAAAAAGTAGCCTGAATAGGAGAATCATGTCATCTATCCTTGGCATCACAGCATTTGTACAGCAGCTCTGGAATGTGCATTCCGTGTATGAGTGAAGAAATCCTCACTTTAACTGTCTCTTGGGACATGCAGGAGAAGGGGATGTGCTGGCATGGATCATTCTGTAAAATGCAAGCTATGAAGAAAGAAAGAGAATACTTATGCTTGTTTTACTGCTCTGGCAAAATTAAATGTACTTTTTGTTATTCCCATTAAGAAGGAGGCGAGATACTTTATCATGAGGGACATAGGTGCTGATTTGCTGTAGTGGAACATTTCCCTTGCTGTTCCTCTGTTGACATTGATTATTTATGCCACTTGTGCCTTAGTTGCTGTACAAGATTCCTGCCTTGGAAACCCTGACAGTTCCCTGGGGACACAGGACTGTTTCTCGCTGCAGGAGACACAGTCTCAGCTGGGCACTGGCAGCTGAAGGCATCCCCAGCACTCCTGTTCCTTCTCCTGCTGTGGGTAGCATGGAGAGAGGGGATGTTGTGCCACCCAGTGCAGTGTCTGCTCACTGTCTCCTGGCCAGATCTTGGGGTGATGGGCTGGAGAAGGCAAGAGAGAATGTCTCTGCCTTCCCTGCTCCTGCTCTGTCTGCCTGCTGATGTGCAAGGGAATGGGGTGGCTCAGTGGCTTCAGCTTTTCTTTTCTCATACTTTCTCCCAGTTCTGTGCAGAGGAGTGGGAAAGAGCGTCCCTTGAGACTCCTTGGGGTGGACTGGCAAGACTGTAGCATAGTCAAGCCCCAAATAGCAGCGAAGGAAGTGGGAAAGGCCAAGGAACTTGGATATTGTGTCACAGTGGGTTCAGCTAAGTGTCTATCTTGGGATATGCTTGTTTGTTTGTTTGGGGTTTTTTACTTGGTTTTTTTAAACTTTGATAAGGCTTTTGCTCTTACTGCTGTTTTTGGCCACCAGCCTGCACATGTATCTAAGCAAAAACAGACTCTTAATTTTTATTTTCTTTAAAAGGAAATCAGAGCTTTTTATAGACAATATAGGGAAGCAAAAAATTTGATGCAGACGGTTCATTATAACTATAACTCTTCCCACTTTCTCAAAGCACTGCTGTACACTGAGGTGACCCCAATTCCCCCAAGCTCCACTATGTTAAAGCTGTAGAGGTTGCTTTGGAGAGGAGAAAAATCCTCATGTAACCCACTTCACTGTGCTGGGACTAAATGATATGGAGGTGGTGACGACATTATCAGCCTTGGCCCAAGTATCACAGCAATGCTTATCAAACTTTTTCTGGTTTTCAGGTTATCTGGAGATTATTAAGAGCAGCCCTGGATATAATTAATCTTTCTCATCTTGTTTTACAGTGTTTCTGCCACTTACATGTCCTTCAGTTTGTTCAGGGGCCTAAACTGGAGATGTGCTTTGTGTTCCTCTTCCAGAATGACTTCTAGAAAGCCAGAAGGAGTACTTCTCAACCTCTACCTAGTTGTGCAAAACATAGCATAGTCATCATGATTATCAATATAATTTATCAGCATAAAATAAAACAGAAAACTGCAATTTTTTATCAGGAAAACAGTCCTTTCTCAATCCTTGAACTCAAGAGACACATCCTAAATAAATCTTGGACATGAAGAAAATTTGTGACAAACAAGGAACAAATGTAAAATACACATTTTTATTAGAAATTGCTTACTCCAAACAACATATTTGATCAAAAGAGTGTGATACATGACCCATCACTTGGTTTTCTTAATGATTGTCTCTTTGCCTGAGTAATGGCAGTTGTCTTCTGTAGGCAAACGGAGTCCTGAGTATTTAATCTCAATAAATCACTCAGGTGAGAACTTTCTAAAGAAATAATATATGGGTTGGAAGGAACTTGCCTGCAGTTCTAAATAAGGGTGGTCTTCATTGAGGTTTCCATCCTGAATGCTGGAGCGTATATGGAGGAGTCTGGCAGGGCCTCCAACAGCCAAATTCTGCCTCCCCATAAATGATCAAAAGTCCCTTTACACCTGTGGGGAATGTGGTCTGTCATTACCCCAAACAGTGTTAACCCTGCCTAGTAATACTGATTTTCACCAGAGGTCTCCACTTGTTATCCCTGTCAGTGATGTTGTGATGGCTGGGGCCAGTTAAAGGCCTTTCCTGCAGAACTAGTTGTGATTAGGAGGGATAAGGAATCCTTTGCCTGAGATTTGCAAACTAGAAAAACTTGAACATTCATACTTGACATAATTATGCAGAAGGTCCCCTGGAGAGAAATACAGTGGACACCCTGAGGAAAGCAAGCTGGGAGATACAGCTCTGGTTTGCAAGGGAAAGCAGAATACTGACTGGGCTTTTGACTAGTGTTTGTTTGGATTCAGGGCTTGCAGAACAAGATAAACACACCCATCCAAGGAATACTGGAAGGTAGCATCATTTTCTAAGTTGTGTCTAAAGTAACAGTAACACAATTTGAGAAAAAAAAAATTACCTTGTGCCTTCTATGTCCCATCTCTCTTATCATCATTGTAGTTAGGAAAAGATGTTCATGTTTGACAGGACAGTTCCTTCATCTACTTTATTCTTCCTCTTGTATACAGTTGCAATACTTACATTGTTATTTATGCTTTTCTGCACAGGTCTGATGTTTGCTTTTTCTTATGACACATTAACATGAACTAAATGCTAGGAACTAATGATGTTGTTTGAGTAAGATATTGGAATATCAGGTAAAAGAAAAAATATCAGAAGAGAAAACCTGTTTTAGTCTCACAGATACATATTTCTATAACTCACAGCAAACATAAAAATAAATCTGCATCTTGGTGTATTCTCTATTAGAAAGAAGCATGTGGAAATTTCCAAAACAGTCACCTAATTTCTGCATGCTACAGCTCATCCATAAGAAAGAGTTTAAAGGTAGACTGGTAGGTGTAAATTTCTAAATCAGAGAGCATTATTTCTTTCTCATAACAAAACTGAGGCTAATTCTGAGATGGCTATTCTAAAATAAGAATGGAATTTAAACAGAAAGAGTTAAGGTTCTTACATACCCATTTTCTTTTATCCTGCTTACCTCCTCATGATTCTGGTCAAAACTGCATCACATGGCTGTTGGTGTGGCATGGATGTCAACATGGAGGAGATCAGATCCTGGCCTCGGGATGGGAGTGATGAGTGCACCTCCTTCGAGAGTGCACATGCCCAGCACTTTTTCCCTTTCTTATTTTAGACAAAAATGCAATAAAGAAGACAGATAAACAGACAGCTGTAAGGGTCCCTGCAATGGACTCTCAGCACTGGGGAGCCCTACCCCCTGCCCCTCTGCATTTCAGAGGCTTTGGCTGTGTCTGTGGTAGCCTGGAGCTGGGGCAGCTTTGAAGTTGCAGGGAACCCAATTCTTAAACCTTATGACCATTTCAGGGCTTGGCAGGCGGAGGACATGAGAAAATCCCCCTGAAAAGTGAGCAGAACTTTGTTTCTGGTTGCTCCTTTCCTCCTAGACCTCAACCAGTATTTTGGGGGGCTAAAATGTTGAAGCAGCAGCCACAGCAACAGGCACAGTCTGTGCTTCAGGAGGTCACTGCAAGTGGGATTTGGTGGCACTCCTCTGCAGCTCATTTCTGCCTTTGTTACAGCTATTTGTAGCCTTAAATTATGTGGGAGAAGAGCTCTTCTCAACTTAAATAGTTTGACCAAAAGAAGCTGCAGGAAGGAAGATTTCTACGTGGAGATATTTCTCTTAACTGTGGCTCCGGGGTAAAGGTGTGGCAGTAAAACAGGGAATTCTGCTGTAAGTGTGTGACAGTATGAACAATTTTAGGCATCCTTACTTGGCTTGGCAATACCTGCTGTTTTACAGTGCATCTTAATCCTGGTTTTCACAAAAATCCTCAAATTCTTCTCTTCTCTTGAAATAAGTCCAAGTGTCTTTTGAGCTCATATACAGTCTCTGTTTCAGCTGTCTCTCATTATAATATCTTCCACATTTATTGCCTTTAAGCTGGAGCAGTTCTACCTGACAACTTCCCTCTTTTCTCCCAGTTGTATTATTTAAGATGTTTGCAGCCTGTTTAGGCATACCTCACCTTCCTTTTCCCTGTTGCTCCACCCTAGCTTGGTAGAGCTTACCTTGATGACCCACATCATGACTTTGAAAATCATCTACTAGATAACATCAAAATATTTTCTTTTCCAATGAAAATAAGCATAACTTGCCCTCACTTCACCCACCTAATAATTTAAGACCCAGTAAGAGCCAAGATCTGTTTTCACTTTTTCTTGCCCTCCTCTTGCACCCTCTGAGCCAATTATATTCTCTCATACAGGGACTAATACAGGGCATCTGCTAAGCCTCTATCTCCAGAACAAGCCATTGATTTCTAATTGTTATCGCCATATGTCTATTAACAAAAGTTTTATCCCATCTTTCCTTTTTTTTTTTCCATTTTCTCTGATGTTCTGCCATATATTGGTGGCTTTAATTATGTTTTTCCCACTTTTTCCCTCTACAACCCTTAAAATCTCTGCCTCAACAAAGTGCCATGTTGTTACAGTACTTAGCATGCTCAGCTTTGCCTGATTCCTTTCTCAGGGATTAATTTATTTTGTGCTTTTTATGTTGAGCTACAATTTGTGGTGATAAATGGAGTTATATCTAACTGGTGATCAGTCTCAAGTGGTGTTCCCCAGGGATCAGGACTAGTGCCAGCTCTGTTTAGTACCTTCATCAAAGACCTGGGTGAGGGGATCAAGTGTGCCCTAAGCAACTTTGGGACCAAGCTGGGTGGCTGTGGTCTACTGGAAGACTGAGCAGAGGGATCTGGACAGGCTGGGTTGATGGGTTGAGACCAATGGTNTTGGGTGGCTGTGGTCTACTGGAGGGTAGGAAGGCTGAGCAGAGGGATCTGGACAGGCTGGGTTGATGGGTTGAGACCAATGGTATGAGATTCAATAAGACCAAGTCCTGTACTCAGGTCACAACAAACTAGGGAAGTGCTAGGGAAGGAGTGGCTGGAAAGCAGCAGAAAAGGGTCTGGGGATGCTGGCTGACAGTGGCTGAACGTGAGCCAGCTGTGCCCAGGTGGCCAAGAAGGCCAAAGGCATCCTGGCCTGTGTCAGCAATAGTGTGGTCAGCAGGAACAGGGCAGTGATTGTCCCCCTGTGCTCGACACTGGTGAGGTCACACCTTTAGAGCTGTGTCCAGTTCTGGACCCCTCACTCCAAAAACACTGAGGGGCTGGAGGGAGTCCAGAGAAGGAGCTAGGGAAGGGCCTGGAGCACAAGTCTGATGAGTGGCTGAGGAAAATGGGGTTGTTTAGGAGAAAAGGAGGCTCAGGGGAGACCTTATCAACCTCTACAACTACCTGTAAAGAGGTTGTAGCCAGGTAGGGGTCATCCTCTTCTCCCAGGTAACAAGTGACAGGACAAGAATAAATGGCTTCAAAGACATTTAGAAATGGCTTCTAAAGCCGGGGAAGCTTTTGATTAGATACTAGGAAATGTTTTTTCACAGCAAGGGTTGTCAAACATTGGAACAGCCTGCCCAGGAAAGTGGTTCAGTCACCATGCCTAAAAGTGTTCAAAAAAGTGTGGATATGGCACGTAAGGACGATGATGAACATGGTGGTGGTGCTAAGTTGGTGGCTGGATTTGATGATCTTAAAGCTCTTTTTCAGCTTGAAAGATTCTGTGATTTTGTGATTTGCTGACTGAACCAAATTCTTCAGCACTGACTGTGCTCAGCCTAGATTTGATGCTTAGATTAGAGCCTGAACCTATGGGAAGATATTCTCTTCATTGACACCATTGTGTTTCTTCATTGACATCAGTGTACAAGTACAGGCTCAGTGCTGTGAACCAAAAGCAACTCTAAAGGCCACAGTTTATCACTGCTGTAATTTGAGAGCCCTAATCACAGGTACTGCAGGCCATGCCAATGCTTTGGTCTGACACAGAAACAATGCTTGGGGCAAGTGGGATGGGATAACCCTTGTAAATCTGACCCCTACATTCAGTACCCTTTTCCCAAGATATTTTTAATCTCTTATTGGAAGTCTTGCTCCACAGCCACTGTTCTGTCCTTTTACTTTGCAATCCATAACTTTCTGTTTGTCTCCATTAGTCATGGCTGATGCTGGACCTTGTCAAAACTTTGTTTGAAAAATCTAACCTCAGTGTGCTATGCAGCATCTGTCACGCTTTTCTTATCTGCCACAGCAGCATTATCTTCAAAGATATCCAGCAGGTTAGTTAAGCATGACCTGTGTCTAAGTGTGTGCTGGCTGTCCTTAATCAAACTGTCTTTCCAGGTGTTCTCATGTCACAGCCCTGAAGGTTTTCCTGTGCCAGATGGTAATCCTACTTCTCTGTAATTTCCTAATTTGGTTCTTGACCTCTTTTGGAGGTAGGGGAAGGAAGCCAGAGTGCCACTTTGACTTTAAAAATTTCTACCAGACTCAGGGTGATTTTTTACAGTATCTGCTTTACCCCCTCATTTATCACTGCTCTTGCTCAGTCTCATTAATGGCAGCTGACAGTTCATGACCTCTTAATCCATATTCCACTTTCCAAATTAGTAGTGTCTCAGAAGGATTGCAGGTTTTTATAATTGAGAGGTTACCTTGTTGCTTTGCCAGAAAACCAAAAGCCAAAACTGATGTAGTTAAAAGAACAATGTTCTAGCTGCCCTTATTTACTAAAGGTGAAAAAGCTTGAATAAATGGCTCAGACCTCCTGCACTTGCATGCAAGGCCTTGGGGTTTTTTCAGAGAGGTGTATTGGTGGATGGTTTATTTCCTTGAATTGCAGTAGTTCTGATGGTAAAAAGTCTGTTGGTGCCTTGTTTTGGCCTTGGATAAACAATTTGCAATGCAGAAACACTTCTTTTAAATAAGTTGAGCAGTCCTGTAGGTGATGAGCATTTCCCCTTCTGTATGCCAGACTGGAGATTTTTTCCTACTCCAGAAACCCATGCCATTTCTTAACTCCTCTTTTCTTACACGTTAATGGACTATAGTCCATGAAAATATTTTTTCACCTTGGTTTATTTTTAAGCTGGTGTCCTAAATGGAGGACCTGAACCACGTGCAGCTGCATGGGTCTCCATTCCTCCTTTTCAGTGAGTCAAAGATTCACATTTCTCAGCTTATCACTGTGGGTGAGATAGCAGCAGTAAGAAAGATAATTAGTGTGAGTAGGTGTGAAGGGGCCTTGTTCTTTCTTGTGGCTTTACAGAAACAGAGAATAGAAATGAAAGAATAAAGTGACAGCTCAATTATATCATAATAGAAAACACTGAAAATATGTATTAGAAAACATTAAAGACAAATGCCATTCTTCACTGATTTCCAAATTATTGGCTCTTTTTAAAAAATATTAGATTAGTCCCATTTTAGGTCCATGAGAAATGAAAGCATTCTCCTGGATTTCCATGCTAAATGCTATATTCAAGAGGCCATGATAATATTTAAGTAAACCGCTTTCCCTGTCATTAAATACCCAGAGCAAAAGCCTTGCATGCCTCTACAGGTCAGAGTAACTGGAATTACCTTCATAGAGTGCCCTCATTTGCTTTTTAATTAACCTCTGTGCCCTTAATGTTGTGATAATTAAGGGATGTATTTAAGATCTCAGCTCAGCAGCACATATACTGCGATCAAGTACAGGAGATCTTCTCTGGATAAGGGGATTTGTTGAATCAAGGCCAAACAGCAGACTCTCTTTCCAGTCAATGGGTCAGTATGATAAATGAGGTTTAGACTTTTTCCACACAAGAGCAAAAGCTTGCAGGTAATTTTATGCAAACAGGAGACGGGAGTTTTGCTGTTGATTGCCACTGCATGAGCAAGGGCTGTTTGTAACATTTGAAGAAAAGTATGTGTGTAGGGGATTGAGTCACTGGGGCCATAGGATGAACCTGGGCTTGAATAAACCAAGTCTTGCTCTCTTCCCCTCAGTTCCCATTCACTGCTGCTTCAGTTAGAAAGCTGACAATATTTCTGGAGTTTGGGAGAACTGTCCCTCCAGGTCAGACTCTTCAAAGCCCAAAGGGTGGCTGAAATACTTAGGAGATACCCAAATAATCATTAACATTTTGGTCCCTTACCTCTGTGAAGTAACTGCATAGTTTTACGTGTTTTTCTTATAAAGCCTTTACAACTCTTTTTCTCCCTCTAGTTTTGAATTTCTTGCTTTCATATACTCACCTCCTTTAGAGATAGGTCAAAAAAAAAAGGCAGAAGCATGAATACAAAACTGAGAAAACTCTTTCAACAAATATTATTACCACAAACCTGCATACCAGTCTGTTTTGTTACTATAGCAGCAGCACTAGTGAGGAATGTTCAAGCTGTGAGGCCATAAATCAAGTGCAAACCTTCTAGTTCTATCCAGTAGGATCTTGTCCTGTTCTTCAGTCTTCCCCTACCTGTGTTTATTGTGTAGTTCTGGTTTGGATACTGGCACGTCTGAAGAATAATTTATAGAGGAAATCACTTTCCTCTCCAGACACTAGCCAGAAATCCCAAATTTTATGGCTCCATCAGCTAAGACATTTTCTCTTGTGAGTCAGCTTCACTCTGGTTGTTTAATAGGTATTAGCAAGTGCAGAGGCCTGAAAGCCTCCAACTCATTCTTTTTAAAAATTACCAGAATGTAAATTTGTATTCAACATTTGTTTGGAAACAATCCAGAAAAATTTGGATTGCCTCTTCATTGTTAGGCAAATAACTGTATGAACAGGCTGCTCAGTTTTGTTAGAGGAACAAATGTGGACTGAAATGATTGGCAAGACACAAATAATTGGTTTGGCAAGTGGCCTGGTTTGGCTTTTTGGTCAGTTTGTCTGTCTTTGTTTCTTTCTCCAAATAAAATAAATGAACTTCCCAGTTCGTCTTTCATTTACAGTAGAGCAAGTCCAGCCAGTCACTTTTCTTCCTTGATTGATCAAAAGATCCAGAAACAGAAATGCAACCAAACCATGTGCAGCATTTGAAGGAAGGCTGTCACTTTTTTAAAATGAAATGGATTAATTGCAGGAAATTCCAGTTTCTGACTGACATACTATTCTGCAGATGCTCTTCAGAGAAAGGGATTATTCCTTTAAGAAACTTACCATGTGTTGGGTTTCCTTGTGTTTGGTTTCCTTAGGCCTTTTTCTACATTTTGTCTTGCTTTTTGAAGCAGGGTAGAATATAGGTGAGTAGAAATTTGTGTTAACATAATTCTCAGCTTTCTTTGGCTCACAGTTATTTATAAAATAACTGTGTTTATAAAAGTTTATCAAAGTTTATAAAATGCCAGCGGAGCGAACGTGGTCTGTGTGGCCTTTTGCTGTTGGATATGGCATCTGTGCTGGCAAGACTTGAATATCTAATTTCCACTGGCAAATTGGAAGGCTTAAGCATGACTAGAGGTGACAAGCCATGAGTTTGGTATGGACAAGAACATGCCACTCAGAAAACACATAGAGTGAGCTGCAGAATAATGGAGGAAAACATCTTTTTCCAGAACAAAGGAGAAAAACCTCCTTTCCCAGTGACCCCTCCTGCCCCCCAACCTCCCCCTATCCACATTTGCTTTGATCTTGGGTAACTATTGAAGAGTCAATATGTATAAATGTGTTTTTTCTGGCTGGCTGAATTTAATTAAAGCCACTGGTCGCTGCTGGTGAACAGTTTGGTTTTGCATTCAGAACAGTTTAGTCTTTGTGCTAAACACAAGACTGCACCAAGTGGTTTGGTGATTTCACTGTGTACTGCTCTTGCTCTCCCCATCCTCATCCCCACCTTTTTCATTGCACTGCGAATGAACTCTGCTTTTTATGAGACTCTTTCATTGTGCATTCCCATGCCCACTTCTGTAGTGGACACAGGGCATCTGAGATGAGCTTGGAGCAGGTAGCAACTGGACAGAAAGAGTTCAGTCTTCAATAAACGTGCGATCATTCTGCAGAAATGGCTCCCCTGGTTTTCTTGCATAGAAGCAGCTACAATATCAGTATGATCTCATACATTGTGTCCCCTGGGCAGTTTACAGATGTCTTATCTGCCCCCTTGCACTGGCTTGTATCCTTGTATACTTCCACTGCACTATATTGTTTAGTCACCTATGTACACTTAATGAACCACCTGGCTTTTATTTTCAAGCTGATCTCCTTTGTGCCTTGGGCTTTACTATGGATTCAAATGGACACACCCAAACACATCTTTCTCTATGCTTACCTTTTTTTTCATAAATGCTTTATTTAAACACATGACAAAGTGTAGTCTTTTTAGCCATGTATTCGTTCTCATAACTTGTGCTGAACATAATCTATTACATGATTTAGCAAGGAGACTAAAAGTTTGTACTTTTTAACTATTTTTGCTTTTTGTTGTTGTCACTGCCTTTGTGTGCAGTTCAAGATTTCTGTGGTGGGATGTACATCTATGCATGTGAGACACTTGCATCACACGTGTTTATGATTACCTTAGAGTGCGTTCCTAGGTTTCCGCACCAGTGGAATAAACTGCATTTAGTTTGCAGTTCTGACCTTCTCACCTGCACTCTGCTCACTATAATCTTACTCTGCAGGAATTGCTTTGAACACCTCAATTCAATAAGGCTGTTTTTATACAACACACTATTTTCTAATAAAAATAACCTGCTATAAAAATACTTTTCTTTTTTCCCCTTTGCCATCTCTTGCAGCCTCCACTGAGTCACAGCAAGGAATGAATATTGTGCTGATCTGAAACTTAAGAACTACAGGCTTAGGACTGTATATATTAAGAACAGATTATCTCATGAATCAGCTAGGCTAGAAGAGAAGATGTTTCACCAAGGTCCTGGAAAGATTTCTTTTGCAACTGGCAGGAATAAGGAAATGTTATCACACCTTAGAAATAAAAGAGTTATGTGGTTCAAGATGTAGGATAGAAATTATTTGTCCTACTAGGGAAAAGCAGACTAAGACAAAGGGCAAGGCAAAGTGGGCAGCCAAGGGATAAGCCAGGTTGTCTCTTTGCCTTTCTTTTCCATTTTTTCCCTTCATTGTCAGAGGAGAATGGCGGAATTGCTGTTAAGGGCCCTGCTCAAACTCAATTCTATGAGCATCCCCATGTGAGGTACCTGTGGCTTTTATTTTCTAGAACTTACGTTTTTTCTCCAAATTATCTGTTAGGGATTCAGTCCAAGAAGTTTGAGTACCATTTAGTTGTATCTAGTAAAAGATAACTGGTACAATAGTTGTTTCAGAAGACGTATTCTCTTTTTAACCTGAATATGAAAATATTTGGTTACAAGCTCATGTTGGAATGGCATGTATAGATATTGCCACCCAGACTCTAGCGGGAAAACAGTGCATTTTGTTGTCTGTCTATATGCACACTGCACTTTGAACACTTGCCAGTTTTCTATACTTTCTAACTACTATGCTGAACTCAATAAAGTCATATAATATATGGTATTTTAAAATGTTTAGCAGTGACATGCATAGCAGATGTTTTGGGAACGCATTTTCAAGCAGAGATTGCAGCTGATGGTGACTGCTTTGGTGCAATTAAACAGTCGGCACTGGCCAGGGGGGTCTCTCATCCTGCCTCCTCACAATATTTAGTTCAATGGTGCAGAAGCTCAACAGTAAAGTCACAGTCTAAATCAGCTGTCTGTCAAGAGAGTCTTCTAATTTTCTTTTATGTGCCCAGAAGGGTAAGGCAATTCATTTCCAAAATGCTGGGAGAGAAGTGAGAAAGTGGCTCTGCTTGCTCTAGTACCAGAGAACCATGGGATGTGCCCTGAGCAGACCCAGCAAGGAAGGAGACAAAGCTAAGAAGGTACCATGTGTTTGTTTATACCCAGTCTAGGCATAATGTGGATCCTTTTGACTATGGGACAACTCTGATGTAAGGACTGAAATATGATTTGATTAAGAGTAAGTCTGATTGCCCTGACTTCATAATTAGGTGAGACGTAGTCAGTCTGCCTCTGACTAAGTATAACTGCATCAAAAATGCAGCAAGCAGTCTGTGCACAGGGCTGGTTCCAGGGGACTGATGTGGCTCTGCTGGTTCACGTTTGTTCCAAAAACAGCACCAGGGTAACTTTGTGCTGGCAGGCTTTGTGCAGGATCGGGTGTCGTTCATCCTCCCACAGCTGGCATGAGGCCAGCATAAACTCCATATCATGTGTTCTAGCTAATTCATCTTAAATGTGATTATGTGCCCTGGGCTGATCCAGATCAAATGTGAACTGAGAGCAAAGAGCCAGGATTAATGATCATGGAGGCATGACCTGAATTCAGCCATGGACGAGAAAACTTGTGATAAAGTCTGGTTGCTCTGACAGAGCTGCTCAACACTTCTTTCCTTGGGGACCAGGCCTGCCAGCAGGAAAGGACCAAGTCATTTATAGGAAAGGTTTTTCAAGGTGATGATGCCACTTTGTTCCTCTCCTCCTGTGTTTGTTCTCCTCCTTCGAACCATGTAACCGTACACATGGGAATTAGGAGATCTCTGTAAAGTACCAGCTTCTATTTTGCTGTGGTCTCCTCAGATCTGATGACAAGAAGTTGAACCCTTCAATTGCTAGGACAGACCTGAATCTCTCCTAATCTGTATTTAAGACCCTCTTTTTGAACAAAGCTGCTGCAAGTTTTCTCTTTCTTTCCTCAGTTTGAGGTCAGGGCTGCTGAATATGCTCCTGGCACATCTCCACACTGGAATGCAGAAATTTCTTCCTGTACCTCCTGCCTACCAGCCTGTGGTGATCACTCTCTAGAGTCCCAGCAGCTGTCCACTGCCCAGCCATGTGGTTCACATCTGTCACAGATGCCTGTGATGAATAAGTCTTTGGGTGGGAGACCTCTCTCAGGACATGGCTTTTCCTGGCAGGTAGGACAGGAAGAGGAGGATCTGTAGGTCTGCTCCCTGTAACCCAGAGGACCTTCTGACTGCAGAGCCACTGTAAGGCATGAAAGTTCCTTGGGGGAGATGAAAAAGCTCGGGTGTTGGTCCCGGCATTGCAAGGGCTACAGCAACGGAGAGCATACAGTAATGATCTCCTATCTGCTTACAATCTACTTGCAACTGCCCAAACATCACTGTTGTAAAATGAAGCTCAGATGGTGCCTGGAGAGAGGCCAAGGCTGCCTGAGTTCATTATGGAAAGCTGTAGGTAGTTTTGCAGTTAGAATTGTGCAAAGGTACCTGTTTTGGAGACATGTGGCTGTACTTCACCATCCTGCTTCTCCACCCTGATCCTCATGTCAAAAGCCCTTGGTCACCTTTGGCTCCTCCTGCTCTCATGTCCCAAACCATCTGCAGTAGAAACTTTGGCCAGATTCCCATCTCCCACCCAGAACTTACCCATCTCCCCAAACACCACTCCTATTCTTCCACAGCCTTACTTCTTTCATCTCCCTCTCCATAGCCATGTTGTCACCTGCTTTGATGGCTGCCTCTGTTCCTCCCTTCATGCTCAAGCACTCTTATCCCCTCAGAGGTTTTCTCCTCTGCGTGCTTTGCTTCCACACTGTCCTCTGACTCACTTGCCCCACCAGTGCTGCTAAACTTGCATGCAGATTTTTATTTTTCTTTTACCAACCATACTTTAGATATGAAATCTACAGTTGATTTGTAAGTAAAGTCATTTCCTGGCCCTGAAGACACTCCTTAACTCTGTTTTCTACATAGAATTACGCAGCTGAGAGACACTGGATGAGAGGAGTCAGCACTTCATAATATTTCAGATACACAAATTGAGGCATTTGCTTACATCTTTCTTACCATACCTTTGCATATTACTTTGGCAGACAGCGGTGAAATACTTAGATCACAAACTCCCCCAGGCAGAGAGCAGGTCCTCCTATCTGCTTTTTGCTTGACACTGGTACTGTTATCACATCAGCTTCTCATGATGGTAATTGGATCTGAAAATGGGAGAATTTTTTTTCCTCCCATAAAGTTTGTGAGGTTTCGATGAAGTACATTCTCTAACATCTAGATATATTGCTTCTGAAATAGTGCCAGGGCACTTTATGACTTTTATAGTTACAGGTACTTAAGGCTTCTACTCTTCCCTTTAGCCTGGTCAAGCGAAAGGTTCCCACGTGGTTAAGGACAGAGCCCATCCCAGACGGGCACCTGATGTGGGGTTGTGAGGCGTGCAGGATATGACCCACAAGCAATTATTTAAAATGGTTCCCCAGGTTCACTGCAGCAGCATTAACACCTCTGCTCTACAGGATTTAGTGTACTGAAGTTTTTCAGTAGAAACCACAAGTTTAATAGAAAGTGTTCCTTAAGCAGAAACCCAGTTTTCTGCATAATTGTTTTCCAGAGGAAAAATTCTATCAGTTCTCATAATAAGAGTAACTGAACCTTGATCTGCTGCGTTTTACACCTCCAGGATCTCTGGAGCCATTGTGGAAGGCTGTATATAGCTGAACAGCATTGAAGACTCTACATCTCTTGTTGTACATAGTGGAGATGGAAAGCATTATTTGGAGAAAATAAAGGTGGTCAGATTATCTGTGTTATTAGCAAGAAAATCAAGGGAGGTTTCAAAATTAATTCCATCATCATATTTCTAACCTATTTTTAAAGTGACCTGGGAAATACAGTTTCTCAGTATTGGAGGCTACTGGCACAAACTACCTCTCATTCATACGTCAGACACTAAGGGATGAGAGATGGTTTCATTTCATGAAAAATCAAATTAAGAAAACATTGAAAATATCTGTGTGTGCAACTGCCAGTGGGCAAATTTAAAGCAGTAGATTGCTCTTCAGTATTAATCATGTTAATTTATATCTAGATGTGACTCATTTATTACTTATGAAAATCAAAGCAGAATGATTTTCTTTACTGTATGTAGGAAGAAGGCAAGTGCATGTGCATGTGTGTGCATGTATGTGCATTATCAAAAGAGGGAGTTACTTCACCAGACACACTTCTTTGCTGCCTTTCATCCCTGCAATCCTTGAAACAAGAATTAATGTAAAATCAGTTTTCAGTGCTTTCATTTTTCATTTATTTATTTATTTATTTATTTATGCTAAGGATTGCCTATCCCAGTAGTCTGCTTCATTTGTTTCCTGGGGATTTCTCAGGTCTGATGTCTGACAGAACTACAGGAGGTTTTACATTCAGCATTTTGATGTTTCCCATGTTCTGTTCATTTTCAGAAATTATCACAAGAATAGCTTGAACCAGTTTGACCTGTTTGTACATCTCATAGCACAATGGGGCTCTAATTGAGGCATCACAGATTACTGAGCTGATGCCATTATTATTTAAAAGTAAGTAGGTACCTATTCGGAATATTTATTCCCTGTCTTCTATCAAGAAAACAATCTTCTAAAGAGGGTTGTGTTTTTGTCTTATTTAGGGTATTGATTACCTACTGCTTTGAAATAAAAGGAGATTTATATGCTCTGCTGCTAGATAATTTGTGAAGGACTTTTATGGTAAGGTTGAGCCCCCAGGCTGGTAGCCAAGAAGAGAGAGGATGTTTTCAGCTTGGCTTTACCTTTCTCACATGATTCATTGGATGCTATTTACATCTCTTTGTACCTCTGCTGAGTTCTTGATTTCACAAGAAAGTTGTAATCGTTGTAATTGTCAGGATGCTGAGTTCTCTAGCCTCCTGGGCCTGCAGGAATTCTTGCCATGATAAGGAGAAAATGTGCGGATAGTCCTGCTTTGCTGGCAGCCCCAGGTGTGCAGAAGTCATGTTCAAGTCACCTGAAATTTGCTTAAAAAAGAAAGGGAAAAAAAAGGTCATTATTGTTGTTATTATTATTCTAGGTCTTGAAACATTTTGAAGTGTTTCAAGTCTTTTTCATTAATCTGCAGTGAGATTAGCTAGAAGAAATTTAATTTTAAATCAAAATTGGCAATCTGATGATACCAAGATCTGAGGCTTCTGGCAGACCAGCAGACACTGTAGTTAAAATGGCAAGGGTCAATGTCTAGTGCATTACAATTAGTACACAGTTCAGTTGCTCATAGAATTATTAAAGTTGGAAAAGATCTCTAAGATCACTGAATCCAGCCATTAGGAGGTTCTTCTCAGAAGAAGAAACGTGGAAATGCAGGAGGAGCAGTGAAGAAATCTACTTGTTCCATAGCGGCAGCAGTGGTTTCCTAAAGCTCTCCTCAGCTTTGATAAATGGAGATATTGTGGGAATTTGTAGGCAGGGGAAAAAAGTGCAGTTCGGAAAAAAAAGGCAGAGGAGTGAATCTTCCTGCTTCCAGACACATGCAGAGTTAAGGGGTTGCAAAGATATTGAAGAATTTAAAATTCCTATCAGTGTGTCTGTAGGCGTGTTTTGCACTGCTTTGTACTGACTGCATCTGAAGGAAGCGTTGAAGAACATGTTTCTGGTAGCAGAGGTGGAGGTAAGGGAGCACTGTCTCCCAAGCTTTTCATGAAGTAGTAACACCATACTTTGTGTTGGCGTGAGCAGCTCCGAGTGCAGGCTGTGCATTCTCCATGGCCTGGAATTCCCTACCTACTCCATGCTGCTTAGAGGAGCAGCTTTTGCCTTGCTGAAAACACTGCTTTCCCTGCTAGCAGTGTGTGCAGACCTGGCCCTATCTATTGCTGTTTGGTTGTTTACTGTACACATCAACTTTGACTCGGTGGAGAATGGGAGCCAAACTTGCTTGTAAGAATTCAAAGCAAATGATAAATACGATGCTCTTCAAGAGGAGCATAAGAAACACAGATGGGGAGGATTTTCTGCTGCTGTATGTGTTCACAGCCCCACTCGGCTCAGGTGGCCAGTGGCACCAGTCAGGGTGCTGGCATGAGCTTTCCAGGCACCACAGCATGAGGCCAGGGCCCCATCTGACAGACCCACCCTTGCCAACATGCACAGGACCAGCAGCACAGTCCTGATTTTTGGGGTAAAAATATGAAAATTTCAAAAGCGGAAAGCTTCCACAAGTGGTTTTTTTTCTCCAGAATGCTGCAAAATTGTTTCCCCTGTGCACAGTGAGACACTTCACCAAAATTCCTGGTGCTGGCACATGAAGAGAGGGCTGTCACTGGCAGAACAACCTGCTGAACACCTGCCCTGCGGCCAGGGCCTGTGAGCATGAAGCTGCTGTGCACTGAAAAACCCCATTTGGGTTATAAAGCCCTGGCAGGAGAGCATCCCAGCTTGTGGCAGCACCTGCAGGAAGTTTTCCCTGCTTTCTCTCTAAAAATCAGTTTTAAGAAATTTATGTGGTTGCTTTTTCTTTACTCTCTTTGCTTGAATGAGTATTGTAGTGAGGCAGTGATGGGGCAGGAGGTGGTGCTTTCCAGCATCATTCCATACCACTGACAAGAGTTTGGACCATTTTGTGCCCAGTGTCCACTGTAGGCTGCATTTTCACTAGGAAAATCATCTATGGAGGGTTATTGAGTCTGTAAAAGCCCAGTCAGGGTCTGGGAGTGACATGTAGTTAAAATGAAATAAATGGGGATGTCACTTGAGTTCAGCCTTTTCCAGAGTTGTCGGAGATTAATGGTTTATTTCAAATTCCTGACATAGTTCTCAGTCTCAGATTCTGGCTGCATCTGTTAATCCTTCTGGCTGTGTGAAAATCTGGCAAATAAGAATCCTAAAGTTTCAAAAGGCAGAACATGAATTAAGATCTCCTCAAGATAATTTTCCAAACTTTTTTTAATTGAGATTTTAAAATTACTTCCATTCTGGCTTGAAGTGTAAGTCACAGTTTTTTGCATTGCCTAGGGCAGACAGTGCTGCATACTCTACGTGTTTTGAAATTTCCAATCATTTGCTATGTGTGTGCATGATTTTATTAATTGGATTATATTCTGAGAGTACATGTACTGCATTATATTTATGGAAAAAAAATAAAATATTGCTTATAATATTGCAACAGAGAAAAGCAACTGATAAAACAGGTTTAAATCATTTGCCCCAAAGTGGTAGTTAGAGATGGGGCTTGAACTGTTATTATTATTGTTCTCCAAAACTTCTTCCTAGATGGGATTGATCTTTCTCCTCCAAGGCTCTTATTGTGATCTGAAACTCCCATTTATTGTAATTTCCTTCCTTTTCCTGTCATTGAGCATTCCTTTTGAAAGGGCTGTCATAATGTGTTGAGTGGAAACTCAGTTTTGCATAGTAATGCTAAGATACTGTTCTCACAGGTTTTGTAGTGGGTTTCTCCAAACTCCAGGATAATTCTTGGCTGGGCTGATGCGGTTTCATGTTTGCTCTTCTACTCAGTGCATATGTACACCAGATTTTTAAATATATTTTGCAACACATAAGTGGGCCTTGGCCTGCAAGACTGTGTCACCGTGTTTGCACCCTACAGAGCTCCAATCTCCTCAGTTTGTGACCCACAAAAGTTTTCTGATTTATAACAAGCAGTTGCTGCTTAGCTGGGAACATCTTTGGAGGCGATGATAAAGGGTAGGCTAGAAAGGAAACCGTGCTGCAAACAGCTTCAGTTACAAGCCCAGCATTTTTGCCATCACAGTGTTGCTGCGTTCATGGTGTAGTTTGGATTGTGTTACACCAGGTAAGGTCTTTGTTTTCTGTGTGTGGCAGTGCAAAGAAGAGCTGCTGGAAGAGGGCTGCAGGGTGCCATTTTCTCGTCAAGGAGCAGCGTTGTGCTCCCTCCTGCATGTGCCTCTTGCAGAGCTTACCTGGCAGAAAACATGCATTGATTTCTTTAGGTCAGCTTATATGTTGTCTGTACCAGTAGGGCAACAGGCACTAGGCAGGGACATTTAGAAACTCCTTCTACCACTGGCTTCCTTTCTGCTGTGTTTAATTTCCTTTCTACAAGTGCCATAGACTTCTAATAGGGATAAACCTCACTGTAGTAAGCCTAATACTGATATTGGAGATGCTTAATAATTTTAGGTTCGAGCAGCACGTGAAACACGTCAAACATACAAAAGTAATTTTTCTGTCCAAGTTTCTCAGCTCTAGCATTTCCTAAAATTCTCCACTTAGTGACTAGTAAAGTTCAGAGAGGAAAATGGCTCCTGTGCAGTGGAAGTGTTTCCTCTGCTGCAATTATGGTAGCTCATGTGAGCTTGTAATTCCTTGAGCCTTGACCCACACTAGTAACAAAAAGAAACTGTGTGAGGAGAAAAAAGAGCTGTTTTTTTAAAAAAAGATAATTTGATTTGTGTTTTAGCTTAAAGGACATTTGCCCTTTTTACATCCAGTGCATTCATTATATGTTTCCATGGAGCAGTTCTGTCCTTTCTGTCAGGATGACCTTTATTTTATATTTAAATGCAACAGCAAAACAATGAGAAAAAAATAAGTAATACGAGTTCTACTTCAGAGCTCCTTCACTGCCTCACTCTCTGCACATGAATGCAAAATGGCAGCTGCCACTGCAGCGCAGTTGAGAACTCCCGTTTAAAAATGCAGTGCTTACAAAAGAAGCTGAAACAGCCATAAGCTACAAAACCCAACGTCTGATAAATGGAAAAGGACAAAATCAGGTCATGGAGGCAGCGCATATCTTTTGACCTTGCATCTCATCTCTCATCTGTGGATCTGGAGTCACCATGCAGGCATCATCCTGCCTCCTGGGTGAAGTGGGAAGGGGCAGAAGGACCTTGGATCCCAGGGAGATGGGGCAGCTGTGTGTTTGGGTAGAGCACCATTTTTTCAAGAGGGGAGGTAAAGAATTTCAGGCCTGACTGAAGCTGCAAATGGCATTTCGTTAGGCACAGGTAATTAACTGAACTGGAATTAATGCTCCTGTGTGCTACAAAAAGCGCCCCAGGATTTTAATCAAGGCTATTAGTCAGCATATCGGTAAAGCGACGCTGAATTCTGCAGCCCTCCTTATGCGGCAGTCTCAGTTGATTAAAAATTCACCAAGAGCCTTCATTTTACTTCAACAGCACCTCCAAAAGCACCATGTGGCAGAAACATTTTGCCAGGTCCCAGTAGTCTCAAGGAGCTTCCCTGTGAATGGGAAGCTCTTCACCTGGGGGCAATGCAGAGGGATTCCCTCCAGGCCAGGAGCCCCCAGGCTGGCTCAGCCCTGCCTGCCCTGGACCCTCAGATGAGGAGCCCCAGGCAAGCAGCAGGGGCAGGTGAGAAGCTGGGCTTTCACTCTTGCTGCTGATCTATCTAGGGCAGGAAGATAATGCATGTTTGCATTTAGGCAATGCAACATTAAAAAGAGCCCTCATGGATGAGTTCCTGGTTGCCCAAAAATGGACTGGAAGGAGAGTATGCCTACTATTGGAAAAAGCAAATAGATGCCTTCCTCACTGGCACCACTCCCTCTGCATTTCAGGGGATTTATTCATGCATGACTACTGATAGCCAGTGAAGTCACAGAACCATAAGCCAGGAGTTACAATTTTAGGCATATTTTATATTTCTAAGTTAGAGCCAGTGATTGGCAGTTTATGATTTTGGCTATTTTGCCATTCAGGCTAAATTGTTACGGTATTGCACGAAGTTAAATTTGAACACCTGTGTGCACATGCTTAGAAATGTGTGTACGTATATGCATATGCACCACTTTCCATTGTGTATCTGAGTGATTTCTGCATCCAAGCTCTGATCTTTATTGACAGGCAGAGCAGAACCCTGCTGCTTGGGATTGGGAAGTTCATACCTGCTGAAGGACACTGCCCAGTTCAAAACAGGAATACAGATCACCTCTGCGTTTATGTTTTCAGGGTTAGATTTTTTTTAAGAACTATCAACACCAGCTCCCTTTGAAAAGTAGCTTTTTTGTGCTCTTTTACTAAAAGAACCTCATGCCTCATCTGTGTGGCAGGGTAGGACAGAACCCACAGACTTTCCTGCCAGCCAAAGACTGTTACCAACTCTGGTAAGTCAGGAGACCAGCCTTGGCTGGATATTGTTGAGAGCTTTTAGAGTAAAAGTCAATAAGTTCTTTTTGTCGCTGAAATTCCCATTAATCTGTTCTCAGCTTCTCTCCATTCCTACTGCCATACCTGGCTTTTAAAAGCCAGACACCCTTGATCGCCACTAAACATAAAGAAAGAAACATGAAACAGAAGCTATAATTGCTTTTCTAAGAGTGATTCTTCCCCCCTCCCTTTTCCTGCTGTTTGGTCACCTTTATTTTCCCCCCCTTTCCCAAAGGTTTGATGTCTTTGCTCATGATTCTAACTGTCAACAGTACACAGCAAGCTTTGTGGAGCAGGGGCCTTGGATCTGGTTTTGATCTTAGGTTCATAGATGGGACACTCACGTTCAAAGGGAGTTACTCTAAGTTTCTGGTGGTGTAATTGAGAGCAGAATTGAACCCTCCTCGGAGATATCAGGAACATGGCATCCACCCCTCGCATCGCAGGAGTGCCAGTTAGTGCCATAGTGATTCAGCAGAGAGACTCTGAGAGTTAACTTGTCACACGTCTGTATGTGTTGGTCTGTCTTTCCTCCCTCTCTTCTTTTTGTACTCCCTGGCATTTAATTGAGGATTAATTACCATTTACTTACACTATGTTACAAACTAATTACCAGAAAACTCATTTTTCTAATATCCTTCCTCCCTCCCTCACTCCCTTCCTCACTCCTTCCCTTCCTCCCTTCCTTCCTCCCTCCTTTCCTCTTTTCCCTCCTTCTCTCTCTTCTTTCCCCATGCTTTGTAAAGGGTGACGTTTACTGCAGTGACCTTCCTTGCAGAGGTCACTATGAAGTGCTAGTGGAGCACATAAGGGTCCTAAATGCACCCTTATCAGGGCAAATGAATATTTGCTCCAGGGCATTTTTGCTGGTGTGGAGCCAGCCCAGCTTGATGCCAGTTCCCCTTGATTTTCCCCATTGCAGGAAGCATGTCAAGGCGAGGGATGCTGCATTCCAGTGGCTGAAGAGCACAGCACTTGGATCTGCCTTCGTAACATAATGGCTTCTGAGAAACCATTGCACGTCAGCACTCATTTACAGCCCCCAGTTTGCTCTGGTTTCTGCCAGCAACAGATTCAGCTCTGGGTTTGGTGAGAGCAACACAGTGGCTTAGAGCTAAGCTGGATGCACAGGCAGAGAGGCTTTGGAGTGTAGGAGACACTGCAGTCTTGATTAGGGGTGGGTCTACCTTGTTTCTGCTGTAATTCTTTGCTAGCCAACATGGTTATACCATAAATTAATACTGTTTTAAATCGAACGTGTCTGGAGAGAGAGATCAAAGACTAACACAGGAAAATAATTTCTTGTGACTGATTCAGGGGAGGCAGTGTTCCCTCAGCGTTCGTAAAGGCTATTTACAAATATCAGAAATGGGAAAAACGTGTTAAAATTTCTGCTGCTTTTTGCATTTGGAATGTCAATTTGAATTTGAAGAAATGGGACCAGCTCTAGTTCTTGACCTATACTTGCAGTGCTTAATTCTCTGTGGCGACTGTGATGGATGCAAATGCACTGGAGCTGGCATTAAATCAGGGCTAACTGTGGAGCTGCATCAGCACAGAGCTAACTGCTTGAATATTTAGCCGCCTTGTCAAGCAGGCTCTGCTGCATGTGCTGAGCTGGGTGCTTTCTTGTCTCCAGTGCTAGCAAGCATCCAAGGCGCTGAGCTTTAAGTCCCTGTGTGCCTGTGGCCACAGGAACTGCTTTCCCAGCTATGTGATAGCATCTGCACTCACAGGTACAACATGACCCCTGGGGGTCTGCTGCTGATTTTACCCTTCCCGTTGCCCTGGCTGTGCATTCCTGCCCCTGTGCTGTAATTCATTTTTGCAAGATTAGTTTCAGCCTGGATTAGCTCCCCCGGTCTGGCTCACCACCGAGCTGAGCAAATGCTTGTGCCAGCACAAGGCAGAGCAAAGGTGGGGATGAAGGAGCACAAAAGTATGTCATGGAGAAGGGGGGCAGGGGAAAAGCAACTGTGATTTTTTTTGCCTTTTGCTCTCACTTGCTTCTTCTTGTTTGATGAAGAGATATTGCTGTTGAGTCTCCTTGTTTGCTTTTAATTTCCTTCCTCAGCCTAATTACAGAAATGGAGCAATGGTGATAGGTATTATACCTAAAAGCCAACTTATCTCTGAACTAGCCCAATTGCTCTTAGTCGCTGCATTTTGCTTCCAGGGCTTCATATAATTCACTATTGAATGGTTTCCCCTGTCCGCCTGGCAAGTTTGGCTGGGCATGTTTCCAGTAGTCCCCATAGGTGCCTGCCACCCATCAGTGCCACCGGCCCCCTTGCTGCCTCAGCTGAACCCCAGTGCTCAGCCTGCAGCCAGGGTCTGGTGCTGAGCTGTGCAGGAGCCAAATAACATCTTGATGGTGATCTGTGAGTCTCTGAGCATCCCTTCTTTGTTGTTACTTCTCAGCAGTGCTACTGCCTTTAAACACATGCTCTGCCATGTGCTCTTGCCGTCAGAAAGCACCGCTGTGCAGGTCCAGGTGAGGGACTGCTTTGTATGAGGACTCCAGGGAGACATCCTTGCCTGTTTCCCCCACTGCAGCACAAGCTGAGGATGGGTTTTATTTTTCTGAGCACATCAGGTCTTCTAGCACAGCATGATGTTCTGCATACTGTCAGCTACTTCAGGCTGCTTGTCAAGGAGGGGTGCAGTGCAAGCTGAAATGCTGTTCTAATTCTTGCATTATCTGTCCTATTGCAAATGTCATTATTTAATTAGGTTGTGCAGTATTTTCAGGGGTAGTATTTTGAAGAGAAGGCACAGTGTTTCTGCATCTCGATGCCTCTGTGACATCTGGGCTAGCTGAACGCAACATGCAATAAAAAAGCAGAATTAGTGGCTTGGGTCCAACAAAAGAAATGGCTTCAGCAACTTCAGACGGGCTCCATATTTGGCCATGATGTGTTGTTCTTCTCGCTGCAACCATCACCATAAAAGGGTGGCTGACCAGTCGGTTTCCAAGGAAAAGTGTGACCACCTTTCCTACAACATACAGACTACTCCCTGCAGGATCTTTAAGAAAACAAGTTTAGCGTTTTTAAATCATTGAGTGAGTGAGTCTTTGCAGCCCTGCACAGATAACTGCTTTTTTTTTCATAGTGGGTCTTTTGGCAGTATCAAGGAAAAGAGATTTAGTTCCATGCTATCCTTAAAAAATAAGTCATATTCAACTCCTTCCTTTTTCCAGAGAAAAGTCCCAAACACTTATCAGATTTCTTGAGTGTTGTAGAAAGGATTGTCAAATAAATCTCCACATTTTCCCTCTGTTGTTAGTTCATGCACTAACTACTTTCATTTTTTGCATGGTGGACTTTCATTTCTATCAGCACCTTCTTTTCCCAGAACCCAAAATTACACAAGACTTGTGGTGGTGTTGGAGATAGGAAAGTCCAGAATGCTCTGCTATGTTGCCTTTGCAGTAAGGATTTATTTATTTTACCTTTCAAAAGGTGACCCTAAAGTCACTATTATTTAAATAATACTGTCTGTAGCTGCTGGCTCTTGCTTTTTTATTGCCAAAGTATTTTTCTTTTACTTAAAGGGCCTGTACTTGTTGGTAACTAGTATATGAAGTGCTCTGATGTGTGAAGTACCTCCTGAAGGGAGGACTAGGCTGTTCACATTGTACTGTATTAAAATAAATATTTTCTAGGTTACTGCAGGGTTTAGAAGTTAAAATAACCAGAGGCCTGTTGTTGCAAAGTTTTATGTGAGTAATATCTCATATTTAGGTAAATAAGATTTAATAACGCTGCTCGGGTTTGGCGTCATCCCGCCATGCTTGCTCAGGTTGTGTGGGATGTTCACCTGCAGGACAGCTGGTTGCTTTCAGTGGAGCTGTTGCATTTGCTACCTTTGCCAAGACCAATTACTCAGATAGGTCTCGGCAGACTTGAACCTGGTGCTGATCTGACCTGACTTATAACACTTCCCTGCAGAGCCCAGATGAAGAAAGAGGTCACCCTGAGCTCCATTGTTTGATTCCCCCTCACACCATCATTGGGACAGAGACAGAGATTCAGGTCTCTGTTGGAATTCAGTGAAACACCTTCCATAGGTTGTTAAAATTGAATGTTTTGAATCTGTCCCTCATTTCCAAGGGAATAAGTGCATGCAGCTGATTTTTAGAAATTTCCTTGTATGGACAGGGAAAGAATTTTTATGGCTTGCAAGATGTTACTTTTTTCACAGACACCTACAGAAAAACATCATAAAATTTTAGTTCTTTAATACTTCTTTTCTCCTAAATAGCATAGAAATAGCCAGCTATGCTTTCTGAGAGGTTTATCTGTATCTAATAGCTTTTAACTGAATCTCATCCTTTGTTCGTAGATGAAGTGTTTTTCTTCCAAACATGCCTCTGCTTGAGGATAGAGTCATCTTATTAAGAAATTCTCCACATTAATAACAATAATTATTATAAAAATAAAAATGTGAAATTGCTTTAAACAGACTTTTTCTTTCTTGCTAAGTAAACATTAGAGTGGGTCTAGGAGGCTGGTGGAAGGCCTCACTCCCTCTCACATAACTGTACTTTTGCAGATTTTCCAAATCTCTTGTCCATTCTGGAACATCAGGGAAGAGTAGAGTTAAGGTTATTTTTTGTTTGCCTTTGGCTTTCTTTTCTTCTTTGTTGTAGTCCAACCCACTTAAGGACTTAATTTAATCCCTTATCTCCTCCGAAGTTAGTTGCTAACCTTTTAGGGAGTCTTGGAGGAATGCACCCACCCCCCATGGTAATCAGAGCAGGTACAGAGCAGGATATCTGCTGCCCTGCTGGATTATGCATTCCAGGGTCCTCCTCATTCAACACAGCTTGCAGCTTGCAGCTTGCAGGTTGTCCTCCAACTTGCAAATGCTCAACAGAAGGAGAAGAAAAAGGCATTGCTTGGCAAGAGGATGAGAGTAGGTGACAGCTGTTCTTCCAGTGTGTGGTGCAGCCAAAGGCTGTTGGGCACTGGTGAACAACAGGGCACTGGTGAGCTGTGCTCTGCTGGCTGTGAAGGCAGAAGAGTCAACCAAAAGCAGAGCATGCAAGAGCATTTAAATTCACAGCAAGAGAGGGCAATGGAAACTGGGGGCAGGAAGAAAAGACATTGGAGCTACTGGAGTGTACCCCACAGACAGACTGCATTTTTTCAGGCTGAAAAACTGAAGAGCTGCATTGCAAGATTCTATGCTTTTCCTCCCCTCCTGGTCATCCCCTTTTATCAGAGGTGATGTGCACATTTGACAGCTACATTAATCTGGAAAGCTGTGACTCTGGCATGTCTGGCACACACGTGCTTATGTGCCAATGAGAACCTTCTAGTCCAGTGTATAATGATCCGAGTGACTTCTGCAGTGCTTTTGGTAAATGCAGGCTGGAGAAGATCACAGTGAGAACAACATCACGAGCTCCTACTACTTTCTTTTTCCTGTATGTAAGGAAAGGCTTCTCCCCTCCCTCCTGTCTGTGTCTCCAGCTCCTCCTCTCCTTCCCCAGCATCACCCTTTTCCAATATCTAACACTCTTGGTGGATACAGATGTTAATGTGATGTCTTGGTTTTGTTTGTTGGCAGGCAGTAAGGAATGCCATGCTTGGTGGCACGTATTACAGAGGCATTTATTAATCTTCAATGTTCTACGGTTTTGAGCAGAGTAGCTGTGAAATGCAATAACAGCCTTTGTCCCATGCAAAGCCCACGCTGATAAACCCAGAAGAACTTCTGTTCATCTTCTGGATGTGACTCAGGCATATCCAAACTCCTTGCTGGGGCATGCACCTTTCTTTCCCATTCCCTGCTGTGCCAAAGAGTTGGAGCTCGCAGGCTGGATGGGAGCACCACATCATTCCAGCAGATCTCATACACGTCCCTTGAGACTTCCCTACCAGATAACCTCGATACAGCCCCTATGGCACATAGGGAAGCTGACAGAGGTGGGATTTGTAACACTTTGTCTAAGGGAATAGTGCTCAAGTGTCAGCTTTGTGCTGAGGTGCAGAGATGAAGGTGAGAGGAAGAACAAGGGATGCTCCCATGAATGGTTGTTTATATCCTACAGACAGTAGGATCTGGAAGTGGTGTGCACCAGTCAAGGAGTTTGGCTGTCAGATGAAGAGCTGGGTGACATGCCAACACATCAGTTCCAACCCTCATCCACTGATGAGAGTAGGAACTGAGCAACTGGAATGAGTTAGGGCAAATTCCCAGTTAAAAATGACGTGCAATACAGCAACATAAATCATAATTGCTAAAAAAAGCCCGGCAGGTAAAGGATGTGGGCACAGGAGAAATGCTGCAGCAGCTAAACACCATAAAGAACAATGACTTTGAAGCTGTGGTTTCCTCAAAGACTCAGTAAGCCATGCACAGAATGAATGCTGGGCATGACCAGCCATCTGAGTCTCAGGCATGGTTAGTGAGGAAGATGAGTGAGGATTTGGAGAGGGACATATGTACTGCACTAACCTTATCTGCTGAGAGCATTTCTTAAGTGAAATAGGTGGAAAACATTTGCAAAGTAATTTTTTTCAGGGGAAAGGTTGGAGGAAAAAGAAATCATCCTACCCATAACATGTGTGAGGTCTGGACTATTAAAAGGGTTTATGGAACCAGTAATACAATACTACCAGCACATAAAGGCTTTCAATGCTAAGATATTAATTCCTTCTAAAACAATACTGAACACATAGGCCAGGCAATCTCTCAAAAGTATGTGCATGGTTTCTGTGCATGTTCACGTTGTTATTTTCTGGTACAAATAGTTCTATATGCATAACCATATACAAATTTAGTATGATTAATTATTCAGACACCACTGTGAAGAGCTGAGCACCTTAGGAAAAAATAAAAGAAAGAGCACAGGGTCCTTGCTCTACAGGTTTTTTGCACAGGAGAGGCGAGGTGGGAAAGAGTTGTGAAGGCCAGGTCTGGTAATTTAGGTCTATAAATTTAGTATAGGAAGGCTGCATCCTCCCTTTTAATATATTCTGAACTTTTGCGTTTTTCAGCTTGTCAAAGGAAAAATTGGATAAATATTTATCTTCCCTATATGATCACTGTTTAGGCTTATCTTTACTATAGATTGAAAATCAAAATATAAATCATGAGCCTTTCTTATGCAAATACCCATTGTTAACATTTGTCAGACACAGAGAGAAGACACTCAAAGTCTTCTCTTGTCTTTAGAGAGGATGAAAACCAATCACACAAGTAAGTAATGCTGAAAGTGCTAATATTCTTTGAAGCCTTTAAGCAGCATTGAAACCTGAAGGTGAACTGTCTATAAAAATAAATAAAAAAACTGCTTAGCATACTAATTACCCAAAGCCACCATTTTGTAGGAATCTTCATACACTGAAAGGTTTGTCAAGCACTGGAATAGGCTGGCCAGGGAAATGGTGGAGTCACCAGCTCTGGAGGTGTTTAAAAGATGAGCAGATGTGGCACTTAGACACATCATCTAGTGGAGGATTTGACAGTTCTGGGTTAAGAGTTGGACTGGGCCATCTCAAAGTTCTTTTTTGAACTAAATTATTCTATGAGTCTAAAAGTAACTCTGACACAATGGAAACTGGAATTGCGGGATTTCATGTTTCTGTTGTAAGGCATGATCTCTGAGACAGAGAAAAAAAAAAGGCAGAAAATGGAAAAGTTTACATTGGCCACATCAGGAGGAAGTCAGAGGAAAGCTAAATTAGGTAATTGAGGAAATATTTCAGATATTTCTCTACCCCTGGAGGGCTCTAAGTTTCTTTTTTGAAAGCTGTCACTTTGTAAATATGAGGTACTTGGAATTCTTAAGTTATTACTGTCACCAACATGGAGAGGCTTTTCTGACTGGCCTACTTGGCTGAGAAGAGTTAGTGAAGGGATTTTGTAATATTTTTTTTCCTCCTAATTTGGAGAATATTACCTAGCTCTCAATCACAGCTTCATAAATATGGCTGAATAGTATCATCACAATCTCAGTGACTATGCTGGGAGAGGATAGTTTCTAGATAAATCAAACTCTGTATCTGTGAGCATGGCAGTCTTGACCCTTTCCGGTTTTGAATCTGTCTGATTTCCTTCCTTCCTTCCTTCCTNTCTTCCTTCCTTCCTTCTTTCTGCCCTTCCTTCCTTCTTTCTGCCCTTCCTTCCTGCCTCCCTCTCTCCCTTTCTTTCTTATCCAGTCTGGCAACTACTTTTTCACTTAAAGATGCTCAAATTTTCTTCTTTTTATATATTACACGAAAAAGTGGATCTCTGGGTACTTGAGAACCTTTTTTTTGCATGTCTTTGACATCAATCATAATATGCATGTGGCATAAAAACTTATAGAGAAGCCTCCCAGCTGCAGCAGGTAGCTTGAAATGAGAATTGAGGCTTTGTCTGCAGGAGAAAGGGGTGCTTGGGTCTTCCATAGTTCCCTTATTTAGTAGTAGCAGGCCTGGTGGTCTTCAATGGCAGAAACCTCACAGAGTTGCTCCTGTGTGATTGTATCCATTGTCATAGGAAATCTCATGGACTTGTAGAAACGGAATTGGAAAGTATTTCAGAGCACCAAGGATCTGGTTGGAAGTTAATGAACCTGATGGTTTGGTTAAGTGCTTGTTAAACACCTCTAGCTGCGGCTGATCCTTGAAGCTTTTCTTCTCCCTGAGACCCTCGGGTGATCAGTGTGTGCTGAGCTTAAACGGCGCAGGGTGATGTGGCTGAGAAGCCAGCTCAGCCCCTCCAGCCTGCACCAGCACACCCTGAGCAGACACTGGCCTGGGGTCTTGACCTGTGTACAGTCCAAGCTCTTCCCATGGCCCTTGACGCTCCAGCCTTCAAATATGTCACTGCTCTTGAGGTCTTTCATCTCTCAGATGTCCAGGGAGGTGGGGAGGGGGATTTATTTGTTACAGATAAATTACTTGTACCTGGTCCATGTGGTATACTTCTGATATGGCAGATTTAGTCTAATGTCTCTCTCTATCAAAACTGTGCTGTACATGTAGACATTTATCATACACTTTTGTATGCTGTTACCATACTAATTATTAAATAATGCTTACCTCATTTTGGCTGGAAATTTTTGTTTTTCACTGTAAAATCCATTCTTTTCCCTAATTTTCTGTTCTGGATCAAAAGCAACTTGATCAGTATATTTGTGCATGACTGGTACAGTAGGTTCCTGTATAAGTAGGTACCGTGCATGATATCACAGTGAAAGTTTACAAGAATTCCCACTCAAGAACAGAAAAAGTCTAAGTAGGTGTCTATAATATAGACCAAGTCTTTCCTACATCTTTCCTTTAGTGCTTCTCTCCTATCTTCTCCAGTAAAAACCAGATCACTTTGGACAGTCAGGAGTTTTAATATCATCTTTCTCTACATTTTTTTCACTTTTTGTCCTTAAAAAAGGAACCCTAGTCTGCAAATGAGACCTTCCATATTGATGAGAAGAAGTGAAGGATGAGCATACTGAGGTTGCATGGCTATGCTCTGATCTGTCATTGCAGAGAATGCAGGGATGCACTTGCACAGAAATTTTGCCTTTCCTGCATTGTTGTTTGTTGATTTTCAAGCTGAGAGAGCCCAGAAGGGCTCTGCAGTTTTCAAGCACTGCCAGGTTCTTGGTGGGTCCCTGCCTGGATCAGGAGGGGTGTTGAAGTGCACATGGGGGAGAGGATGCTCTTTGTTTCAGTGCTTATTTGACATGAGGTCAGCAACATTGAACAAGTCATAAAGAGTGTGGCTGGGGAGAAAGTCCAAGTTCAGCTGCCTTTGCTGTGGGGCTGATGTCAGAAGGATTTACCCAGCTCTGGGCACTTTTGTTTGGAAAGACTGACTGTTTTTCCAGAGACAATGGCTGTGCTGGGGCTGGGGCTGGGAGCAGTGGGAGACAGGCACACGGCCGCTGAATGGGCCCAGCCGCTGTGCAGATGGAGGGATCAGCCCTCAAAACAAAAGTAAAGCTGCTGCCAGCACATTGCTGAAAAGAGAGGGGCAGGACGATGGGCCCAGCCCAGCATGGGAGCTGCCTGTGGGTGCCGTGGAGTCAGGGGGGCTTTGCAGTGATGTTGGTTCCCTGAGAGGAAGAACGCAGCCCTCATTTCAAATGGAATGGGGAAAATGAAAGCAGACCTGGCTGCTACTCTCAGCCTCAGAAGTGTTAAGTCCCAGCAGGGACTGGCATTGCCTTCACACCTGCCCAGCCACTTGTGTAAGGTTTTCGCTGGATAGCAGGGTTCCAGTGAAATTGCTAGGATCTCTCCTTCACTGAAGCAAATCCTGTGCCTCTGTGGGCATGCTGTGGCTTCCAAGGATTTTGTGATCTTGTTCCTAAAATGGCTTGAGATGCTTGAGGCTAAAATGGTGTTTGTGAATCACAAATTCACAGGGTTAGTTGAAGAAGGCGTATTTGCAGTGTTTGGTTTCTCACTGCTCCAAGTGAGAGACGAGCACTGAGTGCATATGGGGACCAAATCTCCGTCTCTTGTTGGCAAATGACACAGGTCTGGGGCAGAGTCATGTGAGCCCGGTGCCAGGGCAAGGCCCCAACACGGCTGCCTGCTTGGAGGAGCACGGTACCAAACACTATGGAAGGGTGCCTTCATGTCTGGCTAGCCCAGTCATTCATAAGGGTGCTTTTCCATAGAATCATTGAGTGTTTTGTGTTGGAAGGGACCTGAAAGATCATTTAGTTCTAACCACTCTGCCACGGGCAGGGACACCTTCTGCTAGACCAGGCTGCTCAAAGCCCCATCCTTGGTTGAATTGCTTTTTTTTATTCTTGGAAAAAATCCTTCCTTTTAAAGACACCAAAATGCCCCGGTTATGCCCCACTGGTGGAGAAGGTCATGTGTGTCACTAGAGTTTTAATTCTGACAGTGGAAGGGTTGGCCAATACCATGCCAGGAGATGACTTCAAGGGAAAACAGAAATTATGTAGTCTTCTGGGTTACTTTGAAGAATTTCTAGGATTTCACTACTCTAAAACTTACAGGACTTCCAATTTTTAACCTCAGTTAATTCTCACCAGATTTTGACCATTTGTTTTTTAACCACCTTCCATAGCCTGCCTTTATTTTTGGCCTTTTTCTCCCCAGTGAATTTAGAGATGGCACCAATATAATCCCTAAGACTTCATTTTGAAAGACTAAAGCTGAAGACTTCTAGCCTTCTCTTGTAATACAGGTGCAAAAATCCCTAGTTCCTGGTAGTTTTTCTGTTCCAGACCTTAGCTTAAGAACACTCTTGTAAATCTTAGCCCAAGAGGACTGTGGGATTTTATGTGATACATCCCTGTGTATTTTGTCACTTCTACTAGGCTACCATAAATGTGTTTATGAATATGTAGAGTGCATGCACTCATGTATACTGCAGGTTTGATGTCTGGGAATTGTTATACATATCACATTTTTACACTTACCCATATTTTCTTCAACAGTTTGATTTATTTTTAACTCCTTACTATATCAAAGAACACAAGTGACTTTGTAATTTTGGAGAGTCTCAAATCAAAATTACATATCACAACTTATATAGAAAAGGCACCAAATACTGCCTTGGAAATCCCACTAATCTCTGGTTTTCATCTCTTAAAAAGAAATACTTGCTGAAGTAATTTTACCCTGGTCAGAGAAGCAAGTGAAATAAAGTGTTTCCAGGGAAGTTGGTATTTCAGAGATACAGAGTTTCAGAAGAATTAAAAAAAAAGTTTACTCTTTTAATTGCAGAGAGTATTCCTGTCTTGAATGGTGGGGCATTTGAAAATGTGTTTTTAAAAGTGCTGGAAAATGAGAGCAGATAGAATAGAAATATATTCATGAGCAAAGGGTAGCAGCCTCTGGAAATGCCCCTGTTTTCCACCGTGGGCCTGTGAGGTGAGTTCTTCCCAGCTGATCCGTGGTGCTCAGAACTACTGCCATGCTGCCCGAGGGGGGAATCCTTTTGTTTTGGTTTCCATGGCCATTAGACATGCTGCTTCTTAATACTGCCTCCATTTGGAAGCTGAGTATCACCTCACTGAACTCGAAAGGCCATTTGCTTCCAAAGCAAGTTCTCTAACACTAATGTTATTTAGTGTGTAAAAATACTGTGTTTTCTGTCTCTCTTTTTACAATGCAGTGGTTTAACTGGTGGCAAGTATACTGAACCCAGCCTGTGGGACACTTCAGTTTCCCAGAGAGATACTGGAAACATATATGGATTCCTGTTATGCACTGACTGAGAGCTGACCAAGATCTAGCTTGTCTTGCCTCTTGCTTCCACTCTGCCATTTGCTGGCTACCCACAAGTTCAATTGGTAATTATGTCAAGGAGAGGGGACTTTGCCAAGTGGAAGGATGCTTGGGCTGTGTGCTCTTTCCCCAAATATATTTATGACAGCTTTGAACTGCCAGACTATTTATCAGTGAGCTTAGTCCCAAATCTTCCTATAAACAGAATGATAGTTATTTGAGATAATTAATCTAAGCAGTAAGGTAGGGGCTGCTTTTTAAAGTTTTGCATCACGAGGAAGGTCCAGCTGCTTCTATGAAACAATAGTGAAGGCTTGTAATATACCAATATGATTCTCCTGGTGATTATGCCAAACAAGGAGCTCTCTTCAGAGATCTTCCTGCTTTCCTGTAATGATTCCCTAGAACTCTCCAGCAAACTTGCAAGGCTGTCATATTGCCAAAAGTTCAGTAGCTGTTAGACTGGGAAGGAGGGCATCCCAGCTGATTGATATGATGTGCTTATTTCAAGAGATTATGGCAGATCCCCAGAGGCAAAGGTGTTAATGTGACCTTGACATGGTGTGGTGTTTAATGGTCAAATGAGGTTTCAGAGTTTGAGCTCAGAAATCTCTGACTGCTTGGGCATGTTGCCAACTACTTCCATTAAAGTCTGTGGCTCATATAGGCTTCACATTATCATAAAATACTCTCTTTACCATACTACATTGTTAAAGATACAGATGAAAAAGCAGGGGAGCAACTGAAGGCATCTGAAAGATGTTTTATGGACAGATATCATTTTGCTTCTGAAGTGCATTCTGTTTTCCTTTAGATATGGAGGTTTACAAGGAAAATCCAGTTTAGGAACTTAGAATTAGCATTAAGTATAGCACTAAAGATCATCCTGTTGGAAGGCAAAGTCACCCAAGATACGCTGGAGTAGTTACTGCTGCTTTTTTTAGCGAACAGTGTATTCTTGCTTGAAAGATAAAGAAAGAAAAAAAGGCAGATAGAAATTATAAAAAAATGCTACTTCCATTGCTGTTTCTGAAAATCTTGGCAGCCTCAGCGCGGGAAGAAGGCTGAGCACAGCCTTATCACTCGCTCCAAGACTTGGCAAATTAGGACCAGCATTAAGCTGTTCATGACTGCTTTTAGCTGTCTTTTTGGTTATGAGCTCACTACAAAATTGTCAATGAAATGCTGTTGACAGCTGGCTGGGCTTCCCTAGACAAAAGGAGAAAAAAGAGTATTGAGAAGTGGAAGAGTTTTTCATTTTTGCTCAGAGCTAGGACTAGCATTCATAGTGCAAATTTTTGTTTTCATAAATAGTTGCACTTAACAAACAAAGCTCCATTGGTTTCTCAGCAAGTTTTTGTGTGACAGGAGCAGGGAGGGAGCAGGATATTTTGGTCTGACTTAGACATGGATTGGAAAAAGGCAGTGGGGAGCATCTTCAGATGCACAACTTCTTTGCTTTTACTAACACTTCATCATTGAAAGAATGGCCTGGCCTCAACACAGCATCAAGCCTTAGGGAAAGCACTTTGGGAAGCCTGTCTTGTGTCTCCAATGCATGGTGAATAATTTATCCATTTGTTTGACATAGTCATGGTGAGAGCAAGAGTCACAGTCTCAGGAACTGAGAAGAAGAACCTGTCACTAGAATAGGAACAGGTTCAGTCCCTTCCCAGAAACTGTAGTCAGAAGACTGTTGCATCTCTTAATTCATTTAAAATGTTCATATTAGAGGGCCTTTCATTTTGTCCATATATTGATGAACTGATCCAGCTTTCAGTTTACAGTTGGCAAACAAGACTTGCCTACCTGGTCCAGATTGAAATGGAATGGATTTTTTCTGGAAGTGGATGAGGAGTGAGTTTGTTCAATTGAGAGCACTGTGGCAGGTGGCTGCGACATTGCAAAGGAAATCTTTTTATAACCATTACAATAGATTTTTCCTTGGTGCCCTGCCTCTGCTCATCTTAAATCACCACTGTTAGGAGGCAAGCACCCGACATCAGTCATACTTACAGCCATGAGAGTTTTACCTCATGTGCATTTTAAATTCCTGTTTGTTGAGAGCTGTTTTCAGGCACCCAGTGGATTTCCTTCTCTTCAGAAAGTGGCTTTTAGATTGTAATGTGAGAGAAACAGGGCTGAAGATGCAGACACACAATTTAATTTGATCAAATCATAATTTGTCAAAGGGAGAATGGATATAGACATAAACTTTGATGACACACAAATAAGAAAATAAAAATTAAAAATGTGTGCCCAGTGGTGCACCACAGTTCCACACCTGCACTATATCGTATATCTCTGCATACACATTTTCAATGCCAATGTGAATATCACAATGTGCATTTACAAAGCCACTTTGAATGTTTCATTTTTAGGTTTCATTTACACAGGACTAAACATAAAAATTACTGTCTATCTGTCATCTTTCTCTGTCCCTCTGTGCAGATATATCAATGATGAAATGAATTGCAGAAATTTATGAGCAAAAATCTCATGAAAATTGGAATGGGTTTTGCAATAAACATTTAACTGCATACATAGAAATTTATTGGTGCATCATTGCGTCTTTGAACACAGAATTTGAGGTTATGAAACATAAATAAACATTGTAATTGTGAAATTTCTAAATACAAGCAGTTGGAGATTGATAGTGAGGCTGGAGGAAATGGCTGTTTGACTTTTTCATGGAATTAAATAGGCTAGTAAGAAAAGTCTGATGAGGTGTATAAATTTAGGAACTACTGATCACCAGAACAAATTAAACATATTCCTATGTTTAAAAAGCAATTGCTTGGTTTAATCTGATTACTGGTGTACTGACTATCAGAAGAAGATGAATCCAGACTCTTCTCATTGGTATCTTGTGACAAGACAAAGTCAAATGACAGGAAATTTCATCTGAAAATAAAAACGGTTTTTCTATGGTGAATATAATCAAACACTGGAGCAGGTTTCCCAGTGAGGTTTTGTAGTCTCCATCCATGGAGATACTCAGAACCCAGAACTCAGAATCTGTCTGTGAGAAACTGGCTGCAGCTGCCCCTGCCCTGAGTAAGGGTGAGCCTGGATGTGCTCCAGATGTGCTTTCCAGCCTCTGTCTGAGCCTGATACAGAGAGTTTCTAACCCCTGTGGGTTGTCAACACTGTACCAGAAAACATTTCTTCTGGGGAACAATCTGAAAGCATTCTGGCTTCTGCTGTATTTTCAGCTGGTTATCTGGCTTCTGTTATGGTCAGCATCAGTTTATGGAATGTCATCCCTTTGTGTTCTGGGTGTTTCAGGTGGATGAGAATGTATTATCTTGTGAAGGTCTCTGTTCTTATTTCTTGACCAATTCAGACGTAGAGGTCTCGCTTTAAATTCCCCCAGCTGGGTGATTCCTACCATGAGTTTCTCTCAGTGCCTGCCCAGCTATGATGTATGCAAAATTAGCAAGCACCTGGGAAAATACCAACCAGAAGTGCACAGTGCCAGCTGCACTTTCTCCCTGTGCAAAATGGGAATGGTGTCACTGAGCCAGGTTTGTAAAGCATGTCAAGAGCTGAGAACAGATATTCCCTGGGGGACTCTGGCTCTGTCTGCACAGCAGCGGTTCAGGGCAGCAGGAATAGGCACAAAAAATAAAAGTCAGTGCTGAAAACTTGTCCCTACACTGTGCCTGTTCAGGAACTCACCAGACCCAGCCTTGAGGACTGAACACCCTTCAGCAGCTGGAATATGTTAGATGTGTTCCTCAAGCGCATCCTGCAGTTTGGTTTTGTATGGAAGCAATCCAGTTTGCATGCTCCCAAAGCACTCTATGATAACCAAGACATGTGTAAGCATAGGAAGGAAATTCACTCTCAAAGAACATTTGTGATCAGGCCACAAAAATGCAGGCATACCTCAAGAAAGTTAAAAATCAAAATAATTAAAAATTTTTAAAAAGAGCAAAAATTGACAAAGGGCATTGCTTTTATATTATTAAGAGAATCGTCTTAAGACAGGTGATAATACCGTAGGGGATGAGTTTATCAGTACATTAAAGAATCATGAATCATAGAATGGTTTGAGTTGGACTTTAAAGATCACTCGGTTCCAAACCCCCCTGCCACAGGCTGGAACACCTTCCAATAGACCAGGCTGCTCAAAGAGCCATCCAGCCTTGCCTTGAACACTTCCAGGGAAGGGGCATCCATAGCTTCTCTTGTCAATCTGTTCCAGTGCCTCACCACCCTCACAGTAAAGGATTTATTTCTAATATCCAATTTAAACCTATTCTCTTCTGGTTTAAATCCATTGCCTCTTGTCCTATCCCCACGTGTCCTTGTCAAAGGTTGCTTTCCAGCTCTCCTGTAGGCCCCTTTAGGTACTGAAAGGCCACAATAAGGTCATCTCAGAGCTGTCTCTTCTCCAGGTTAAACAGCCCAACTGTTCTTAAAGGAGAGGTGCTCCATCCCTCTAATCATCTTGGTGGCCTGCTCTGGACTTGCTCCAGCAGGTTAGTGTCCTTGTGCAGAGGACTCCAGAGCTGGATGCAGCACTCCACCTTGTTTGATACAGCCCAAGAGATATTTGGCTCTCTGAGATGCCAGTGCACATTGCCAGGCCATGTCCACTCTCACCCACCAGCACCCCAAGTCCTTCTTCACTGGGCTGCTCGTGATCCATTCATTGCCCAGCCTGGGTTGATACCAGGGCTTGGGCTGATCCAGGTGCAGCACCTTGCACTTGGTTTTCTCAAACTGCATGAGGCTCCCATGTGCCCCCTTCTTGCCCAGGTCCCTTTGGATGGTATCCCATCCTCCAGGAGTGTCAGACATACGCGGTTCATTCTGCCTAAAATGTCATTTCAGAGGTACTGAAATTGTTCAAGAAAAGGGATTAGATTTGATTAGTATTTTTGACAGAAAAGAGGAGGCAGTGAGATTTAACAAAGTCAAAACATTTCATTGCAGCAATTTTCTGAACACAAAAATATGTCATTTTCAGATTTGATAAATGAAACTTTTCAACCTTTAATTCTAAAACACTGTGTTCATTTAAATATATGATCTGAGTTTCGTAAAATCATACAGAAAGGTTTTAAACTGTACTAAGTATACCAAAACAGAAGCAAGGATTTGGTTTTAGTTTAATGCATTATAATCTGCATCTTTCTGTGGTATTTTTGTGGAAATATTTATTTTTTTTTATGGTGGGGCTGTAAAGAAGGAATTTTGGATAAATAACAGGAGTTTAGGTTGATCACTGATGTGTTTCCTATCCGTACCACCTGACAATTGTATATGGCATTTATTCAGCTCTTCAAAATGCAACTGTGTGTTTTGTGGACAAGAGGACAATTTGCTTAAGGTAAATTCTACCAGTAAATTTCTATCTTCATTTCTGGAAAAAAAAAAAAAATCCCCAGAGGATATGATATGGGAAAATCTGCCTAGTTTTGTGGCACAAATTTTGACCACATATGCTTATATAGATAATTGTGGCTTCTCTGCTCTTGTGCAGCAGGAGTTTCCAGGAACATTACTGCATTTAGTTGTACACTGTGAGTACTCTCATACTATGATTTTCACAGTTGCTACTGGATGTTGGGTTTTCTTCTCAATAATGAGCTACACAGGCAGCCAAAGCTCAGCCTTGGACTTCACTATCTTAAGTTTAGTTCCACTTTCATTGCAAATGTAATAAAGCTTTTATTCAAAGTGGATGCCTTTAACAAAATAGGATCAGTTTCCTTCCATCCTTTTCATAGATGTTGCCATTATTTTTTTTGCTGCTAAAATCTTCATCTGTGAACAGATCCACATCCTGCAACAGTCTGTAGATAGGTTGGTTAGCACCTGGCAGAGGAGTTTCTGTATGCAGGACCTTTCTCCCCCATTTGGATGTTGCTTTTCACTGTTGTTCACATTCCCTACCAGTTGCACAAAAGTGATGTGCAAGCACTCTATTACTAAAGGTGCTGTGCTGTGAATCTGTCCCAAGGCAAGGGACCCTGCCAGAGGCGATCTGATGTCATTGCCTCTGTCTGTGGTGAGACACAAAGCGGGCACTCCTGGCACTGGGAAAGGGAAGGTAGGAGGTGGAGTGGAGCTCCTGACAGTTACACTCTTCCCTTCCAGTGAAACGGATGGATCTGCACATTGGTGCAATCCCTCTTGGTCACACTTGATGTTTTCAGAAATACACAGAAGAGGAGATTTCCCTAAAAATGCAAACAAGATATCACAGAAATTCACATGTACATTTTGCATGACCTCTGTTTCTGTCTTGAATCACTCAGCTTATCCAGAATTGGAGGGCCTGGATCTCTCTAGGTGGCGTGTTCCATCCTGCCGCAGAGGAGAATACACTGGCACTCACCTGGCATTGTAATGTAGGTCATGCATGTTGCAGCACAGCAGCTGAGCAAATGTGAGCACTGCCAAATGGGTCTATGGATGGTCCTGAGAGGAACAACAAACAGTTTGCTTTATTGCCAGCTCCCTACCTCCCCCTTTTTTCATTTTCCTCCCCTCTCCAAATCCAATCAGGTATAAAACAAATTCTATGCCTGTCAAAAAAATGTGCTGGTTCTGTTTTCTGTTGGTACCTACTCACTTCAGAGCCTAGAGAGTTTGGATACCTGCACCATACTGGAAGTTCAGACTCTGGCTCTTTGAAATATGCACTGCTTTTTCTGTCCTTACCTCTGTATGTTCTTGATGTGCACACAGCTGTTGATGAATTGGAGGGAGGAGATGCTCTGCTCCATTTTAGGTTTGCCATATATGAGACTGAATTTTAAGACACTGAATACTTGGGGCACACTTGTGAGTACTCATATGTGAATACGTGTTTTTTTGGGTCCAAGCAGGGATTTTTTTTAGGTTTTTGAAGAGTTTTGAGTGTGGCTGACTGCAGCAGTGTAGAACCTGAATGCTGGCTTTGCAAAGCTCTTGAAAGCCGGCGGGGATGAAGCCACAAGCAATGGTTTCCTTTACTTGTAGGGACTGAGGAGACAGCCATATTAGTCAGGTGACATTGTTGACATAGAAGGTAGAGGTATGGTAGAGGGTCCTTTGCTATGTATGTTTCAGTGACTTAATAGCATGTGTGACTCTTAAGACAGATGATCTGTGAACAGGACGTTGAGATGTCTTGGAGGAAAACATAGAGATAAAAGCCAGGTTCGTCACTGGTACTCCATGGGAACTAGGAAAAATGTTCATACTTGTCTTTGTTTGAACGACAGGTGTCTGCTAAGGAAGGCAGGAACCTCCCTTGAATGAAGAATTCAAAACCCCTTCCCTTCAAATTATTATAATTTTGAAATTAAGGGGCTCTCAGGCAAAGATATGGGAATAGGAATAACTGTTCTTTATTAGGAGAACTAAAATAAAACAAGCATGCAGTATTATAAAAAAACCAAAACAAACACTGACAGAGTCAGAATCCAACCTGACACCCTGTGGGTCAGGGTGTGGGTGGCAGTCCAATTAAATGGTGGCTGCAGCCCTCCTGGAGTGGCAGATGTGGCTCTGTTGGAGCAGTGACCCTGTAGAAAGATGTAGTTTTCTGCTGAAGGTCCAGTGGTGATAGATGGGCCTGATCTTCCTCCGAGAATACAGTGGAGAAGGTTGCTTGTTGTTACAAGTCTCAGGTTTTTATCCAGGTAGAGAGGCTTGGCTCCTCACCCTGAATGGAGCATTTTCCAATGGGCTGATGTAACTTGATCAGTGAGACTCAATGGCCCATGAGCAGAAGATCTCTCCCTGGAGGGAGGATGGGTTGTGGAAGAGATAAAGAAAACTGCCCCAGCTGGTTATTTTAACAGCTGCCCTATTGACAGAAGATTGCACAACCCCCCAGCCCCCAGTTTCAACAGATGTGAGAGAATACACACTTTTGGTTACATTTTGCACTGCAACCCATGACAATACTGCAAGAGACCAAGTCAGTAACTCCGCCTCCAAGTTGCTTTTCCTCTGCTGTTCAGAAAGAAGCTGGAGGAAAGGCAGAGGGATGTAGTGCTTGTCCTCAGCACTCACATGGCATTGTGAGGACCTGGGAATATGTGCCATGGATTGCTCTGTCACGAAGGCTTATCTTCACAGCACAGAGCTAATTCTCCCAGGGTGCAGCAGAAGTACAAGCCAGGCCTGATAAGGGGTAAAAAAAGCAGAAGTTAGCATCAAATGTCCTTTTTCATTTCAATTGCTTTCCAGGTTGCCATGCACTAAATTGTCTGTTTATTTGCCCCTGGAGCACTTAGTTCGAGTGTGCATGATTATATACTACTTTTTTGGCCCTGTTTGGAGACAATGAGTGGGTGTGTTTGTTCTGGTAGCTTTAGGGTAAGAAATAGCAAGAGAGGTACCATCTCCTCTGCAGCTGGGAGGAAGGTGATTCTGTTATTACAACAGACTCCATCCTGGGGTTTGCCGTCTCCATGCATGGACATGCACGAATAAGAGGAAGAGCAGGGAAATGAATAAATGGAAACAGAACAGCAGTACTGAGCAGATTTAAATGTTTAATGTTATATTCAAGGCAGCCTCTTTCATTTCACAAAGAACACTGCTGCTTGCATGTTCAAGGGTAATTCACCCATAAAACTTAGCCCATTGCCAGGATGGGATATGGGTGTCACTTCCCAGTACACTGCACTGCTTTACAAATTATTGTATATTTTAGGAAAAGGGAAAAGGTTGTGAATAGGGCGCTTAAAACTCTGAGAATTGTACTTTCAGTGGGAGGACAATCTGACTCTCAGAAAACAGCAGATGTGAACCCAGCCACTGAACCTGCCCCCAGAGTGTTCTGGGCCACAATGGAACTATTTCTGTTAAAACTGTAAGACCATAATGTTTCCAGATCTTGTTGGAAACAGCAGAGAGGAAGGCTTAATTTTCATACTTGACTAGGGCAATTTTAGTTAAATTTCTAGTGGCAGTTTCCTCACCTCCTCACCTCACTCATTATTCCCACAGTGGGACTTGGAAGGCATGCAGTGGGAAGGATGTTTATAATTCACTGCTGAGCCCCACAGAAATATCCACAGATTGGCACAATCCAAAATCCAGGGGCACAGCCATTTTCTTCTCCTGTCTCATACTGTCTCTCAGCCAAGACTGAGTCTTTCAAATCCTGTCACTTGAGATTGTATCATTCTCTCTGCTGACTTTCCCTTGAAAGGAGGGATGCTTCCTCTCCAAGTCCCCAGAAGCCAGAGGGGAAAGACAAGAAAAACTGGAAAAAACAGGCCATCTCCCTAGATTTGCCCTCAAACCTGAAACAGACCTATAAACCACAAAGCTGGTGTCTTCGAAGATGGAGGGGCCCCTCAGGCTGAGGCTGTCACCAGCAGCCAGGGATGAATGTGCTGGAAGGGTGCAGGGAGGAACCCATGGGCAAACTCTGTCTGTAGAGGACAGAGGGACCTGCCTGGCACCCACAGCTGCCCCCAGCACTACTTTTGGTGCAAAGGGGAGCAGCGGCTGGCCCAGCTCCTGAGAAACCCACACCCTGCATTGCTGCCTTTCTATTGCTGCCCTCCCAGCTGTCTGCAGCTTGTGCCCCAAGGAACAGCACAGTTCCCCTCATGTTTTGTGATCTTATCTGGGGAATTCTGAATGTTTTCTTTTACTGGGGTGGGTTGGTTTTGTTTGGTTTGTTATCTAGGATGGCACACTTCCTGAGAGGATCAAATTAAGATGCATCACTAACTGCATTTTTTGTTCCTTCATTGTTTTCTTCCAGTCCTCATTTTCTCATTCCCCTTCTTTGTGGATAGATTTTAGGCGTGACACTCAATGACACTGAAAGCAATTTATGAGCTGGAAGAACCAGAAAACCACAGGAAACTTACTGCAATTTAGAAAAGACTGGGAAAACAGGGAGGCAAGCAGCAGCTGTTATCACAACTGAAATAGGCTGCAGGACACAGCTGATGGTTTCTGTGGGAGAAGCAGGACTGTGCACAGATAAGCTTCCATAATCATCAAGAAACTAAACGGAAGAAATCTTGAGTCCATAGGCAGTATTTAAGAGGACTTCATTGTTGCCTGTTGGCTCACCCATTTTTGGGTTAAATGAATCTGGGACGAGATGGAAAAATGTGCCACAGGGACATACTTTGATACTTTTCCACTATAACCAGTCTGCAAGGTCTTGCATATTTTTTTCCTATATGAGAAGAAAAAAAAATATTCAAGAGTGAATGGACAAACAGATACCAGATCCTTAAAATGGCTGACTTGTTTCATGTCTCTAGTTGTAGGCAGTTCACACACATCTGTGCATGTACTTGTTACACATCAAAACAAACCTCTTAGCCTTGGTTCATCAAGGTGTAGATGATTCATTCCAATGGAGTTAGTCAAATTACTGATTTTCTTACAGTTAGGCATGCTCTTGAATACATTCTTGAAACAAAACTAATGTTTCACCTTTAGCACAGAAAATATGTTGGAGGAAAACAATGATGGGATTTTCCTCAGTTTTTGGAGAGCAGATAGGAAAAGCTTCTTTCCTGCCAAATAAAAGTAATATATCTTTAAAGAAGATCCATACCCATATGCCAAATACAAGATAAAGAAGACTGACTTGAGAGCAATAACATGGCTGCTGGCATGGTCACGTGTGTTAGAGAAATTTTGTGGTAGGCAGTGTCATCCAGGTGCAATGTCAATCACAGAAAAAGTAACAGAGCTACAAAGACCAGACTTCATGTTGTATCATAGAGCAGCGAAAAAACAGGGAGCAAAGCATTCCTGCATTTCAACAATATTAAGGTCTCTTGTGTTTCATATGGAAGAGGGAAGGGTACACAGTTAGAGGTTTGACATGGTTTAACTGGAGGTGGAACTCGGCAACCCCAGCCTATGGACACTTGCATGGTTTTCCTCATCCTGTGGTGCACAGGAGATGTGACACAATAACCTAAGGATCTCCACTGGTTTACTGAAACCACTTGAGCTGAGTTTGCACCAATGGGAGATTCAAACTGTGAGCTGAGGAAACCTTTAGTCCCATATATATGTGAGTAGTGTTTAATTATTTTGTGTTAACTAATTTTGTCATTTATCTAGAGAGCTTTCACTCTTCAGAGTCTTTATGTTCTCCTTGTGTCTGATGAAATGTTTCAAGATTTCTATCTCTTCCGTGATTTTTGGTTTTCATACCAAAATCATGGTTTTTTTCTATGTTGTTTCCCAAATTCTGTGACTCTCCTTGCTCCTCTCCTCAGCCCTGTGAGGTTTGCACTCAAACTACAGAGTTCCTGTGGAGCTTTTCTATAATTCCAGACCTTTTTCTACTAATGGTTTTGTTTCAAGGTATGGTGATCTACCAGTGGGTTAACCTACAGGGTGACTATTATGTATTTGAGCCTTTAGCTCTTTGTGAAAGAAGCACCTCAATTCTAGGATGTCTGAGTTAATGAACAAGAAGTGGCTTAGTTTTTTCTTTATCTAGGAACAATTTCTTTTCATTCACATTGGCTCAGTAGTGCCTCTCTTCCCCTCTTTACTAAGATGAGCAGCGAGGAGCTGAACAGTCAGAGAGGGAATGGTATCAGTTTGGTGTCTCCTGTAGAACTCCTGTAACCTTCCTGTAAAACTCCTGTAAAACTGTGGGGTAGTTTACAGTGCTAGTGAGTTTCTGGGGAGAGACTGGATACTGTAGTCTTCATTCAGGAAGCAGCTGCTCCTGTTCGTGTTCACACATTGGACACATCATTATGAATGATAAAATGGTGCAGACCTCTTCTGTAGAGCCCTGAAGTGTGGGCTGCCCCTTTCTTGGCCAGCACTGCGGAGATGTCTGCTGCAGCTACATGCCGTGACACAGCACAGCTGCTCCTCTGAGAGTCCTCTTCCAGCTGCTAATTCTTCATCCATCGTTGCAGACAAACACCCATGGAAGCCTTCAAGGCACAGCATTTTCTTAATTTCTGGTCTGTTGTTCTTTTTCTTCTTCACTTTCCTAAACAAATAAACCCCAAATCCCTGAAGGTATTGACTTGATGACATGTCTGGGCAATTATGTCACTAGTGATGTCACTGATACAATACAGATATATAAATGCAGAAAGCATGCTTTTCTGGCCAGTTGCCCTGAGGAGTATGCTCTGTAGATTGACACATCTAAAGGATGTATCAATTAAAGAAACATTGAACCTAAACAACCTGGTGATGGAGGGTTGAGGTTAATATGCTTCTGGTTTAGCTTGCATTTGCCTTATTGAATTTCCCATCTTTTTTTTAGTACAAGCACAGAATCACAGAATGTTAAAAGTTGCACTGGACCTTAAAGATCATCTTGTCCCAACCACCACTGCCATGGGCAAGGACACTGCCCACTAGACCAGATTGCTCAAAGCCTTACCCAGTATGGCCTAGTACAGTCAGGGTTGGGTCATCCACAATGGGCAACTTGTTCCTGTATCTCACCATCTTCACAGTAAAGAATTTCTTCCTAAAATCTAGCCTTAATTTCTTGTCTTTCAGTCTGTACCCATTATTCTTTGTCCTATCTCTACAGTTCCTGGTGAAGAGTCCCTCTAGCTGTAGGCCCCCTTCAGATACTGGAGGGTTGCTATGGGGTGTCCGTGCAACTTTCTCTGTAAGGCTGGAGAGAGAGAGAGAGAATGTAAGAGAGAGAGAGTAAGAGATGGTAAACATGTCCTTTGGGATACATGGTCATGAGAAAACTGAGAAAGGACCCAAAGCAACACAAGCTGGAGACTTCATCTCAAAACTAGTTAGAGGATTGTCATCCTCAATTTATTGTCTCATTTCTTCACTAAGTTTCTTGTCCATCTTTGGGTGCCATTTGGGCTCAGGCTAGGTGAGTTTGGCCACCTTCCCTCACTGGTGTTTTCTGCCCGTACTTGCTTTCCTGTGTGAATAGAAGAGCATTTCTGCCCATTCTAAGTTTCCTTTACTGTATCACTTCTCAGACTGGGGCTAAGCCAGGCAATATAAGAGCCCTTGTGCTCTACTGTAACCACAGGTTTCTCTCCTGTACAACTACTCTTGGCCCAGATGGTTCTCCGTCAACTACTAATGCAGCTAATTCTCCCAGTCTTCATGGAGAAGCATTCCTTATCCAAACTGAATTATAGTATGTTATTTTCAGACTATTTTTCCAACCTGAATTGTACTCCTGTCCTCTGGGGCATGAGCAGCCTCCTCCAGTGTGGTATTACCAGGAGATCTTGCTTCTCTCCCTTTTAAAGCAAAGATTCATACTAATCCTTTTTCAGCCTCTTCAACCATCTACAAGTTCTCAGGGATGACCACTAATGAGCCTGTTAATAACTGCCTCTGTTAGCTCTCTAAGTACTTTTGGATTGATTTCCTCAGACTCATGTGATTTAAGAGGATCTGTCCTTTTAAGTACTTTCTAACCTGATCTTTCCATGACCCCAGCTGAGGTAATTCCCTTTCATAGGTACTAGTTGTTATAGAAACATTATTGCTACTGCCTTTTTTTTTTTTTTTGGTAAACATTAATACAAGCAAGACATTAAACACTTTTAACAGCTTTGCTTCTCTTCAGACACGAGCTTGTCTCCAAAAGAGGAAGCTGTTCTGAAACCCATGGCTGGCAGAGGGCAAGGTCTCGGGCAAGACTTTGAAGCAGGTTTTTTCACTGTGAGTAAGCCTTTCAGTTAAATGTTCTGGCCCAGCTGACAGAACAAGCACTGAGATGTGTGCCCCATTCCTTTCTCACGTGGCCAGAGTTCTCAGAGCAGGAGCAGGGAGCAGACAGAGAACCACTCTCTTCCCACTCGCTGTGGTATGGACTGTCCCGCAGACTGTTTGTTCAGGTGGTGCTGGATTATCATTATCAGACCTCACACTATAAAAAACCGAGTTTCTATGCTTTGAATTAAAAGAGTGATGACACAACAGATTAACTTTTTCCTATTTCAACTCCTGCGTGTACCTATGCTCTTTTCCACAACCTCCATTTAATAACAATAACAATAACAATAGAAAACAAAGCAAATTCACAGCCCATGGAGGAAACTGCTCTTGAACCGCACATTCAGTGTTATTTTTTATGTTGTGCTTGCCAAAATCAACATGAGTCTGCCTCAGGGATGTGAAAACATCTCGAATTTATTTGAAATGAGTATTTTCTGTGGCTCCTCCCTCCTCTTCCCATACCATTTTGATGACCAGCCAGTCCATAAAAGTTTTCTGCAAACTCTGTTCCGAGGGATCAATATGCAACAACTTCAGCTTTGCACAGAAATGCAAAGGGTTGCCTTCAAAACCAGTGCTATTGTTGACTAGTTTCTGGATAACAGCATTAGTTAGTGCACTCCCTAGAAACAAGCAAGGTCCTTTCTGCAGTGGTTGTTTCTTGGCTGATTAAAATGTATATGTGTGTGTGTGTGTGTGTGTATCACCTCCTCAATTCCTTGGAATCCAAGTGGCAGCTCTAAAGTGAGTGGCTTTGTACAAGCTGAATGTTGGACCTGTGAGATTTTTCTGCTCTGTTTTCAGCACTGTGCCTACACCCACTGGGGTGTTTTAAACATGGCAGGTGGATTTTCTTTGCCAATGGAGAGTTACAGAGCAGAATCTCATTGGAAGTGCATGGTGGGCATTGACAGGTTAATTTATCATGTCTGTCTTTCATGGCCATAGGTGTTTCATGGAGGTCATTGTAGAAGTCAGAATTCTTGCACCAAATCTCAGCAGATTGTCTGCATCAGTGTTTTTTGCCAACACAGTCAGTCAAGGTCTAGAAATTTACTATGGTTATTACCTACTTTTTATGAAACGATTTCCTTTCCAATTTCATAGCTTTGTTTGGTGTAAGCTTTTTCCTGCAACCAAGAAAGCTAAAAATATTGTGATAATTAGTGAAATTCACTTAACTTGAGAAATTGGTGAGTTTCAGTGACCATATGCATCCTAAGAGAAAGGCACAGTAGACCCAAAATGATTCGTTAACATGGTGATCATCCTTTAGCTCAGAAGAAGACCTGTCACAGCAAAAGTGTGGTGTTTCCCCTTTGTCTCTTATCTTTAAAATCACATCCTTCTGAGTAGTTTCAGTCTTGCTGATTATTCTTTTCACATCAGTGTGAACACCGTTGCCACTCACCAGACCCACTGTGAAGATGCCTTGTGAAGTTCTGAACATAGCAAGTGGAATTAGAGTGCAAAAGCCTTTATGTGGCTCTCTGTCAGCTGTCCCAATATGGGACAATGGAGGTGAGGGCATGGCCAAAAGAGGGGGCACTTTTCCTCATCAGCTGACAGGACCTGAAACCTTGGGACAGCAATGCAGTGCTCCTGCAGCCACTTTTCTAATGCCTCCTCATGCACTGGTGGACGGAAGAAAAATGGGAGCATCCCCTTATATGACAGTGAGCATGAGCTTCAACTCAGGTTCAGGGGGACACAAATTTTAGGAGTTTATACAATAAGTTACATATATATAAAATGCAGTGTTCAGGAAAAAAAAAAAGGTGTGGCCATCGGTTTGGACAAAAACATGACCTGTCCCGTTTGCCACTTTTACAACAGACAGACATTTTTGGGAGCCACAGTCTGGACAGGTTGATGTGCAGTCTGTGTTGATTGGAAAATAAATGGGTTTGTGAGCATGGAGTTGAAGTGGGTTTTGTTCCACAAAGCCTTCTTGAAGTAAGATAGCTAGGACAGTCATTTCTGTTAACTCAGAAGTAACTGCTGAGGGTACATTAAACTCAAGATCTGATAGCAGAGGGAAGGTTACTGAACCTGGCAGAACTGGAGGCTGGAGTTTACCCTGTTCAGACTAAGTGAGCTCAAATGTGAACTCAAAATACAGATTTCTATTACCAGAGTGATGTAAGCTGTAGAAACCTACAGATGTATGTGTGAGAAAAGATGGATTTCTGTGAAACATATTGCAGTCCACATTTAGGACTTCTACATATGATCTGAAGCCTTTTGGGTTGGGCTTACCGTCTTTCAGTCATTCTGCCTTTGATCACTCCTTGTTGTTACTGCTGCAACATGCCTATCTGAAACACACCCTCTGCTAATCTCAGAGATGTGGCTTCCTGGACCAAGGAGTGCCTGCCTTTTGGTCTCCTGTTAGCAGTGGAGATGATTCCTTGACAGAGTGAGTGGATGTTGGGGCTGTCCAGCTGGCTCTTTCAGGGAGCTGCGGGGCCATGTGGACAAGCCTCAGGCTCCCTACAAGCTTCTGTGTTTAGTTACCCATGCACAAGGCAAAGAAGTGGGCCAGTAACAGGTACCAGATGGGGGTTTATGTGTTTGAACAAAGACACATTCTGGACAATAAGAAACAACTGAGTGGCAGTTTATACATTAAACCCCAATTTAACAGCAGTGTTTGCTCGCTGACCTAGAAGAAACGGGGCAGAGAGCCCTTTGTGTTGCCCTGATCAAACGATTCCCCTTCATCCCTGCTTCTGACAGGGTGGCATGTGTGCATAAGGTGAGGGTGTATATAGGAGCATCCCTTTCCCAGCTTGTGGAGAACCTTCCTTTCAGTGGGACATAGCTACAGTCAACTAGTTTTAGAGTCAAGCCACATTTTTGGCCACTGTTGTGTTCTTGTATATGCATCTCCCTAGACTGTGAGAGGGGCTGATATTACATTAATTTCCACTGGTGGGTCTCTGCTGCAGAGTGTAGGTGTTTGTTTTTAGCCAAACCCTTGGCAGTACATGAGTGTTTTTTGTGGATCTTGCCACAGAAGACAGCATGAGTTTAGTTGTAGCTAAGCACTGTTCATCTATATTTCTGTAAACTAAGTTTACTGAATGAAGGATCTACCCTGTGTGGATGCCTATTGAATACAAAAAGGAAATTGTCAGAATCTCCAGAGGCGGTAGCCTCTTGTGTATACTGAGTATCTTGTTTGACTGCATGTACTGAGGCACTCTACAGTTAGACACTTAATACAAATTAAAAAAAAAATCAAGAGAATGGTAAATTCCTTAACTTAATCTCTCAAAAGCTGAACAATAGCATTTAACTTGAACTCTGTCCATTTGTATTATGGTAAAATAAACTTCCTCACATATTATCCTCTAATAATATAACCTGTCAGCACATATATCAGTCAGCAAAGATAGTGTATTATTTAAAAAAAGTGTTCTGTCAGTAGGAATCGAACATGCTTATCACTTTGCAGGAATACATCTTCTCCTTATTGAGTGGAAACTAGTGTTTTTTCCCTAATTGCCCAAAATGAACTTCAGCATTTCTAAAGAGGAAAAGAGGGAAAAAAGAGTGGTCCCTTGCTAGCATGCTAAAATTTGCTTAACTTGAAAGGGAGTCACCAAAATGGTAGAGGAAGCTCACAGCTCCTCTGTGCATCCCCATCAGTAGAGCAATTTCCTTCTGACCAGGTAAAAATGCCTTGCCCCTTCAGTGGTTTGTGTGTTGTTTCTATAGAGTTTTTCATACAGGATTTTGTACATTTGGCTACACAATAAAAGTGTTTTCTCCACTGTAACTGTACCAGACCACAGTGATGTGTTTCTTCTGCTCAACTTGACTCTCTTCATTAATTTGTTGCATTTGTGTTAGAGAAGAGATGAAATGGATAGGCTTCCCTGATGGCTCACACAATGGATGTTAGCCTCTGTCTTGATTGTGTTAAGCAAAGATGTTTCTCTGTTTCCTCAGAGATTGAAAAGAAATGGAAGGAAAGGATGCTCATTCCTGAAGTGTATGTGTATTGATGTCAGAGCTGCAATTCCCAGGCAGCAGCATCTGTAAGGAGGAATAATGAAAAAACATTCCTTTGAAATAAATTCTCTCCAAGGGAAGGAAAAGGAAAACCCCACTCAGTCTGTATCCGTTAACTGTATGGGGCAAGCTATAGATAGAGTGTGGTTATAACTGACCATGTGTTGTTGTGTGCTAGGGTGGGCCAGCCAGAGAAAATACCATTCCAGCATTAGCAGGATAGCGCAATGGGCTGGAGATAATAAACCACTGGTGGAGCATCTCACATAGATGTCAGGTCCCCAGCTGAGACCCTTGTGATCATGAAAAACACATGGGTAGCTCTTTCCTCTTCTGTGCTTGTTTTTGTCAACACCACATTCCTCACAAGACAAAATGCCCAAGTTATGCCAGGGTTTGAGAGAGACGGGTTGTGATATTTCTGGTCCAGTGAGAAGCAGGAAGTATTAGTTTTCTGTTTCCTCAGCAGTAAGAACCTTCTCTTTTTCTTGTGGCTTCTTGCCATCTGTTTTTTTTTCCCTCCGACAATTTTTCTTCTACTTCATGTGTTCTTACTGCAGCCACCTACAAGTAAACTATAAATCCCTTTTCTTGCATGGACCAAGAGCCTTGTGAGCTCAGCTCTTGCAGTTGTTGCAAATCCTGTGATATTTGACAGACATCTGTGTGCTCTAGCTTATGCGTTTATGATGAAGTTCTATGATACCAGCTTCTGACGTGGAAATATGGACCATGCATGTTGTAGCCCTCCAGAATGCAGATGAAATGCAGAACCCACAGTGCTTTTCCAATTGCAGGTTTTCTGGCAGTGTAGATAAGATGCTCGCAGTACTGTCATTCCTCTCTGCTGGACCATTTGCCCACTCCTTGTTGCAAACTGACTGTCTAATGAGTGTGGACCTTGAGTGAATTTCTGGGTGTGATCATGCTCTTCATCTGACTCACAGCCACAGAGGCAGCTGGCCATGAGCAAACTGTCCCTTGCCAATGCCAGTCTGTTTGTGGGTCCAGAAATGTGCATTCACTGCCCTGGTTGTTACCTTCACTGTTTTTCCAAGACCCACAGATGTGACCTGAGTTCTTGCAGTCATGGCATTGCTGCAGTGATAGGAGACTATTTTGTCGAGAACCTGGCCTGAGCCCCTTGGTTGCTTCTACAGGTGATGATGGCACCTCTAGAAACCCCAGACCTCTCCCAGCCCTTTCCTTCTCTGAGGCCTGGATAAAAAGCTGAGTTTGACCCTTCCCAGAAAAGGGTGGCATTCCAAATGAGATTTTGCACAGGGTGGATAACAGGTTTGAGGTGCTGCATTTTATCCATTTAACTCCAGGATGCCAGAGCCACTGCCAGGCTGAAACACAAACCACAATCAAGCATCACACTTGGGTGAGATCTATTTCAGGGTTAGCTGCAGGCTACAGTGAGCTTTGCCCCACCAAGGGAGGTCTGTTTAGAACAAAACAAAACAACTTTTTGGATCACTTATCAATTAGGATCATGTGGAAGAGGGCAACATAATAACAGGGTAGAACAACTTGTCAGCTCTGCAATTAACATCACTACATACTACTTAGCTCTCTTTATAGACACATAAACACATTTCAATCAGCCAACTCGTTAGAAAAATCATGACTCCTATATATACAGCATAAAGATTTCAGGCTGCTGAATACTGCTCACCATTATTCTTAGTTTATGAAAACAAAAGTCTTAATTATGCTGCCAATAACAACAGCATCATTAGCAGCCAGATGTTTTCCCCTTAAATTAAAACACACACAAAATAGATTGTTTGGGGGCTTATCTGAAACAGAGGTACACTTAAGGAAGTTGGCACTGAAATATCAGGCTCTTTACAGGTCAGGATGACATTGGGAAGACTTTGAGGAGCTCTGCAAATCTGGCATCCCAGCCACATGCTGTCCATAGCTGTTTCTCAGCATTGTCTGGAGTAACAGAGTCATCTGACAGACAGGAATCATATGCCATCTCCCAAGACACCTCCACATCAGTGCAGTAACCCAGAGCCAGGGCATGGGGCTGATGACTTTCACACCATCCCTGTGGTGTTACATGTTCATTAGTCCTGTATCAGCTGCAGTCACAGTGTCCTGGTCTGGGACCAGGGTTGCAACACTGTCCTGGGCCCTGGGGCAAACTGCTCATTGTGAGCAGCTGTCCTTGGCATTTCTGGACATCAGGAACTCCTGGAAAACATCCACTGCACACAAAGTGATGCTGGGTACTTCTACCTCCACATGCAGGACATTTTCCACCTACCTCTTCCAAATCTGCCCATACCATCATGTGGATATTTGAGAGAGGGAGGAGAATGTTTTGGCTCTTCCAAGAGCCTAGTAGTGGACCCTTAAAACCTGGAAGATGGATCTTTATTGTGCAGTTTGTGATTGAACTGACAAAAGGCAGGCCTAAGCTCCATCCTTTCTGCCTCCTCTCCATTCCCCATGGTTGCTCCTCCCTGCAGTATGTTTCTCATGCAAAAGTGTCATGTTGCAGTCCCCCGTTCCAGCTGTCCCCAAGTTCTGCCCCCCCTGCCCTGAGGGGTCCCACCTCCCTCCAAAGCCACCCTCTCTGGGTTGTTACTGTGGCACAAAGCAAGGGAAGGGGGCTGAAACACAGCTAGCTGGACCCTGGCAGGACCCCGCACTGCAGATGTGGAGGGCATGGCTGCGAGACAAGGGTGTGTGCCCTCCTCTCCCTGATTTATCACTCTGGGCAGAATGGTCACAGTTGCTGTGCTGGATAATCCAATATCTTGGTTAACAGAGCAGGCAAGAAGCAAGTGAAGACCTCTCCGTGCATCTCACCAGAGGATTAGGGACAAGCGTGTCCTTCGGCTGTGCTGTCCCTGTCCCCTGGGGCAGACACACATTGCACAGCTAGAGCTGTCCCACACCCCTCTGAGCAGGAGACCCTCACCCTGCCATGGCATGGTGACCAATTATTTGCATCAAATCTACTTCTCCTCCATCTTTTTCCTCAGAAGCAATTGTTTACTTGTCTTCATTGGCCCAATCCTTAAACTAAGGCTGCAGAGAACAATTTTTGTGTCTGATCCTTGTGGTGTCCCACTTGCACATTACAGCACTTGCAATTTGAAGGTTTATCTTTACACAATTTCTGCAGCAGACATGGTATTTCTCCTGGTCTTTTCTTCTAAGCCTATCACTGGCTCATTTTGCTATTTACCAAATTTCTTCTGTTTTGACAACATCTTTCTGGCATTGCACAATCCATGTGAAAATTGCAAGTATTTGTAAGAGCATCCCTTCCTGCTTCTTGCTATGATGCCTTTTAACACTTGGCCTCCTTTTTCATGCTGCCGTATCAAAATATTTACAGCCCATGTTTTGCCATCATCAGACTGTATGTTTTTGAATTCAGTTTCAAAATTAAGGGCAGGGAAAATTATGATCATTTCCACATTAGTCACTCCATACAGTTTCTTTGGAGTGATGAGTGAATCAACACGCATTCTGACTTACTGTAGGGGTAAATATGTGTAATTTGAGTGATTTTTGGTTGCTTGATAAAATTTTTTGCTGCTGTGGGGATGTGTGAGGAAATACTTGCAGTAGGCACATGCTTCTTGCCTTTGGTCCCTGCCAGTTTCAGTTTTGCAATGCCAAGTTTGATGACAGCCTGCCTTGGAATGCAAACTGGCTTAGTAAAAGGACCTGGTAGACAGAATCCAAGGCACCATCTCTGCATCGTGTAGGGCTGCATTTTATAGACAGGACTTATTTTGTACCCTCCCTGTGCTGTTTGCTGAGGTGTGGCTCAGTGAGAAGATGGGATCCGTCAGCAGCAAATGCCAAACTTCAACCCAGCAGTGGGAAGGGTCTCCTTCTGTTGGCACCATGAGTGTGGCAGTGGCATGAGTGCCAGCTGTCCTTGGTGCAGCTGGGGCTGGCATGTCAATATCCAGGGAGCATGGTGCACACGGTGACACCCCCAGGACAGGCACTGCTGCCATCAGGATGCCTGACTCTGTTCAAAGCAAGCATAGAAGTGAGAAAATTTTGAGTCCTGGCATGAGTTAGAGCTCGTATGGCAACAAAAGATAAGCTGGAGAAGATGGGCCAAAAATGAAAATAAATTTCACTGGGTGTTTCTGTGCTGTCAGGTTGGTTCACTCCCTGCTTTGCCCTTGGGCACGGCTCTGCTCTTCACCCACGCTGTAGGTATGAATGTTTGCATTCAGAGCTCCAGTCAGAAACAAGCCAAATATTTCTCTTGGCGGAGAAATCCCTGGACCCCACATCGAGAGCAGTCATGAACCAGCACACATTGTTTGGCCCTGGGGTGAGGACTGACTCACATGGAGGATTGACTAGGACTGAACTTGCCACTGATCACCAGGGCTTTTGCGCAAGGCTGGTGCTCAACACCAGCGCTGAAGATGTTAAAAATTTGGCACAGCTTTGTTGCAGCAGGTCTGCTGAAGTGACGGGTTCATTATTCAGTCACCAGCACGAAAGCTGTGGCTGCTGCTCTGCTGGTACTTGCTCATCTGCTTTCTGGGAGAAAGCCTCTTCCAGTGGCTGAGGATGCAATCAGACAAAGCAGATCAGTCAGGCTGATTTTATGTTTGTGTTTCAGGTAGACCAAGGGGCTGAAACCATGCCAAATTAGCAGCCCCGTCTTTTGAGAGAGGTCGCAAAAGACCTGGACTTCAAGGCATGGCTTTCATATCTGAGGGCTTTTCTAATGACTTCTTAGCTAATTGACTTGACTTTGGTGGGGAGACAGCTAGTGGCTGAAAAGGATTAAAACTGTTAGAAATGAACAGCTTTGAAGTGGCTCAAACCTTATTAAAATTTGGATGGGAGATTTCTTTCTAATGGTGTTTTTTAACCACTACAACCTGGCTGGGTGAGCTTTTCATGCAAAACTTTATGGATAAAAAGGAAAGTCTAGGTAAGTGAAACAGAGTCTCAGGTCTGCTGCCACTCAGTTATCTGATAGCTGTTGGATACCATGCGTAACCCACATATCCCACAGATTTTGTTTTCAAGAGAATATTTTGTGTTTTATCATATATCTGATCTGACGTAGCATGGCTCCACTGTGGTGGAGCTAAATACTATATCATTTTCCGTGGCCAAATGAAGCTTGCTTGGAGAAACAATCTGCTGTAGAAATCACTCCAATTAGGAATTTTTGCAGCAAGCAAACAGCAATCCAATTCTGTAAGGCTCTAAGCGAGACTGTGGCAGATGACAGCCTTTAAGTAGAGGTTACGGGAATTTTCCAAAAGGATGACTTTATCTTAGAATATGCTGATTTTTTTCAGATGTAAAATATCATATGGAAACATGCTCCCTTCAGCTGATTTTCTGTCAATCACCCCAAGATCCAACATGACCTTGCCTGTCAGGCAGGTTTCAAAACCTTCCTGCCAGCCAGGTTTCCTCAGAAACCTCACAGGCTTACAGCCAGCTTGCCTCCCCAGGGACTTAGAAAACTGGCTGAAAGATGGCATCAAAGTAAAGACTGCAGGGGCTTTTAGGGACCTCAGCTCAAGAAAATCCCTACTGAATAGTCTACCCTAAGGAAATGGACTTGATAATTTCCAGACTCCCAAGCCAGCTGGCTCCTCTGCTATCTTCATTGTCACTGTGGAAAGAGACTTGCTGTGAGATCTAGCCCTTCAACCAGGTCTCCAGGGGCTCTGGAGCTTCCCTCTTGGTTTGAGTCCCCCATGCAGTTCATGGTCTGGAAGTCCTATGTCCATGGTCCTGGTGTGATTTCCACTCTGGTACTGCCAGAGCTGTGACTCTCCAAGGGCCTTAATGTTCAGGCAATTAGCTTGGCTGTTGCTGGAAATCTGTGAGAGATGTTGTGCATCATGAATGAAGTTATTCTGGATTTTAGTCCCCTTAAAATGTCTGTCATTTGTCTTTTCACCCATGTTAAAATTTTGAAAAAGCCTTGGGCTGTCTGAAAGTGTTCATGGAGCATGTATTTGGTTTCTCATGCTGATCCACTATTAGTTCTGGGTTCAGCTAGTATGTGCAGCAGCACAGTTTTAAGTTCATGAGTAGTTCTGCTGAGACAAGTCAGTGTATCCACTAACTTAACGCCCTGCTTGTGCTGAGCACTGCCCTGAACTGGCCCTATGGGAGTAAAGTGTGTTTTCTACAGATCACAGAGTAGGTCATAGTTTCCTCGGGGGCATTTCAAACCAAGACCTGACGGCTAATGAAAGGCAAATTGTATTATTCTAATTTACATGGACACTCAGCTGCGGACCTCTGACACATGTTCAAGGAGATCATGTCTGGAACTACTTTTAATCAATCAACTCCTGCTGGCATGAATCTGTAACAGGAACAACTAAATTAATTCAGTGCAAATGAACTTTACAACTACCATGTAATGAGAATAGACATTATATAGTTATTCTTCATATAGCTGTGTAGACTTATGTAAAACATCATCGTGCCTACACAATGCACTAAGTGCTTGTGTACAGTCATAATTTCAGTCAACCAGAAAATGACAGAGCTCTGGTCTGTGCTGAGTGTGTGTCTGTACCTCAGTACCACATATGCACATTTGATGTAGTTCTTCATCATAGCTATAGATTAATATCTCTTCCTATTCTAAACCAAAAGTTGAAGGTATTCTCATGAATAACATTGATTTTGTGGTTTTCACATCTTCTTTCACAGCACTGTGTGTTCTCACTGTGAAAGAAGCTTGCACAGAGCTCCAGAAAGCCTCCGTAGGTGAGGATTGGTGAGGGGTTCGACAGTGATGCCTATGGATGCATCTTTTACACAACAGTTTTACCAAATTTTGGGAAGACAAAGGGACGAGTGGGAAGAGAATAAGAGAGGAAGAGAGGGAGGGATGGTGGAAGGGAAGTTCAGGGTAGGGTAGGGTAGGGTAGGAAGGAAGGGCAGAAGGGTGGAAGGAAGGAAAGGAAGGAAAGAAGGAAGGGCCGAAGGAAGGAAGGAAGGCGTGGAAGGAAGGAAGGAAGGAAGGAGCTAAAAAGTGAAATTCAAACCCCAAAAATATATAATAGTAGATTGGGAGCTCTCATATTTCACCATCATTTTCAAGGTGGATGGGACTGGCACTTACCCAGTCTCTTACTGCAGTCCTTGTGCCATTAACTAACCCAGCTGCCAAGCAGAAAGGGCTTGTGTAGCCTTTCTGGCAGTATTTCTTCAAAGGTGGTTTCCAATCTCATGAATAATCTAGGGGACGTGGTAGTGCATTTTGTCATGCCCGTTTTGTGTTAACACCTTACTGGCTTTGTCACAGGGCTGTAAGAGACTCCTCACAAACACTGGCAGAGCCATTTCTGAGTGGCCCTTGGCACAGAAGCAGAGCTGTTGCCTTCCTTTACACAGGAAAGGTTTATCCTGCTCTGAGGGCATGGGAAGCTTAGGGCTGTCACTGTCCTGTTCTTCTCAACCATTTCTTATGGAAACACTCCTGCTGAGGTACAGAGGGTATTTTTACCAAGAAGGGTTCTTAACAGGTTTGCCAGTGCTGTGCAGGCTCATGGTAATTAAAGAGACATCAGTCAGTGTCCAGAACATTATGCTAGACCTCAGCCGTATGAGTTCACTTGATTTTAGTGAGCAAAATCCTGTGAAAATTACTTTCAGGGTCTGTGTGTGTCAAGCATAAGGAGGGGTCTATGTTTTTCTGTAATTAATTGCATGTTTACAGTTTTACTGAACAAAACCTGGCTTAACTTTGTGATAGGAAAAATGTCTGCTGAACAAAAGCGTCCAATTAACATGGCCCAATTAAAACTTTAAAAGAAATAATCTTCAGTTAACAAACACCAGATGTACTTGTCAGGGTTATCTCACTGCTGTTACATTAATCATTTATAAACTCAGTTCATTTGAGCACTTACTTGGTAGAGAGTACTATTGCAAGATTGTCTTTCTAAATATTATGCCAAAAATAACCACTTTCCTGATCTTGAAACTGTTAAAACATCAGATTAAAAAGAGGGACAGATATTGGGAAGGAAAGCATACTTCATGTTTCTTTAATACAAAATGACCATTTAACCTATTAAACATGTTGAATAAAAGACATTTTACTGCTTAGAAAAATCAGAAATGTTCATTGTATAGCATTTTACTGCTTTGGGGGAAAATGAAGTTACTCAACTGCTTAAGCAGCACATGTGTGATAAGTGTGGAATTGATCTGCCAAGAGAGAGATGGAGGAATTTTCTAAGAAATGTAGACCATAGCCAAGAAGATCAAATCAGGGGACAAAAAATTCAGAGATTTACTGTAGCCTTTTTGCACCCTGGGCATTCATGTTAGGGGGGTGCAGAGTTGCAATTTCCCCTTCCAGGATTTTCCAATCCTCTGAGCTTCAAAAGGTACTACTAAACAAAGAGACATAGGTCACCAAGGCCTCTATTCATCCCACCTGACACAAGGTCCCAAATGAGCAGTGCAGTCAGCCTTAGCTTAAGACATCAGCTGCTTTCTGAAGGGAGTACCTGTGTGATTGTGCTTCTCAACTCAGCCCAGGAGGTAGATGTCCAGTGTTAGGTCAGATCAATTTGAATATAAAACCTCAGCTCACAAATCTGGGTCTTCAGTCAGTTGCTGAATGTTTCTTCAAATGTGCAGGGCAGCAGTAGATGTCAGTGGTTGTCATTTCTTTTAGAGACTGAGGGTCCCCTCTGCAGCAGGACAGTGTATTTTGATGAGATTTGGTGTGCAGCAGCAAGGCTCTGAACACACCCTGCCTGAGTCACCCCATCCCTTTGGCCACAACTCATCAGATCCCCCCCATTGCTCTGCTTGGGGGGACATTTGTGGAAACCTGAGGGAGGATGAAGAATTTTTTCTGGTTTTATACTGGGAAATGAAATGTATAAAGTCTCTGTAGTCAGAGAAAACATGTTCTTTGTTTTCCTTATCTTGTGCAGCTTGGCTGCACGAATCCAGAGCAGACCTCTTCAGCTGACACCTCCTCATGCTCTTAGTTTGGGCTCCACGCCATTTCCAACCGTTTCACCTCCCTGCCCGTCAGCCTGAAATCTTCTTTAAAGATGAGAAATACTGGATTATCTCACCTCCTCACAGTGACTGTCGAGAGTGTGCCTGGTTTGTTTTTCCTGTGTGCTGTCTGAGTTCTTGCCTGCTGCCGCTGCCCCTTGCATGAGTCCTTTATTCTGTTTTGTCCCACTCCTTCTTGCCCCCACCTTGTTGAAGTGGGGAACAAGACCAAGTTTTGGCAAGAGATGGTTCGGGGTACAGATGTCATTTTCCTCATCAATGTCTCTATTGTCATTCTGCTTCCCACAGTAATAGAGCACGATTTTATCCATATGGACTTTGTCCTTCAGGGGAAAGATGACAATGGTTTTAAAATATTTTATGGTTTTACATCAAGGCAGGATTTAATGAGACAGTGTCTTTTGGTGATGTATGCCATAATCACTTGATTTTTTTCCAGAGTATGAAATTACATTATCCCTCAAAATTGGGAGAAAAGTGTATTTGCCTTAGTTGTTAGTTCTGATCCTCATAGGATGGGGGACAAAAGGACTCAGCTCAGGTCACAGGTATTTTCATGCAGCATCTTATCAGCAAGACAAGCCTTCCTCCAACCAAATACATTGAAAGGCATTTTATATCCTTCTAAGAGGCTAAAAAAATACCTTAGATGACTCTTGCTTTAAAATAAGCCATAGTGCCTTGTGTTGAAACAAGGACATAGCAGATTGAACAGTAGCCTGAATTTGGTGATTGTTTTCCCTCTATGGCAGAAATGGAGGTGTTGAAAATTTTTCTGATCTAGAACAGTGAGTTGAGAGGAAAATCTGATAGAGTCCACAAGAGAAATCAGGGCCTTGCAGTGGGTGGGAGGCTGCTGAATGGGGAGGAAATTTCATACAAGAAGCCTGCCTTGCCTGTACCTCAGCCTCTTCCCACCCTTCTGTATTTTGTGGTTGTGTTTAAGTAATTTTCTAGTGTAAGCTTATGATAATTTAATTCCTCACATTATTAACTAATTATAGCCTGTTATTTTAGATGACTGATGGATTAATTTACATTCAAGTATGGAGAGTGGTGATGTTCTTTATTCTACATGGTAGTTTTCCAAAAGGTCATGGACAAAGATATTTGTTCCAGATGTTCTCTCCCCTCTCATTTTTTAGTATTTCTTATTGTTTTGCATAAACTGAAATTTTTATAAACAACAAATGGCAATGGTAGAAAGCACTGCCTCATGCATTACGGCAGAGAGAAATGCATTCTTTTTCTCACTGAACTAACGCCAGTTTTAGTGGAAGTCATACATATGCAGGCAAGGAATTGGCAGAGGTGTATTCAGGAGCACTGTTGAATCTGTGGGAGTATTTATGTACATACTTGTGTGCAAAAGCTAGAGAAAATGTTGAAAACTGGGAACAGTATCGTCTGACAGCTCTGTAGTGACTTGTATAGTCCTAATTTAATAATTTACTTTAAAAGACACAGTGAGATCCTGTTTTGGGATCCCATGGGACTTCCATTTGTGCACAGCACACTGTTGTTTCCTCTGTCTTCTCTGACACTGTAATGTATCAAAGTTATTGTTGCCTAGGCTGTTCATTTTCAAATTAATTTTGAAGTGAATATAGTGTTAATACAAATTACAAATGGACAGCACAAAAACTAAAGTCTTCTGATTTGTGGTGTGACAGCAAAGGCTATGGTAGTACACACTGCCCCCTTGTATTCATGCCTGAATGCTGTAAGCTGAGCTGGAGAAGCCACAGCTAAATTGCTATCACAAGCCATGGATTAAAGCACTGAAAATTCTCCCTGTACCTCACATGGAACCCTTATGCCCCACCTTCTTTCCTGACCCCACACTTTAGGTGTGGTTGAGGCTAAGATGAACAGGAACTGCTCACACCTGGTAAAACAGTTTCTTGAAGGCTTCCTACAGATGGAGGCAGACACCTGTTCTTTGGCTCATTTGTGAGTATTTCCTTTATAACAGTGGAGAATAGGAATATATTTTTTTTTTTCAAAATGAAGGTTTTAATCTCAGCAAGTGAAGGAGCTTAGATCTTTTACATGCCCCTATGATTACCATGGCAAACTTTGATCCTGGTTTCTGCACACTGCTTGCTGTTCTCACAGTCCTATAAGGCCAGAATTGCTTAAATCTATGAATTATTTAGACCTATTGGATAGTCATATTTTCATTTTAGGAACCAATTTGATGTAAAGGGAGAAAGTGCTCTTGTAGCTCACGCTGTGATAAAGCCAAGTCAAAGGTGACTCCAGGGCAGGTGGTCCTACCTCACTATCTTCTCATTTTTTCTCCTACATTCTTGCTACTTGAGGAGTAATTGAGACTCTAGTTTGACACAGAAATCAGAATAAACCTGTGTGATCAGTTCTTTGACAATCTCATTGTGAGAGGTTACTTCCCTTTAGATGCCAGAGAAGACTTGGTGTCTCTGTACTGCCCCCTCTTTCTTCTACTGTACTCATTCATCATTTCTTCTCCACATGCTGTAACACTGCTGAGCAGGGATACTGAAAGAACGTGTGCTTCAACAGTGCCCTAGAAACCGAGAGTGAGTTTTACTAATCAAAGAGCAACAGAAAAATGTTGGGAATTCAATAAAGTGAAGCCTCAGCAAGAATGTGAAGACTATGAATAAGAATTTACCCTGATAAGCCATCCTGAACCCAAATCTTGATTTGTTTTTACTTTTCCAAGAGATGTTTCCATTCTTTGGTTGCTTGCAGTTATCACAAAGGGATCTGTACAGCCTTAAGCAATAAGGCAATGTTAAGAAAGAAAGCAAAACTACTGAGACAGCCAACTTCCAGTCAGACATCTAAGGGGTAATTAAAATGCAGTCCTTCTGGATAGACAGTGTGTGAGAACATTCCATTATCATACCAGTGGAATAAAATCTTCTAGGGATATAAGAACTGTGACAGTGAGTAGTGCACGTTGTCTGCTTGCCTGTATCTGGCAATGACTGATATCTGGGTTTTCAATACAGCACAGAGCATGAGATGAACACAGCACAAATCATTGCATGCAACAGCATTTCCCATTGCTAGCAAGAGTAAATTCACTGTTTAATCAAAGATTTTATAATAATTTTTCTGAGGATTTTTTAGCTGTAAAATGTAGCCTCATAAATTTTTTGTAGTCCCGATTTTTGTCTTTTTTTTTCCCCCCCAAGCTGAAAGCCTTTCTACTTGTAAGAGTATTATCTGCATAGGCAATCAAAAGCTGCTAATAAAAGAAAAAGTATATACATTTTACAGACAAATAAAGTTCACAAATGAAACCAATCTAAGTAGCAGATTGTAACTGTACCTTCGACATCACCAATTCATGTATCTATAGGTAGCCTATTCCTTTTATTCCCCATTATAAACGTAATTGTTCTGATCAACAGAACAACTTTTATCTAAAACCAGAAAGGTAAAAATAAAGCTTTTAGCTGTGCACATTGTAAGGAATTTAAAAGACCTATTTAAAAGTACTTTTTATCCAGCTGTATTGCATGAATAAAAGGAAAATTATTTATAACTTTCTCTTTTTTAATCATTGCCTTTTCCTCTTTTTGGTATATCAAAAGCACAGACACCTTCTTATATTTTGGTTTTCATTTGCTAAGATTAAGTGTTTGATTTTTTTTTTCTTTCTTTTCTCTCTCTCTTTTTTTTTTGTTTTGTTTTGTTAATGTTGTTTCTGAAATTCCATGCTGTGTCCATGTGCTCCTAAATCTATTAATTCATTTTTCAGACATACAGATCCATTGGCACATGCCAATGTTAGTCTTAAAAAACAAGGCTTACAGCATCAAAGCGTGTCCATAAAAAGATTAACCAGGGCCAGAGTGTGAGCAGGGAGATCTGCCCTGGGTCTGGCCAGCTGTGACCAGGTCACTTCATTTCTTCTTCCCTTTCCCCAGGTACCTCCCTTTCAGTACAATATGATGCTTTCCTGATGTCAGTGAAGTTAGAAACTGCTGCATTGGGAAGAGTATGAGGCAAGCAGGGCCCCACATGATCAATGATGGCACAGGCAACCATCACATTAGATTTCAGACTTGGTCCATTGAAATAAAAGTGTACTTCACAAGGCCAATATTGCTGACAGAGCAGAACACAACTATATGAACATGCTCCTTTTAAGTTCTCAGTTTCCTAAATCATTTCAAGGTGTAGAAACAGTATTCTTCTTTGTTTTCTTTTAAGTTGTTTCTGTGAGAAGGTCTGAATTTTACAGGAAACTGTAGCACCATGGCACGACAGGGTCAGGGAGCCTAGGTCATTATCTGTCCACTTTGGATAAAAAAGATTTGAAACTGTTTTTTTCAAAAGGTTTGCTGTATCAAAATGATGGAGGGAGGCTCTCCTGGACTGCAGGGCCTTCTCCAGGAGGCGGGCATGCATCTGATCTGTTTTTCCACCCCTATGTCAATCGACAGTGGTGCTTTGCTGTTCGGCACCATTAAATTTCTGGCAGTGGAGACAGAGATAGCTGCAGGTTTCCCTTGAAGTCTGTCCAAGCCCCCTTTGGCCAGACCCATGAGCTATGCATAGAGGGATCTCTGGGTCCCTTGGAAACAGAGTAAGCCTGAAACATTTCTCCAGAATTTATTAACTTTTTCTACAGCTTGACGTTTCTTTAGTGGCTTGGCTTTCCCAGATTTCACACTGCTATCTTTACTGGCTGCTCAAAACCTTTATAATTTTGTGGTTAACATTAATAACAGAATATAGAAATATCTGGTTTATATTTGAAGTCTGTGAATAAATCAAGATGACATCTGTGGGTACCCAATCCCCTCCCTGGCACCAGTACATGCTGCTCTGGGGTGGCTGCTCCACCTCTTTGCATCCTGCCCCAGGACCTTGGCACAGATGCTCGAGTGCTCGCCTGACTCTGGCCCCTCAGACCATACACGTGCTCCACAGCTCTTGTCTTCTTCTCATTCTTGTGTGAGCTGTAGAGCTTTGTCCTCTCTCACACGGATGAGGGTGGGATAGCTGACAGCCCTCACAGCCCCACGTGTTTGCAGAACAGGGTTGCTGGGAGCTCACCTCCTTTCACACTCAAAGCTGGGCCACCCCTGTGTGACAGAGGGGGCAGTGCTGGGAGCTCTTGCATGGGGCCACCTCTGTGGTATGAACTGGGAGCACAGGATTCTCCCACATAAACTTCACTGCTGCTTTTTTTGCTTATTGCTCTTTCCTACTGTGTGACTGAGAGGGATATGTTTGTTCCCTGTCACTAAGAAAGAACACTGACCACAGAAGGAGTGAGTTTATCGGGGAATGTGTCTGATCAAGTCCATGGAGTCCAGATGATGAGAAAGTTCATAGAAATATCTCAGCTCCACACTTCCTATTTCCCATGACAATAATTTATCAGTTGGTCTTCCCCTGAATAGTAAAGGAATTATAGACCATGCTTTTTAGTTAAAAAAAAAAAAAAAGCTCAGCCTTGCAATTTCTCAGCTTAAGCGAGAAATTTATAATTACAGCATTAAATTCTGTCATTCCAGTCTTATATTAACTCTGTTGGAAAAACTGTATCCAAGAAGCTCACAGGAAACTGATGCAAAACTCTTAATCTCCATTCATTTCAAAGAGTAGCAAATCTGTTTGTGTATCATATCCTGAAGAGATGCTGGTTTCTGTAGCAGTTTCTCTCCCAGAACACTGACCAAGCGTAGGAGCACTGATTTTTTTTTTTCCAGAGAGGGAAATAAAATTAAGCAAATCTTTGCAACAAACTTACTGCGAGTTTGGATCAAATCATGTCTATTCCCCAATGGTGTTTTGCACCTCATATTGGAATGGTTTGTTTTCTGCTCTGGCTTTTGTGAACCAGTCCTCTCCCCGAAAGGCAATGTTTTGATTTAATAGCCAAAGAATGAGTTGAAGAGGGCAAAGGGTTCCTTGATGCCAGTGAGATAAATGGAAGGCAATATGCTTCAAGGGAGGTCCTGCAGTGATTTACAGCAGACAGCGATGGTTAATAGGCCAACATTAGCTTTCTCCTTCTCCAATAAATGTGTCGGGTTGGAATGCAAGTGTGCAGCCCCACTGTCAACTTTATTGCCCAAGGAACTTACACTGTTGAAAGCACAACAGCTTTCTCAGCCCACTTGTTGGCTGCCAAACTTTCTCCTTGATCAATCTCTTCCCTTGATGACCCTTCTGAGGCTTGTTATTTTCTGTGGTGTCTCCATTCTCATGTTTGTGCATTGGTTGTGCTCAGGCCAGCGCCTCTGTGGCAGAGAGAAATACACAGAAGAGGGCTATGCAACAGCTTTTGTGTCTGCAAACAAAGGTCAGGGATTGCCACAGCTTGGAGCTTTCTTCAGGTGATGTGTATGTATGCATGTGTTTTTGTGTGTCAATGCTATTTGCTTAGTTTGAGTAAGAAATTGCCACAGCTGTTCATGAACATGCCTAACAGGCAGCATAGATTATGCTGAGAGTCAGACTCCTTATTTTTCCATACATCTTTTGAGAAGTTGGTAATCCTTGAAAATCTGTCAGCAGTGTTCTCTTTTTTTGTGGTCCAGTGGCCTGTGATGCTATTTATTATCATGTGGTACTGTGTTCAGGTAGAGCATGTGAACTTGTGTTGTGTTTCTGGTACCCTGTACCCTGTCAGTGGCTGCAGTTGCTGAAGAGGAAATACCCTTGAAATGATCTCTTCTTCCATGTCTGGACTTTCTTTGCTACTGGATTCTCAGCTGATTAAGGCTCATATCAGTGGAGATGGGCATGCTGATCTGGACCTTGTATATTAGCAGAATGTGGGAAGAAGTATAAAGGGAATTAGAACAAGATGGACACATGCCAAAGCAGGACATTTTTTTTCAGGAAGTTCACCAGTGAGGTGAGAGCACAGAGTCTGAGAACAACAGCAGCGAAAGTCAGTTAAGGCAAAATAAATGCCTAAGAAGTTCAGCTTGCAAGCAAAGGTGCTGTAAAAACATCATGTACATGACAAAGTTGTTGACTGTTCCTAAGAAGTGCCATAACGAGTTGTCTGGGCTGGTTCCCACATACCAGTGAACCCTCCCTGCCCATGCCAGCTCTGCCCAGGTGTAATCTACTCTAAGGGCTTCCCTGGGATGTCTGCTTTGTGTAGAGATTGAAAATCTGAAAATGTGGATAATCTCCCAAAACAAAACCCTACTAAATCACTTTACTGGATTACCCAGCTTTCCCTTTTGAGAGCAGGTAAGGTGCAGGATGGAACACATGTCCCAGATGGCAGGTGCACTGCTGGGTGTTTTGTTCAGGTCTTCTGTTGATGGAACAGGGCTGGGAGTGGTGGGCAAGTCAGGTAATGCAGAAAAGATATGAAAGACAGCCAGTGCGTTTGAGGATGGTCTTTCTGCACCAGTAAAAACTCTGTATTTGGCTGTCTTTAAGGTTTTGATATTGGGGGAAGAGGTGTTTTCCTGTGGGGAGGAGGAACAGATGAATTTGACAGCTGCTTAAAGTGGAGCATGCATTAATTTTTAAAATGTTTCATAATTCATTGTTTTTAGTCTATTTAAAAAACCCCAAACTGTTGTGCCAACAGATACGTTGAAGTTGTTATATTGATCATTGATGGTGAATTACCAGAAAACAAAATCTATTATGTCTTATTTCCTGAAATTCATTGTCACTGAAATTGAAGCTAAATGAAAGGAAGGGGGGAAATACATAAAAAATACTGTACAACTTGTGAATGAGGTGGGATTTTATGATGGGAAACATTCACAGGGCATGGAGGAGGGAACACAAGTTTCATTTTCATATTAGTAATCTATTCACTACATAAAATTATTTAGGAGAGGTGTTTGGTGGTGATAGCAGAGATCCTTTCTTGCTTTCCCCATGTATCCCCCTACCCTGTCATGCCCAAAGCACTGCATTCCTGCATGCTGTTTGTTGTAGCCTCAGAGGAGACCAGGTTTTCCTGCCCTAAGGAAAAAGGGAATTCCCTACCTCAAGTGCATTTGCACTCAGAAATGACCATGCTGAGCAGACGTGTGCCTCTGTAGGCACAATTCATTCAGAAATAATTGTTCTGAATCATAACTTTTAAAAAGCATTTACTCCCATCCTTGGTGCAGCTCAGCAGTGACTCAAGAAGGATTCTGCTTGCAGCAGAGACACTGCAGTTCTGGGAGATCTCTTGGAAGACGACTGATAATTGAGCAAAACCCAGAGAGAGAGGGAACCTCTCCTTTCCTTATGAGGAATTTTCTAGGCTTCAGTGTACGCTTGCTGGTACTGCAATACCCTGAGGACATGCAGTATCTAGGAGTTAATGTGGAGTTGTATGGATTAATGACTGTTCAGTTTTCTAATGTGGCAATGTGAAAAAAAATAAATCCTTAATGGGGATTATTGTCTTGGTTGTGTAAATACGTAGTTAGCTATACTTAAAATGCATTTTATCAGCCTCTTTGGAATCATTGCATTCTCTCATGTAAATATGTATTTAGGGCATTTTTAAAATGCAGGGTTTTGCCCTGATTATGTAAATAGGCTTGTACACTAAAAATGGCAATTTCTTCTTTGCCCTCCAAGCCCCTCCCCNTTAGAATATGTAAGTCAATTTCATGCTTAAGAAAGTGAGAAGTGCTAGTACAGAAAGACTGAGAATATTTAGGGCAGGTCCTATGCAGCCCTTCTCAAAGATCCTGTCAGTCCACCTAATAGAGCTATCTCTGCATTCCAGTCCTTGTTTTTTGCTGAGCCCATTCATTAAGACTGTCAAAACTACCAGACTGGAAATTACTAGGCTGGCATTTTGGGCACAATTGACACATTTTCTGTACCTTGTGAACTGGAATACAAAGCTTTCTTTATAGAAATATAATGTTCTGCTAATGACAGTACAGATACTAACCACAAATTTCATTCCTTTACATCAGAGAGAACTGATTCCTTTATCTTGTTTTCACTCCTATTAATCCCTTTTTTCCAATATTATCATGAGTCAGTTCATTCTGATTAATCGTATTAGTCAAATTTCAAGAACAAAAGGAGCAAATTTTGACACCTGGGTGGAAATAATTTCCTTTTTCTTAGCTGTCTAAAAGTATGTAAGATCTGTATGTCCTCTAGAGACAGTGGAGAAAGACCAGTACCTCTGAAGAGTGAGCCAGCCTATCCTGAAATAGGTGAGATGAACTCACTTGAGGAGTTACGTGTTTCTTTTGACTAGGGAAAGAACCTAGGCGAAACTTTTAGGCAGGTGAAATAAATCCTGTCATTTCTGCTTCCTTCCTTCCTTCCTTCC
>VYXF01001437.1:1153530-1243495 GCA_013397295.1 Polioptila caerulea
TTCCTTCCTTCCTTCCTTCCTTCCTTCCTTCCTTCCTTCCTTCCTTCCTAGGTAGAATTTGCCATTATTTCCCCCCAGGATGCAGTGGGAACATTTCCAGGGGTTTGGGAATTGCCTTGAGTCCCACTGCTGACGAGCCAGCAGCTGGTTTGGGTTGGCACTGTGCTACAGAGAGAGCTGTGTTTGCACAGTGCTGTCTCTGCCCTGTACATCCCATGGGATCCAGGCTGGAGCAGCACAGGCAGCTCAGCTGCTCTGCCCACAGATAACTGAGTCCACTGTCGTTTGCTGCACTGGTTGGAGACTTTATAACCTGTCCTGGTGTGAGAGGAGCTTTCAGTATAGCATATCAGCTCCATTTCAGTGCTGACCAGGTGATCCACAAAATAAAAAATAAGGCACTCATCCCATCCATCCCATAGCCTCTTCTGTGTACATGCATGCTTTTTCAGTCGTATTTGGCTGGGCTGCTAATGTTCCAAGTCTGCTTTGAACATATGGGGCTATAAAGGGAGGGGAGAAATTTATGGAGAGAAGAGAAAAAGCCAAAACCAGGAAACTAAGAAAATGTTTATTAAGAAAAAGCAACAACCAAACTCTTATTAAAAAAAAAACAAAATTTTTATAAAAAAAAAAAAAAAAAAAAAAAAAGAAGAAAGAAAAGAAAGCCTAAAATGTTCTTTAGAGACAGGCTTTGCTGTTGCTGGCATGTTTATTCACTGGGGTTTTCCATCATCATTTCCATGTGGTGCATTCTGATTGCTCACAGTTTTGCGGGTTTCTATCCAAGCCTCAGATAGCAAATGTTTAATCTCGGGAACTCCCTTTCTGTTCTCTCATCTTCCCCATAGCATGGAGTGAGTTATGGTACAAGTTAATTAAATTTTGTTTGCATGGTGAAGGGAAAGGAGGGACAATGACTGGCTGCATTTTGAGCCCTGCAGGCAGGTCTTTAGCTGGTGGTAATTTTCACAGCTTCAGTGACTTTAGCAGAGCTCTTAGCAACATCCAGTGGCTGAGGAACTACCTCCTGGTTTTTGCTTTCTCTCTTTAAGGCCTGCTGGGAAGCCCAAATTAGCAGCCGGATGAGTGAGAAAGAACAAGAATGGTGACACAAAATGTTTTTTGTCATTTTAAACAGAAGATCATTGAGGTAAATGCCTTCATCCTGGAACATTTAATTTTTGGTCACTGTTGGTGTTGTCACTGAATCAAGTTATTCTGCAAAGTGGGGCATCCCCATACTCTGATGAACAGTATTTTAACCAGGCAAATGCACAGGCAAATTTTTGTTTAAAATATGAGAACGGTAGGTGATGAAGAGGGTTGCTTTTAATTTGCTTTTTCATATAGCTTGCAGACTGGAAATTATGCCCACAAAGCCGTGAGCACCATCTTTCATAAACAAATCAATGCATATTTGAAAATCCTAGACATAAGAAAAGCAATTACTCAATGGAAGAATATTTGTGTTGGCTTGGTGGCCCTTGGATGAGTTCAGAAGAATCTTTCATAAGCAGAACATTCAGGATGATAACTTCCTTGCTTCAAAAGAGAAAAATTGTGGTTGCCATGGGAGTAAAGACCATTCCATTTGAATATCAGCTGCTAACGTCCTTGGAATGTGCCCTTCAGCCAGCAAATGTGCTTGCTTTACTACACTGATGGTCTTATTTCTGGTGGCTTGAGTTCAGATACCAGTGGGGAATTCAGGCTTATTTTTGTATTCAGGTACATTGCTTCAAAAATTTTAAATCTAACTACTAGAAAGATTTTTTTCATTTTGGGAAAAGTCCTCCTTTTAAAACCGTTACTACCCAAAACAGAGAATGCAGTTTGCAGATTTGTTGATACCTAAGCTGGTTACTGGTTGGCAAATCCCATGATTTTCAAGATATATATTATGTCATAATAAGCTACCTCTATGAATTTAAAATGCTACATTTAGATGCATTTTTGAGTCTCTATGGAACAGTTCTTCAATGGATTAGGAGAACCATTATTCAATTTATTAGTGGGAACACTCCTGTGGTAGTGGTGAGCAGGACAGAAGGTTTAGTAGACTTACTTCAGCTTCATTCTTTTAAAGCATCATTACAGTGTAGGGCTCAATACCAAAAATTCCTGGTCTGCAATAACTATGGGTGACCTAAATCTCTAAAAGTTAATCTAACAGAGTATTTCTCAAAAAGGAAAGGGAAATGTATTAAGGAGGGAGGAGCAACAAGAGAACCTAGAGAAGGGGAAGTATGGATAAAACATGTTGAAGAAGTCCATGCATGGCATTAGTCATTGCCCAGGTTCAGAGAGACATCTTTGAGCATGCAGTATCTTTCTTATTTGCTGGCTTTGTGAGGATGTTTGCTGCAGTTCATGGAAATGCTGGCTACTAACAAATTGCCTTGAAGATGTATTCATTGAATGGATCTATGAACATTTGCCAGGGGGAATGAATGTTATTACTAAAGACAATCAAAGCAAATGCAAGAGAACAGAAATTCATCCTGCACCTTTGCTGAAGACCTGGTGGCATCAGCTTCAGGCTGCTCATAGCAAGGGGCTCAGATTATCAAGTAGCCCCAAGACCAACGTAGTCTCCTGGCCAGACACACGATACAGTGCTTGTAGGTGACTGGTTCCCCAGCCACAGTTCTTCTTCTGATCTAGATAATTTATTATTTGGTCATTATCTGGTTTTTGGACTATGTAAGAGACTACAGAGTATCAATGTCTTGATTTGCAAAAGTTGCTCTTAGGCACAGGTCTGAACATCACGAAAAGTTCCTGTAACTTTTGATGATACAACTTTGACAGTAATAATTAATAAAGCTTATTGTTTTCCTTAGGTTCAGTAGGATGTTGATGGTCATTACCAGGGTGGGTAGGAAGGGGGAAAGGAATGTCAGGATTTTTTCCTGTTGCTTTTCTTGGGAGCTATGCCTAGAAGTAATAACAAGGCTGATAATTTATGTTTCTGTCCTCTGTATGGTAAAATTTTAAAGGTTTTCTAGGGAAAGGAATATCACACAGCAACTAGAGTAATTAAAAATCCTGATTCCTTTGTGGGAGGTATACTGCCCATGCTGGGAGGGGGCCGTATGACTGGGACTAGGTGATCTTTAAGGTCCATTCCAAACCCTTAACATTCTGTGAATCCATGATTCTATCTCTGACTCACTGCTCCCCAGCTGGCAGCTACCAAACAGGTATCTGCAAAGGAGGCATCCAGCCAATGTCAAATGAGGGGAGTGAGTCTTACTGAACATCTATTAAGCAGTTTGAGATAGAAGAAGGGTTTTACACAGGTGGACAAACAGTTTGTGTGTTCCCATATATCATTAGACATCAACAAGATCTTCTCAAGGAACAGGGGACCTAGATTTCGCTGGCTATTCACCAAGTCCACTCCATTCTCTGTCTAATCCCAAGACAGTTGACTTTTTTAAAGTCTTCTGTTTAATTCTGCTGGGGCTGGGAAGCAGAGTGCTGGTTCTAGCTCTGCCCATGCTTGTGCCACTTTCATGGCCAGAGTAATGGGGACTGACTGAAGCTGCTCCTCAGAGAGCAGGAGACAGTGAGAAATGTGAGTTTTCTGCATAAGTTTGAGGAATATTGTGTTACCTCTACCATGTCTGGGTGACCCCTTCTCCTGGCGTGGGATTGGACTTGTGTGACCTTTCAAAGTCCAACCTAAAATATTCTGTAATTCCATGACATTTACTTGCCACTTGAGCCTGGACAGGGTTTCCTGTCATTTGAGCTGTAAACAGCTCCTGTGCAGGAATCGTTAACCAAGTGTCAGATTAACTGAATTGATAAGTCAACTAGAATTTCATGTCAGATAAACTCAGCAAATCCTCATTTTAGCTGTTATCACAAACAGTATTCATACAGATCTGGTTGGTAGGTGGTGATTGCCCATCTGTGTTACCTGATGGAGAATTTTTTTTGGAATAATGCCACTGTACTAGAAGTAAAATCCAAAGATGTGGTTAATAGCTGCTAACAGGTGTTTGTAAAATCTAGGAATTGAGCCAGCCATTGTAAATTTGAGAGCAACCTAATTTGTACCAAACTGTTACAGAAATCTTGAGCTAGATTATTTAACTTTCGGATTTAGGCATTAGTTTTATGTTCAATCATTGCTCATTGATGTCAGCTGAAACTGAGGGAGAAGTGCATCACGTAATGTTTCTCATTGGGTAAAAGATAGATGAGTGTACTAGAAAGAAGCATCTCCATGAAATCCCCAAGGATATTGTGTGCTTGCAGCTGGAGGGGAGAGCATGCCAGAAGGCATTAAGCAACTGCCAGAAATTTCAAGAGCTGATAGAGACTTCAACAAGAAGAGAACTTCAAAATGTTTGATCTCATTTGGACAGACTCCAAACAGTAATGCTTACCTGAGCTGATCCTCACCATCTTCCCTCACCACTGATAGAAAATTACTTGTAAAAGCCAATTTCAATAGAACAGCTTAGAGAAATGTAGTTGTTTGTAGCTTAAATTCTAACCAGACTAAGTGTTGCTGGAATCCCCGAGGCTGCAGTTTCCAATGAGTTGGCTTGGTACCAGCCACAAGAGATGCTGAGTGCCGGAGGAAAACGGATGGCAAACTGAGTGTGTCCTTTAGTGAGGTGGGAAATCAGCACATCTTGGAAGTCATCATGTCTCCAACTCTAACCAGAGTAGCAAATGCATTTTGAATACTGCACAAACACAGTGGGAAAACAGTTTCTTTTGGAGAAGCTTCAGACAGTTGGCTCTCAGTTGGTCTTTGAACAACTGATGGAGCAAATTTTGTGTGCAGTGGGTATCTGACTGGGAATGACAAGTTTTCTCTTCCAAATTATAGGCAGGAGGGTGATGTCATGCTATAATAAGACATGCAGACATGCTGGGTCAGAGTTTGTGGCTTCCAAAACGTAGAAAGAAAGATGCAAACATGAAGGGCAATGTACTATACTGGAATTTTTATTCCAGAAACAAAGACATGGTACTTTGCCAATGTCCTAAAAGCAACTGCCAAGACATGAGACCTTTCAGATTTAGGCAGCATTATCTCAAATCCCATTTGAAATGTTTTGCTGATTGTTTCTTCTACCATTTCCCCCCAGAAGATTAACTTGTGTTCGGGTCCTCAGAAGACGCTTTTGTGAAGCTGCTAATTGCAGAGCTGAGGAAAACGGGTCACACAGTACGCTCAGCACTTCCTAATTAATACACAACAGCACATGCTTGCGTCGAACTGGCTGCAAATTCAGCTCTGGCTGACTGAACGCTAATGACAGCACCTACTATAATAAGCCAATACTAGTAAAAAAAGCAAAATAGCCTGTTAAGACCCCAAATGGGTGATGAAAGTTCTACATCATCCAGATCTTTTAATGTAATTGTGTAATGGCACAGACTGGCACTCAGCCTACCAGTGTCCATTTAATTAGTTCATAAAACACTCTGAAGGCCTCGGCTATATCATGACACACTTAGAAATCCATCTGAAAGTTCTTGGCTACATCTAATAAACCCAACCAAAACTTTATGTCTGATAGTAAAAGTGCTTGTCTGAAAGTGCATGGGAAGATTGCTTTATTTCTGCATTTCTTTAATTTTAACATATCTTTGATAGCATTTCAACTGCTTGTCCATATAGTTAAAGGACCTTTGTTTTTGATAGATTGCTTTTGGGGCATTTGGAGCTTTCTCTCTTGTGATGTCCACATCTCAGTCTGTGACTTATATAGAAGGCAGCTGTGCTGCCCTATGGGTTATGCAGTTCACAAAAGGCAGCTTCTGTTGAAGGCTTTGTAAAGCTGCAGAGGGGCCATCTGAAATGCTTTTTTTGATCAATTCTGACAAAAAGAGTTGGCTGGAGGATATTGCCAGCCCAGCACTTGTTACTGTAACTAGTTGAAATGATGTTTTTTAATGCAATGTTTAAGCCTGTGTTTTCTTTTCAACTCTAAAAAAATTTATTTGACCTCTGTAAAAAAACTATTGTGAATTTAGAAAACATTTAGCTGCAAACCTCAAATGTGTTTTATATTGTGTTCTTCTGAACCATAAGCAAAACTGTTTTGTTTTCCTTCCCTCAAAAATGCTGACCCTGAATAACTAGCTCACCATTCTCTTTTTTTTTTTTTTGGTCTGTGATCTAATTAATCTGCATTTCCCCTCAGTACCGTGCTGTGCCTATACTTTTCCAGGGCTGTTCCCCACCACGCCCTCGGCAGCCTTAGCAATAGGGAAGATCAGCACAACCCTCTCTTGTGGCTTCCCCTCCTGGGCAGGGCAGGAGCTGAAGCATGAGCTGGTGGTGGCTTCTGCCCAGCTCCGGGCAGGCAGTCACCACTCTTGCCAGTGGCTGTGATATTTGATTTTCTGCTGGAGAGATCCCTGGGCACCATGTCTCTATGGAAATGGCATTACTTTGACTTGGGAGATGTTCCAGTCAAGGACAAATGTTTTCAGCCATAGTGTTTCTCCTAGGATGAGCAGCATCCCTTTGTGAAGATTATGACAAGTTACTCTGCCAGCCCTGGGAGCCCTCAAACCTGTTCCATGGGGAGCTTGGTGACATGTTCCTCTGGTCCTGTGAGCTATACATTTCAGATTTTATGGTATAGTTGGAAAGAATGGTTGTCATAAGTTCACAGAATGGTTGAGGTTACACAGGACTTCTGGAAGTCACCTTGTCCAATCCTCCCTGCTCAAGCAGGGACACCTACAGCCAGTTGCCAAGACTGTGTCCAGTGGCTTTCGGATATCTCCAGGAATGGAAACTCCAGGGCCTGTTTTTCCACCAAGTCATATTTAAGGGCTATGATATTATGGCATCAAGCTGAGTTAGGGGAGGTTTAGGTTAGTTATCAGGAAAAAGTTTTTCACCCAGAGGGTGGTTGGGCACTGGAAAAGCCTCCCCAGGGAAGTGGTCACAGCACCAAGCTTGTCTGGGATCAAGAAGTGTGTGGACAATGCTCTCAGGAACATGGTGTGGTTCCTGGGGTGTCCTTTCCAGGGTCAGGAGTTGGAATCAGTGATCCTAATGGGTCCTTTCCAGCTCAGCATATTCTGTGATTCTAGGATTTGAAAGGCAGATTCGCCAGGAAAGTGGTGTGAGGAAAGGTGGAGTGAAGAAGCCCCTGAGTCTTTCCACATGCCAGCAGCTTTGCACTCTGGTCCTACAGATGGAGCAAGGGCATTGTTGTCCAGCTGTAACACAGCAGACACTTTCAAGGAAGGCTGTAGGGAAAGTTAGAAACAGTTTCAGAGACTGTGACTACATTAGCAACTAGCACACTGCAAAAGGAGAAGACAGTTTGTTCTGAGAATTGGTATTACCAGCATATACACTCTGACAGTTTGCTATGAACTAGCTCTAGTTTGGTACTGGGGAGCTGCACGTCCATTCGTGGTCAGAGAACACTGAGTGCACTCTTGGGAGACGTCTTCCAAATTAATTTCAAGGTAGAAAATATCCAGTTCAAAATCTCCCACTCTCTGATGTGACCCAAAATCTGGCAAGTGAAAATTACAGGTGGATTTGCTTTCAAACCATACCCTTAATTTAAGCCAAAACAATAATGTAGATGCACCCAGAGAGGACAGAATCTCTTTTAGATGTGTTAGGACACAAGAGCAGACACAGACATTGCTGAAGTTTTCTCTTCTGTGGATGATCATTCTTTTGGAGTTTTTGGTTTGTTTGGGTTTTTTTTACTTTATAGGAGGTTATGAGTGTCTGCAAGTGCAGAGGTCAAAATGCTGGTTGCTTGGGAGCAATGTTCCTAGGAATCTGGCTGCTGCAAATTAAAACTCTGTCACCATTGTAAAGCAAGGAATTCTCAAATAGGCTGTAAAAATAGACACAAGGCATTAGTAAAACAAGTATGAATTGAGGCCATGCTGTTTGCATCCTTCAAACTCACCACTGTGGTGTACAGAACTTGAAGAATCTCACTGTCAGATAACCGCCACATGCTGTGCATTGTATATAACTGGAGCGGAAGAAAAACGAGACAAGCACACCCTTTGTGACTTTCATTTCTTAAAAAAATATTTCTCACTCTTGGTAATAAAAACTTAAAAGTCTGGGGTTTAGATCTGCTTATTATTGTAAGGTTGCTGACTCTTAACTTTTTAAGAACGTGTAAACAGTTTCTCATATATATATATATTTATGACAATATATCTTTTCTATAATGTGTATGAGATAGATAGATAGATAGATAGATAGATAGATAGATAGATAGATAGATAGATAGATAGCTACTACAGAAAAGAGTGACTCATTTTAAAGTGGTAAATAGAAGTCAAACTGCCTCAGCTTCTCTTTGATGTCGATGTTTGACAAAGAGCTTTGAAATTTTCACTCTTTCTAGTTTAGGTCCTTCTGTGTGCTCTGTTTTATAATCTATAGTCAAGTAAGACTACAGATCAGCAGTACCTTGTGGCTTGCCATAAGGAATTACTAAAGAACTGCAGCTAGAAACTGAAAAAAGCAGGATTAGATGAGATCCTAGGAAAAATATTCTTTTACTATGAGGGTGATGAGGCACTGGAAAAAGTTACCCAGAGAACTGTGGGTGCCCCATCCCTGGAAATGTTTAAGGCCAGGCTGGATGGAGATCTGAGCAATGGTCTATTGGAGGTGTCCCTGTCCATGGCAAGGGGCTGGAACAAGATGATCTTTAAGGTCCCTTCCGACCCAGGCCATTCTTTGATTCTATGAGCCCATGAAAACCCTTCCTCACTGCCATGGGAGTGAGGATTTCAGCCACAGTATTTAAGGAGGATTTAGGAACAACATCAAAGGTTGACACACAACTTAATGAATCTCCTTTATTTTTGTTTTTCTTTTTTTCCTTTTTTTTTTTTTCTCAAGCATTTTCACACTGTTAAAAGACACGGGAATATGCTTACCTAGGCTTTGCCACTGCAGTATTTTAAGTCATAGGAAAAGAGCAGTATCTTGATTGTTGAATCCCACTGGACAGTAAATTAACTAAAAGTTAGTTAATAAAATCCACACTTCACCATTTGTGTGGCAAGCTGCCATTTAAAAATACTAATTGGAGCTGTCTATCACTGCTGTGTTTAATCTTTCTGAATTCTGAAAATGCTGGCCCTCTTGGGGTTCTGAATGGCCTTTTTCCTGATGTTCTGAATCCCCTGCAGAATATGAGCATATTTAATGAAATCAGCATCTTAACCAAAACAGTCTCATGACTGAATAATGGGGCTTACACCACTGTGTCTCATTGTGGCATCACTGGAGTGAAATAAATAGAAATGGAGAAGGATTCAGCCCTATGCTGTTTTCAAGTAGTTTTGCATTTCCTTGTCAATCTGTTGGTACTGCAGCCTACATGTAGAGCAGTCTATTCTCTCCAGTACTTTAACAGAGCCACACTAATTATGAGATCCACTTGGGTGTCTATTAGCGTTAATTAAGGAATTGCAACTTTCATATGAATAATCTGTCTTCAGCAGACCCTGAACAGAGCTATCAGGTACATGAAAGGTAAAAAGCAAAGGACAAATCAGGAGACATTATTTTTTCAGCATAAAGACAGTTTCTGACCCTGTTGTTTTCCTGTCTTCTGTCATGCTAAGAGATGATAAAAGGTGAATTATTTTCATTTCAGTTTTAGTGTCAGATTTGCATCTTCATTTTAAAAAGCACTCAATCCTAGAAACAGTCAACTAGCATTGCTGAAAAGGTATGCTTGCAAATGTATGTTCTTGCCAATAGTGTTCATCTGATAAACCTGATTATTTCATCCTTCCTGGTGGCTGTCAGTGGGGAGGAAAAGGAGGACACTGAAGGGTGAAGGAAATTTTGGCATAAGGAGAACATGAAGATATGTTGAGATTATTTCTTTAGTATTTCTCCTAAGTATGTCTCTTCTCACTGGACCTCTCCTCTTGCCCTACTAAGGTTATACCTAAAGGTAAAGAGCTGTGCTCATTTATCATACCTGGTATCTGGTGATTTCATAGGGCTGTGGCATCCTGCTGGTAACTTCAGCAGAATAATTCCTTGCCTTCTACTGCATTGCTGGCAAATATCTAGGTCATTGCATCCATGCAAAAACCTTAGTGGGATTGTTCCTAGACACGGTGTAAAGCATGATTAGTATACTCGTGGAGATCTCAGTATGTGCTTGGTACATCTGTTTATCTTGCCCAGTGGAGCCTGTAAGCTCAGACTCTGCCTTGGGGAAATTCTCTGAAAGCCTTGCCAGCTGGATACATCACAGTTATCTTACCCTCAGCTTCAGGAAAATAAAGCCCTCTTGCTGGGCCTGTGGTTAAGAGAAGGGCCTCTTTTCCTTTGTGTCATCCTTGAAGAGTATCCATCACATCTTGACTTTTGGCCTTTTTGCTGGGCAGCAAGCTGTGCACTATGTGCAGTAAAAATGTGAGTTGTTTTTTCATTCCAGCAAGGGTACCTGTGCATGCTACACCCTAAATTGCCCTGTGCTGTTGACCTTGCAAAAACAGCATTTGAAGGTTTATGCACCTTTCTTTTGGCAGGTCCTTGGCAGTGCTGCCCACATGTCACAGCAGGGATGTGATGGCACATTGGGTGGTTGGCACGAGCTTTGAGACTAGACTGACTCTGAGATCCAGCTTCAGCTTCTTCCACCCCTGATGATGTAGACTGCTCTAATTTTGAGTACTGACAAGTGGGGAACCCACTGGACAGAAATACTTTGCCACTGGTACCTGTTAAACAGATATCCTGTGGGGGTTTCTACTGAGCAGACCATAACATATAGAGAAACCATTCCTGTTGTCTGTGTTACTCATTTCACACTGAGAAATCCCCAAAATCTATCTCATTTTATGCAGGGCTTTTTTTTTTTCAGTTTTACAGTTTATTACTTTACCTATCTCCCCATACTCATCCTATCCTTTAAGATCCTTTCAGTTAACTGGATTTGTTGCCCATTTTAAAGGGTATTCTGTTATTTGACTGTGTTCTACTTGCAGAAAATAGTGTAATCAAATGTGAAGCACTTGAGTGCCTGAAAGCTTGTCCATTTTTGCTAAATCTGGTCTGTGGGACTAATTAACATTGCTGTTTCAAGCTGTTCAGCAGCACAGGCAAAAATTATTTTTGCTGCTTCAAAAGTAACGACTTCTGGCAAAAACAGGGCCAAAGCTGGGTGAAGAGTTGTAATGGGGAGATCTGCTGATCTGCTACCCCTGTGGAGCCTGGAGGGCTGAAAGCAGCAGCTCCATCAGGGGGAGAAGATGCTTCTCACTCCTTTCTTTGGAAATACCTTCCCTGTTTGCCCACTGCTTTTGTGAAGTGGCAGCCACTGTGCCTGGCCAGGGCTCTACATGGTCGGTAGAACACTGGGGCCATTTCACTCCTGCAAGCAGTGTGGTGTGCTGCCCTTGGAGACCATCCACTTTGCCTCAGTCCACAGTCAGCCTTCACATGCAAAAAGAAATTACTCTGCTTGTGTCTTAACTCTGTTTTATCTCAGCTGCAAGAGCAAACTTAATCAACTCTTAAGAGAGTATCTGAGAGCAGTTGTCAGCCAGAATTGATCTAACAGAAGAGCAAGAAAATTATAATCACTACTTTATGATCCATTGAGGCAAATTCTCTAGGTAGGTGGTCGTGCCAAAGTGTAGTCTTCTAAAAAAACAGATTCATTTATTGATGCCCCATCTCTTGAACATATTCTGAGAATGGAGGATTAATATTCTGGGAATAATATAGATCAGAAAACAATATTATTTGTTATTTGTTCCGCTTCAGTGAGATTTTTGTCTCTAGCAGAAAGAAAAGGGGGGGGTGCGGGGGTGTATTACATGTGTTGCATGGCATGCATTCAGTGCTGTAATGATGGTTAAAAATTCTTTGGCCTTGGAAAACAGCCTGAGGGATGCAGTGTTATACTTCTAACTGAACTGCAGCTCCCATGTGAATGGAATGGCTGTATCTTGACTATGTTACTGATTTTCTCAGGATTACTCCAGTGAGGCAAGTGAACAAACTTGGCTTTCTAACTAGGTGCTCAGCAGCAAGCCATATGCAAAATACCAGTTTTCAAAACAGTTCATCCTTTCCTTTCTAATATGTGAGGAGTTCTAAAAGAACCAATGCCAGTACATGCTAAACCACTCAAATTCTGGGCCCAAGACAATGGACAAATGGCTCAGACCTTTGGGCAGAGTTAGAATTAACAACCAACAGATTCCATAGTCACAACACTAAAAATGCTTTCAACTTTTAGAAGTGGAAGGTTCCTCCTAAACATAGGCTTATGGTTTGATATCATAGCATTTATGTAGCACATTAAGACAGTTGATCTAACTTTTAGCCACAGGGCTCTTAGAGGCAGGTGAAGGATGTTCTGTGCTTAGAAAAATCTACTGTTGCCCTGATGTAGGTGCCTTGCTATGAGTGTAGGCATGTGTTTTACTGTGTGTCTTGTTTGTGAACAAGGCTCAAATCAGGCCAGCAATTCACAAAGTCCTGTCTCTGTTCCCAGTGCTGAAGTGTTGACACTGACATTTTAGACTCATCTAACACACATAACTTTGCAGAAAGCCAAAAGATGCTCTGGGCTACCAAGTGAAATCCAAACAAATCTTCATTTCCAAACACATTGTGTGCCTGCAATGGCATGATAGGGTTAATGTCTTCCCAGAGTGCTTGAAAAATCCAACCAGAATGGTGCTCCATGGTGGGGCTTTTTTAAAGGGCTGAATACAGTAACATTTTGGACCTTTTTTCCCCCTTTTTCTTTCTCTTCTTTAGACAGTGTGAATAAAATGAGAGACAAAAAAATCCTTGTGTGCTGTAAACTGTGATCTACAAATTGAGGGGGCTGATGTCGACGGCTGCTGGCAGTGTGTTACAAATGTCATTTTTGGGCTGGAGTTTTTCCATTCGTGAGGGTCCTGCCATTGCAGTCCCGCTGTTAGTCAATACCCATGATTGTAATATGCTAAAACATAATGCAGGCATTCATAAGTGAGTGATAGGAGAGGAGGAATAGTGAGAAATTTCACCCACTGGCTGCTCATCCCGTTGCCTGGTCCTTGGTTGGTGTTTGGGCTGAATTACCCTGTATTTTGGGTACCTAACTACCAAAAGAGGGTTTCCTCAATCATAAATGGCTCCCAACTGAAATTTTTAAGACTCTTTGTTCCCTTTGAACAAATTCTAATTTCAAATTTCCGGTGAACAGTATTCCTGCAGCTGGAAGCATGCGTGCCATTGACAAAATCAAAATGGTTTGCAGGGAGAACAGCAAGGAAATTTATGCATTGGGGACCTTGAACAAGGAACAGGGAGCACACCATATCTCTGAATTGCAGGAGGGAGAAAAAGTTTGATATTTGTGCTAGAAACAAGGGAAGGAGAACTGGATACCTACAGAAATAGAACTGAATTGCTTTGAGACATGCAGGTGCCAGGCTGGAGGAAGAGGAGCCAGCCACACATTGGCCATATTCACTCTGAGCCAGGTCAGGGAGGTCCCCATCACACTGACCCAACATTACCTGTTTGATTCGTGCTGGATCATAAACTTCCTATTTATTCCACTCTGATCTGCTGTTCACTGGTGCTGGCAAATTTTTGGTTTTATTTCTAATAAATCAATAAATGAATAAATTTTGCTGCCCAAATTTTTAAGGCTGTTCCCTCCATGCCTGTGTGCAGAGGACTGCAGATCTGTGTGCAATATAATGAAGGCCTAAGGGAGAATATTAGCACTTCTGAAAAGAGCTCAGGGAATTCTGTTTTTTGCTCTGACAACTGAAGGCAGAGGAGAGTTTTTCCTTTCATGTTTGTTTTCAGTACATAAAGTGATTGAAAGCAGCTTCCTAAAGAGGAGGATGGGGAAGGAGTGCTGAAAATTTTTAGAATTTCTAATCTGCTGCCTGAATTTTGCTGCTGCTGCACTCTCACATGGAGTCAGAGAAAGGAGCAGAAGATGGGGATGCTGTTTTTTGTGGGTACATCTAGGAAAGCTCTGCAAGAAAGACCACTGTGGGGAGAGAAGGGAGCTTCTTTGGCCAGACCCAGCTCCCCCAGTGTGCTGAGCCCTGTGCAGGCAGGCACCAGTTGAGGTAATATCACCCCAGGGCCACCCTGCTCCTCCCTCAGCATCCCCAGCCAGCAGCTGACTGAGCACCACAGGGCTGGGCTCAAGGGCACGGGAGGGGAAACACCAACAGGAAAGAATGAAAAAAAAGAGGAGGATGGGCTGGCAGCTATCTTTTGAAGGAATGCTCTCATGTGGGCTGCGTAGATCCACCTGGATTTGGTTCAATTTTTCATCCTCAGAAGCAAAATACTCAAATTCACCCACACAGATGGAGTGGGGAGAGACTTGCTGCAGCCATGCTGCACATCAAAGCCAGATTCCCTGTAATGCAGGCCACTTCTGTAGTGACTGCATGTTAGACTGTCTTCTTATTTTTTTTTGGTTACTTAAGTGGCAATACTCAAGTGCCATGCACCCTGGGGTAAAATAAACCTGACTCATCCCTAAAGAGGGGAAGGTAAGGCAGGTTTCTGCAGCACAGCTGCTCAGCTGGTGATGAGAAGGCAACAATATCAAAAGTAAAGATTTTTGGACTCTGTAGAGCTCCACAGAGCCTGCTCAGAAGCCTGTTCCAGTCTGTAGTATTTATCAGGAGAAAAAACCAATTGAACTCTTGTTTGCCCCTCAAAGTGTGCTAGCTGGATATTTTAGAAAAATTGATATTTGTATGATTAACACTGTAAGGATGAGATTGACTGGATCCTGTTATTTGGCCATGGCCATTTGGGCCCTCCCTACCTGTGTCCTGCAGCACTGGGTGCTCCATAAGCATTCACCTGGAGAGGGACCAAAGACCCCTGATCCAGTTGCTGGCCCACCTGGAGTTTTGCTAAATCCTAATCCAAAGCACCTCTCCTGGCCCAAGTCACAAAGTGTATTGAGAAGTCCCTCAAGCAACTTTGAGATCAAGTTAGGATGGATCCAAAGCCCTTCTACATAACCATGAATCCTGCCTTGAGTTTTCATTGGGCCTGCATGAGGCTATCTGCCCCATCCAGCTGCAGAGAGGAGCTCAATTCCCAGGACTAGTCTGACACCTTCCTTGGCACAAAATAACTGAGACAGCGCGGCCAAGAGACCTGAGAGAGCCCTGTACCTTCCTTTTGCTTTGAGATCTGTATTGATGCACTTGTTTTGAGTGATGTTGATCAAGATAGTTATAAACCCAGACCTGCTATTAATAATCTGTTGTTAATATCTCTTTGGCAAGCATGGAACAGGGTTTCCCCCCACTTGCTGCCCTCTGCTTTATTGGACTCTTGCTGAGACTTCCCCCTTCACTCAGTCCATGTTATCACTTCCACATGCAAATGATGTGTCTTGTGTGTGCAGTGCATTGGAAATGTGTAACTGTGACTCTGCCTGATAAGAGAGATGATAAAAAAGTCACATGGAGCTGGATAGGATAGCCACAGTTGCCCTTACCTTTTGCATCAGGTTACTTGTTGAATAACAATTCAGAAGCAAGAGCTTGGCATCCTGAAATAACTCACTGCTTTTAGCTAGTTCTTAATGAAAAAGGAAGAACAATGGTGTGTGTTGACATATATATGGCACAGAGAGGACTAACAGCAGCCAGTTAATAATCTTTGTCTCCCTCACTGCTGGCACAGGTTTAAAACAAATGCACACAAAAGCCATCCCAGGCACGTGTGCTCACAGATGTCTATGCACGCAGGCATGGTTTAGCATGAAGAATCACATAAATTAGCAGGATTATAATTAGTCTTTTTAATCCTTTTGCTTTGAACAAACAAGCTTTAATCAGCAGACGGGAAGCCCGTTTAAAACCTGAAATATAATCCAAGGTCAGAAACTAAGGGTCACCACCCTTGACTGTGGACTGAACAACCAGGTGTGACCAAGAGTTGTAGTGAAAGGCAGCCTCTCCCCTTCCCCCAGGCACCTGAAGGGCACCATGGCCAGCAGGGAAGTGGGGCTCAGCATCTCACAGCAGCCCAGTGTTTGTAGAGCCCTCGGGGCTGCACAGGCAGCCACAGATGGGGGCACATCAGCGCCTCACTCCTCAGGAACAAGGCAAGGAGCAGTGAAGAGGAGGGGTGAAAAAAAGCAGGAAGCTTATAAAAGCAGTTCCCCTCTCCAGGGATAATTGGGGAGGGGTTAGAGTTAATTAGTTTATATGGGTAACAGAGGTTAATAGGGTTCTTGTTTTGGTTTTTCTCTTCCTTTGATGGAGTGTGTCAGTTGTTTAAAGCTTACAAGCTGCTGAGATAAAAAGCAAGTTAAGTATGTGATCCAGGTGTTGCCAAGAGTTGAGGCAGAAGTGTTAAAAGAAAAACTTAGAAAGCTGGATGGGAAAAAAAAAAAAATAAGAAAAAAAGAAAGGAAGGTGTACATGAAAAAAACAGAAAAAAAATCCCAACCCAAGCCTTGCATTATTTGTGCATCAGGTGTTTAACTAGCAGACAAAATAATTACAAGAGCAAACAATGGAGGCATTAAGAACAGCCGTCCTGCATATAGCTTTTTATCGACATGCACAGACCTAGGGCTGTAGAGCTTGCTGTTCCTCATCAATAAACAGGAGGAGACTGAGAGTTCAGTGCTCGTTGCATGAACTGCACAACTGCTTTTTCTGATGTCTCTAGACTCTGACACATACCTTGCAGCCATATGAAAAACTTTCTGACTTATGTCAGATATGTCCTCGTAGTCTTACAGAAATGCTGGGCTCACAATCAAAGCTCTGGTCTTTGCCCTGGCACCATGGGGGTGTGAAAACAGACCAGAATTTTCTCATTATGCTGTATTCATAATAAAGTTGGTAAAGAAATTCAAAATAGCCATAACAAATTATTCCACCACCTCTAACTTGCTGATTCCTACATGTTCCCCTAATTCCTAGTGCCCCTAAATGTTTAGTAACCATTTCTAAGCTCTGTTCCTCCTTTATATCCTGCTGCCTCTATTCCTGTTTACATTTACTGACCACTCTCTTTCACTGCTTCAGTCACCATCTCTTTAACCTGGAACTGTAGATATGAAGATGACCAACTTTCAAACCACTTCTTCACAGATACACCCATGAAGTCTCTGCTTACGAGCAGCAGTTCACCTTTCACTCCTAATGTTAGCAGGTCAACTTAGAAGGGCCATGTTCATATTTTTGGGAGGGGAATTTCCACACCACATTGCTTGTCTTTGCAGATGTAACCATCATCCTTCCTAAGAGTTTGGACCACTTGCAAAAGCAGAAATTACCCTTAAGAAATGTGTGATTTGGTGCTCTGCAACCAGCAGTAGAATTTGCTCTGCAGGTAATGGAGGGAAAGGCAAACAGCTTGTGCAATGAAGTAAATTACCAGCAAAGGGCATGAAGGTGTTTTGTCCTGTGTGTCATCAAGTTCTGAGGTACTCAAGGATGCCCTGTTGGAGCCTGCATCATCAGGAGGAGAATGGCAGTCTGAGGGAGCCAAAGCTGTTGAAGGAGATCCATGGGCATACGAAGGCACCAAGGGCTCACATCACCACTTCTGTAAGAAGTGGTAAAGCTTCTTAGGGAACAGTCCTCTTCTAAGCTGCTGGGTGCTACTAGTTCCAAAATATTTTGTAGACAAACCTCTTGGCTGTTTTACAGGAATCATCCAGTTGGAAGCTAGCATAACCTGCTACTGCTTTTGCTACTGCCTGGAGAATAATTTAAAAATATCCCCTTCAAGAAAGGGCAAATAGTACAGCTCTATATTCAACCTTGCTAAAAAGCAAAATTCAGAGCATCTGGTCCCTGATGTTTGTGGCCTGTTCCAGTTCTTTCCTAGGACATTTATTTAGTACAAGTCAGATGTGGGGAAGGAGGAGGAGAGAGGATTCCTCACACAGTCACTGAGAACTTGAAAAGTAAGTCCTGCAATCCTGTCAAATGCATCTGCCCAGTGTTGTGTGCTTCATAGCTCACCTTGCTTGCCAGGTTATTAGTAGAGCAGTGTGGTCACTTCTCCTGCAGCCTCTCTGCATCTGTCTTTTGCCCTATGTTCCTGGAGGGGAGCAGTCTGGTGGAAATAAATACTCCAAGAGAAAGTAGCCCTGAGTTCATACCACCCAGATCTGGAATATCTTTGGAAAATGCAAGAGGAGTGTATTTACCATCAAAGGCAGAGGGAAAAAGGTGGAGAGGCAGTGGAGAACTTCTTGCTACCAACCAGCTCCTCATTTTTTGTGGAAAAAGCTTCAAGTGCAAAGGAGCACTAACCCAGAAAAAAGAGCAATCAAATGTGCTAAAAAGCACTGCTTTCCACTTGCAAAAAGTCCTGTTTAGTACATGTTTATGAAACTTGTCTCAAGTGTTCTAAAAATAGCCTTGCAGGAGCAAGTCTTCAGCTCCCTCCAGGAAGCCCTACACTTTCCTAGCATAGAAGCGCAGCTTAATCCTGATTTTCATAAAAAGAACAATTATTTTTAGTGCTTTTAAAAATAGATTTTAGTTGCCCAGTGCTGAGTTGTCAAAGCAAAACATGAAAGATGTGTCACTTCCCAGGAATGTGGCACAAGTTGATGGGTTCCGAGTGACCAAAACGTCTGACAGAAATATGGTGGTTCAGATGTGTCAGGAGGTGTTAAGATAAAGATTTCAGGCAAGGCTTGTGGGGCAATGATAAGATGAAAAAAGGAGTCTGAGGAACATCCTGACAGTGATGAAGGGTGAGACAGAGGAAAGGGACATGCTAGGGAGCAGTATTGAAACTGTGCAAATAAGAACAGAACCAAAGCTTAATGCCTTCTTCTGGCTGAGGTGCCAGATATCTTCAACAGGAGAAATGTTGCACAACTAGTTGGATAGCTATAAGGAATATAATTTGGTATAGTTATGTCATTACACAAGCCCTGTTAAACTTGGTCCTAGTGAAATCAAAAGCCCATCTCTCATGGACTTAAATCAGTCATTCTGTCATCTGGACTTTGACAGTACTGTCTCCTGTGGTTTGTAGATGGAATACAAATACTCTGGAAGCATTCCTGTTTGTTGTCTATTTAAACTTAATAGATTTTCCAGATTTCCCACCTACTCTGCACATGCTAAAGCTTTTGCAAGGAAGTCAGGAGTGGTGGCAGCTAGCTTCTGCTAGGAGTGGTAAAGCTCAGGTGAAAGGCTAAATACCTGACAGATCCAACACTGGCCTAGCTGGAAGGTTCCACCAGAAGCATGGCCAAAAATAGCACAGCCTCAGCACTTGCTGCCTCCTCTGTCAGTTTATCTCCAATAATTGCCTTAACACTCTGGCACTTTGACTCTTGGTGCAGGTTACTCAGCTGGGTGACTACTGCCTTTCAAAGGTGTCAAAAATCCTAATGTGTCTTGCTAAGAACATGGAGGAACACAAAAGGAAAGCAAGGGTTTCCTAAGGTGACTTTGCTGATGCAGAAAATAGGCCATGTAACTACAGTTCAGCTTATTTAGGGTGATCTGTTTCATATATTTGTAGCTAGCTTTTTCCAAATACAATGCTTCAGACAACTACCTTACTAATGTATACTTCCCACGCATAATTTTACTGACCTGCTCCAAAGGATGCAGCTGGAAGGTCTCAGTTTGGCTGATATGCCTTGAAAGTGATGGGATAGGGCTCATCTGTCAAACAAAGCTGAGAGAGATATGAGATACTTATCTCTTACAGACAAAACACCTGGCTGTCTGGCTTTGTGAATGCTAATTTTTCCAATTCAAAAAAAAGCCCAGAAAAAAAACCCTCAGAAAACCCCCATCAGTTTCTCTCAAAACTAAAATAAAAATATTTCTATCACATTTCCAAGAGCCTGTATTTCAGTTATACAGAATGCAACTTAAATTCCATGAAAAAAGTGGTGAAGAATTACCTTCTTTCTCCATGGTTCTAAATATGTTTAATTAGTATTCACTTATTATGTTTATATAATATTCACTTGTAAACTTGTGAGCTTTTTGCCTTTTTGTAAGAGTGTGTGCACGTGTGTGTGTGTGTGTGTGTGTGTGTGTGTGTGTGTGTGTGTGTGTGTGTGTGTGTGTGTGTATGTTTTCTTTTCATGCATTTTTAGTCACATCATTCAAACTAGGCTGGGTACATAAAATCCGCCTTAATAATCTAAGTTGTCAAAACTAAGAGCATTTTATAAATTATCAGTAGAGACTCAAATTGAATAATGATGAAAATATTGAGTTATATTTGGTCTGCTGTTGTAAACATGCCTTGCATATGACTCAGCAAGTGTATTTTTTGTTATTCTTGCCTTCTGTTTTTCGTGCAGTCCATTGGTTCTACTCCCTCAGGAAGATGGATTTTGATATGAAGTCTCTGAAAAGTACACTGCCTTATAAAAACAGGACTTTCTTACAAAAATAAGACTGACTTACTGAAACACAACTCTGTTGTAACTAATGTGGGTAAACAGAGATTCCTTTCTGGGGGAAAGGACCACCCCTGCTTTGAAAACTGAGCAAAGCTCAGTTTCATGCTCATGGATACTTTCAGCTGTAATGCCTGTAACTTCTCCACCATGAACTGTCAGTAAGATAGTTCAGTCTAGAGCACACAGTTAATGAAAAAACAGGATTTTGTGACAGCTGCTGGTTGTGTTTCTCCCTTTGCTTTGCATTAAATGAGCAAAGACACAGAAACCTCTGAAACAGAAGTAGCAAGCTGCAGCAGCCAATTAAACAGGAGAGGATAACACCACCTCCATTGGGCCACTAAGTCACGGATGTTGCTATTTCAGGTGGGAACCGAGATCTATAGCCAGAGCTAAATTGTGCCCCAGGTTTAAACCAGTACCACACCTAAGGATGGACATTAAAAATCCCATTGGACTTTCCAGAAACAAAAAAGGTAATTCTTTGCCCTAAAACTGTACTGAAATCTTTGCCCTGAATTCTTGCAGGGTTTTCCTGCCTGCTCACTGCTCAGCCACAGGGCTTGGTTCCCAGAGGCACTGGGACCAGGCATCGCTCCTGGGGCAGTGTGTTAATCAGCACTTGCTGTAACAGGGAGTTGGAGCCATGCTCTTGAAACAAAGATCTTCCCTTGCATCTTCCCAGTGTAACTCAAAAGCAATCACTGCCAAAGTTTTGGAGGCAAGCTAAGTATTAGACGTCTGTAAGCTCAATTGCAAGCTGGAGGAAGGCAGGCAGGAGGAACGTACAGCAGTTCTCTAACAAGCGTCATTGTCAAACCACTCTAGCTTTGAAAGGGAACATTAAGGTGTCATTTACTCTGTGCCCTGGCTTCCTATAGAGCACTGCTAATGAAAGGCCTCTTTGTGTGTGCGGTCACTAACTACAGAGAACAGTCAAAGACTTTGTGGACATAACCATAAAAAAGAGAGCCTGTAGGCCAGAGCCGATCCTACAATTAGCTCCTGTCTGTGTGAGTGGAAGCACCTGCTCTTGCTGCAGTGCTTTTCAGAACCAGAGACTTTTAAACTTCTGTCTGCTCCAGGGGTTGCTTTTTCCATTGAATGACTTGTCTGTGTTCCCACGTGTGCACATATTATATTCCGTGTGTGCACATATTACATTCCAAGCTCGGCAGAAAACACTAAGAGAAAATTGCAACAGGAGGTAAAGACCAGCCTTGCATCTTCACCCACACACTTGCTGAGGGCAGTGTGCTGGAGAGCAGCCCCACAGACTGCAGATGTGACTGACAGTCCTACAGATCTCTGGCCATAGGACGTGAGTTTTTAAACGTCTTTGTTCTTGCTGACTGTCCTTGCAGTGGTAGCAGCCATCGATGACAGAGAAGGAGGGGTGGAGGCTGCCCATGGCACCACACTGGGGCTGTGCCACTCGAGCCCTGCTGCATTGCACAGCTCAGGCACCACATTTTGGAGCTGCCCTGCCCTCACGGTGCCAAGCAAGGAGATGATGCTGATGCTCTGCAGCTCAGGGCTGCAGGTGTGGAAAGGACTGCGTTGTGAAACGGGGGCTTGTCAACCCTTGGTGGCACATGTATCTTAACATATGTGAGAAAACAGCTAAACAAACTTCGACAATGAGAAGTTACACCTGTGTTAAATATAAGTAAAGTGCAAGCACAAGTCCATTTTTATGTGTGCCTATAATGCATACAAAGGTGACTGAAGAGAAATGAGTGTAAAGATGCAGATGTTTTTGAACTTCAGCTGTTGACATCTATTTTGATACAAATCTGTTTTCATGCTAAATAACTCAGTACCAAATCACACTTTCCTTAATTATCTGAATGTTTCAATTGTTTCAGGAGCATTCAGTAGGTTTCCAAACCCCTGAAATTATTAATGCTCCATAAATAGTCAGCTGCATGTTTAAAAAAAGTCAGAGTCATTGGAAAATCAACCTTGCCAAAAGATATCTCTTCTAAAAATCAGAGTTAATTTTAAATGTGTTGTCAGCTTACTGAGTTATTTGCCTTTGATTGCCAGGAGAATTTAATTTTCCAGTTTCAATTGCAATTCCTTTAAGCAAGTCAGGTCTGGGCCTTATTATCAGATAATGTCATTCGTGGAAAAGATCTAGCTATGCATAGCAGGCAAATCTCTGTCTAAATGGAGAGCATATAGCTGGCCATAGTTAAATAGTACATCTGCCATCACAGGTTCCCTTCCTTGCATTCAGAACTGGGCAGGCTGGACTGACTTCATGAGCAAATTCCTGGGCACTTAAATACACTGGGCAAGATTAATTTCAAATTTGAAATGTTTGAGAATAAAAATAGGATAAAAGTGGGATAAAAAAACCCCACACTTTGGTGTCATGAAGGAGGATCTTTTGCTTGCTGTAGAGGATGCCCAAGCTTGGTAAAAGCTCAGCAGAATTAAGAGCAAAGACTTTCAAATTTGCATTACATTATAGCCCACCTGACTTTATCTTCATTTCAATGGATTTTTTAAACATATACCATAACCCACCTGTCAGTGAAGTGGTTATTTTGCAATTTAAAAAATTAAGCCACTTCAGCCCTCCAACAACAAATTGGTAGTAGAAAGGAGGGAATAAAGAAAGCATTTATTGCAGTAATTGCTTAATGCACTTGTTTATTTAGTTCCTGCGGTGTAGCATGAATTAGAGGGCTGTTGCTGAGGGTTGTCAATCAGGAGAGAGGAAGGAAGGAGAGCTCTCACAGCTGGTGGCCTTTCACCTCTGGGAACTGGAGCTAGATCTGTCACAGGGAGCTTCTCCACGCCTTGATGGCCAATCTTCAGGCAGGAAAAGCTTTGAACTGGGAAACTGAGAAGACATAGGTCAGAGCTGAGGCAGTGATAGAGCTTGCCAGAGGGATCTTGAATATCTCAGGAATGGGCTAAGTTGGTGTGCACAAGCACTGAAATTAAAACTCCAGAAAACTTGGAGTGCGGAAATATCCAAGTTATGCAGTAGATGGGATTTTAAACAGCCCCGTGGAGTTTGGGAACATATACAATCAGCATCATGAAAAAGAAACCTGTAGACATTTTTTTAAAGTACAGTGAGGCAGATCCCATTGTAAGCCACGTTATTCTGTATTTTCTTAGTCTTCCAGTTATCCTCCCTTTGCTAGTTCATGTTCTTCTTAACTTTAGCCATGTATTTTCCTCAGGGCAGGCTTTGGTCTCTCCTTGCTAGGAGTAAGGAACAGAGGAGTGAGTAAATACTCTTGGCAGGCACTGCATTGCAAAGGCTGAATTAAAAAGTCCTGAGTATTTTCTTCATGAGAGATTCTCCTGGTCAAGCTCAGAGGATGCTCCAAGTCCCCTGTGCTCCTTGCCTTCCCAAGTGGCTGCCTTGCTGGAAGAGCAAACATGCATGCCCAAAAGAGGGCTGAAAGACAGCAAGCCTGGGTATTTTCATTTTAAAGAAGTAACCAGGGTTTGCATTTTGCAGCTTATCTCCCTGAGTCAGACAGCTGATGGGCTTCTTGACTCTACTGCAGGCAGGACTGCCAAACATGTGACTTCAAGAAAAAGCATTCTGGACCTTCTAAATGCAAAAGACAAACATGAAAAGAGACCACAGTGGCTGCACTGTCTTCTCCACAGAAAGAGAGATCCACAGAAAGCTTTTAAACTGGGTAAATCCCACCTCAGGAAAAGTGGTGTATTTTGTGAGAAATAGCGTGATGCTGTCCGTGCTAACGCAGTCTCTGTTCCTGGAAGCCAAGCAGCTTTGCAGAGCTCTTTGCCTGGGTGCTGTCACTGGATTTCTTGGCATCACGGAGTGGTGAGTCCCCATGCTAGGTACCAGATACACAGGAACTCACAGGTTATGAGATGTATTTCCCTATCCCCTCTGTGACATTTATTCTGGCCATATCTGCCTGTTTCAGCTCCTTCTCTACCACAACCCATTGATCTATTGGATAGACGTGGAAATCATTTCCAGAAATGAACATGTCATCTGCTACTGTTTGCTGAAAGGCATCTCTCCACTCTAGAGGGAATTACAACTTCCATCTGCTCCCTAATATGAAAAATATGTCTGGGCCCCCGTGCAGGAGGGTCACTGTGTTAGCAGGCTCTCTAGACTCCTGGAGATTCGTGAGTGTAGACATTTGATTCAAGGAAATCAGGCCACTGCTCTGCAATTACGTCATTAGGCCCACAGATAATCAGATGAAGGGTGGTCTGAGATTTGAGAAGCCAGGCTGTTGGGACTTTGAAAGACATCCAGTTCTTCACATTCTCTTTTAGCTCTGCTTTGTTTAAGTACGGCATGTGCTTGAAGTTGAGAAATGTTAAGTTCCACTGGGGAAATGTTTTTATTGTGCATTCAAATACTACACGTTATCCACGAGGACAAACTGCCCCAAATCCTTCATCTCATGCATGTTGGAAACCTAAGTGTATATCTTTCTTACAGCTTGTTGGCTGTAAGAAAGAGATTTGAACAGAAGACTAATGAGGGGCTTGTGACACCACACTCTTCCTCTGTCCATGCATCTCTGTCCCCACCACTCACCAGGGCCTCTCTCTGCCTCTGCTGGTTTATTTGTGTCACAAAGGGTTTTTCTGGTCTCTGCGGCTTTAAGACAGGAGCTCCACAGCAAATAAAGGAATTAATGTAATGAGGAAAAGCCACTGTTTGGCCTAATAACAGTACAATTAGTAATACTAAGAAGCAGATGAGGGCAGGCTTCTTGTTTGGCTCTAATCTTTTGGCATATCATATTTTAATTACAGACAATGCTACCATCTGGAATATTAATCATCTCTTGCTGTCATTCTTCTTGATTATTTTGTCCAGAAAGAATGAAGTCCACCTTTCTCTGTAGCTGTTTTTTTTTTTTTCTTTTAAACTGGTTACATTATTTTGAAATACACTGTAGTCATTTTGATAGATTAAGCTTTAGTCAGACCCCAGTAACCAGAACTAGATGATTTTTTTCTTCATTCCATACATGAAAAGAAATGTTGGGATTTGTTTTGTTTTTTAATTAAATTCAAAACTCATTCCTTTTCTTTAGGATTGCTTTAAGTTCTTTGCAGTCACTTATTTCATTACTAACAAACTCAGCCAAGCAGAAATAGATAATTATTAGAAAATATGTCAATAAATTGATTTCACTAGCAATCTGAGAAGGAAGAAAAATCATAATTTGTGTTTTGTTAATTAAGCACTTGCTAAGAACTCGATACCATGAGGGGGATTGTGTAACTAGAGAGCAATTAGAAAGAGAAATGAAATAACTTGAAATAAGATGATTCTCTGCAAGTGAAATCATGTCTCTAAAACCAAATTGAGTTTTATTGTTGGTTCCCTACTGCTGATGTTGTAGAGATGCTCATTTTTCCTGAACATTTAGCTGAAATTCATCAAACTGCAGTATGCTCTTGAGAACCCTGATACCAGAGTCTAAAATTAAACTATATGCATCTAGATATTAAATGTGGGTTTACTTTTACAGAATAAAAATCAAGACATTGCTCCATGATTTTTTTTTCTCATGCTGACTGGACAAATCCCTCTAAATGTCTGTGCCTTAATTTCCCTGAAAGATCCATGAATAATGCCTGCTATCAGGAAGAGCAGAGATATTACCTTTGTTTTGAGATATTTAACTAATTTCTTTCTTCAGGCAAAAAATATTTTTTTTGTGTTGACTTTATTCTCTATCTGGTTGGTGGTCACGCAGATGGCAAAGTTTGCCCCTTTGGACAGACTCTGCAACTTGCTATGGTGGCTTATTGATCTGGTATCTTCTCTCCTTCTCTTTTCTCTCTTTTCTCTTTTCTCTCTTTTCTCTCTTTTCTCTCTTTTCTCTTTTCTCTCTTTTCTCTTTTCTCNACTTACCCTTAATGCAACATTACTCTTTTCTTTTTCTTTCCTTTCCTTTCCTTTCCTTTCCTTTCCTTTCCTTTCCTTTCCATTCCTTTCCTTTCCTTTTTTCTTCTTTATTATTAGAAAGTCTCCCTTCTCAAACATCAGTCAAGGAATTTGGAGGTGAGAGTGTCTTGGAAAGAACTGGAAAAAGCAATGAGATCCATGAGCAGTACTGAACAGGGAGACAGGCAGGCATTGCCAGGTTAGAAAAAATGCACAGAAAATAACAAAGTGAGATTTGACTTGTTAAAGCACAAGTTTAAGCTCTAGGGAAAAACATGAAACATGGTTTTGATGTTTTGAAGTGTGGAACACAGTTGCGCTAAAGGAGCATGTGGGAAGGTGGGCAGTGCTTCACTGACTGGCTTCAAAGAAGATTTAAAACATAAAGCATTATGGACAGACTTCAGGACCCAGGGAAAGAAGTAATTCCTGTCTCCATGAGACTTGATTTGTAACTGGAAGCTTGGGGTTAGTTCTGATCTGTTGGTTGCCAGAAAAATAGAGGTGATTTGGTTAGAGTTGAGTAAAGGGCGACAAAGATGGAGCTGGAAGGGTGTTAGGCTGCTAGTTGTGCTTTGCAGGAATTAAACCTGGCTTGCTTGGCAGTGCCACAGCAGAGGAGGAGACGCAATAGTCTGTGCCTGTAGAAAATGTAAAGATCAAGGCAGGAGAAGATTACTCACGGAAGTAACTAGCAACTCTTCAAAGGGAAAAGCATCCTGATTTTTCCTGTACTGTGCAATAATTTCCAAAAGCAGTACTGAAGAGAGGCTGTTGGAGCAGTTCACATCAAACGACAGCAATCAGTGAGTGCAAAGCCTCTTAGGCCCACACCATATCTGGTTTACTCTACTGAAAATACTAGAGCAGCTCCAGGCTCAATGGGCAAAACCCTGCGTGAGTCACAGCTTGACCCATTTTCTCTGCTATTTATGGTAAAACAGCCTGCCACACCTGCCATAGGCTGCATGCTGTTTCTGGCTGGATTGGAGAGCAGTGGCATCCATGTGTGCATGACTGTGTTTCCATGTGGAATTTGGGTGACAGGAAGGACATGGCTGCCTTGGCTCCTGCAGACAAGGTGGGGCCGTGGTTGTGGTGGCAGAGGCGAGACCTGCCTGCCCTTGGCTGCCACATGCATGGCCCATGCTTGTTGTGTGTTTGGCTGCAGTAAGACTGCACAACCTGCCCTGGGAAGAGCTGGTGGGGTGGATTGCACAGCAGGACAAGATGCTGTGGCCCTCCCTGACCATGTCCCAGATGCCAGAGATTGGTCCAGGAGTGTGCTCCCCATGGCCCTCTTTTGAGTTTTGGCACCAAACTGCAAGTCGTGTGGACATGAGGTCCTCAGTGACGTTCAGCTCTGCAGACTGGCTCCCACTGCCCTGCACCACTTGCTAACAGAGTCCAAGAGGAAGTTCTCTGAGGCCCACGTGCCTTACACAGGTGTCAGCCATTGCCTTATCTAGAAACAAGGCAGAAGCAAATGCCAATCCCAGCCTCTGGGCCGTGACTGCTAGTCACACTGCAACAGGATTTCTGCTGAGGTAGATATGTTTTGGGAGAGTTAATGGCATTTCAGAAGCTCTGCAAGACAGCTGGAGCAAGTCATAAGGATGGTTGGTCACTGCTGACTTTGCATTTGGGCTGGTGATTTAGAGGAAAAGCTTGATAGCACTTCAGGATTAGTCAAAGCATTCAGCCTTCCTTCCCTCCTTTTTCTCCAGGCAGGCAGGCAGGCAGACAGGCAGGCAGCACCATAACAACAGGAAGACTTTAAATAAATACTCAGGACCTTTTTTGCTACTTGTTTGTGTATCTGTCAAGTTATGACAATGCAAACATGGACACTGTGGGTAAAGAGGTAATGGGAAGAAGAAAGAAAACTAAATGTACAAATTATTTCAGATAACATGGGAGCAACTTTTGTGCTGGCAAGAACATTGTCTGGAACCGTAGGCTTTCATTTCAGCATGCTTGATGTATATAGGTCGTAATAACATATGTGGGAAAACAGCAGTGATTTCTGGGACCAAGAATAAATTTGGGATTAAAGGGAGATAAGTATCCTTGGTTGAGGCAGTTAAGAAGTCTGCCTGTCTCTCTTTTCAACACAGAGACATCAATCCCATTCTGTGACCTTTCTAGCAACCCATCCCTAAATCCCTGGAAAGGGGTGCTGTCTCCGGCAGGAGGGGGGAACTCACCCCTCCTGATATTAGGAGGAGATCCAGTGATGGCTCTGTGTCTCCCTTTGGAACAGGGCTTTGGTTTGGTGGGGGTGTTTTGTGGGATTTTTTTGCTTTCTAGAAGCTGAGCTGGCAGCTTTTTTTGGATTATGTTTATAGTACCCTAGTGTGCTATAGCTGATAAAATATAAATGACAGAGTCAATTCGGAGGGCTGTAAAATAACTCTGGTGCTGGAAGTGCAAAGGCGAGTGCGCTTTTGCTTGGTGAAATATTTGTTGCTTTTCCAAAGAGGTCATTATTTCAATTTTCATGCGAATTTTCATCACTTAATGGAACATATTATTTTGCACATTTGCACGGCTTTTGAGGTAAGTGCTGGAACATAACACTGAAATAGTGCTCCTGCTTAATCCTTCCCATGAACTGTGCTGCCAAATTTGTTCACTCAGACTGTGGAGGCAGGCAAGGCAAAGGTCAGACACCACCAAAAAAATGGGGAAATCCAGGATTTACACAAAGGCAGGGCTTCACAGCTTCAGAAATTGTTGGTTTCTTTGCTAAAGACCTCATACTGCTCCATGTCTGGGTCTCTTGGAACCTGGAAGCTCACTTTTGTTTGGACTTACCAAGTGAGTGATCATCCGGGGCTAGTTTCCTTGGCACGTGGAGATGTGGGTTTCCTGTTTGCAGCTGGCTGATGACAAGAGGGGATGGATTGTTTCCCAATCCCATAGAAATCCTGCCACATTCAGAGGTTAACAAGTTTTAAGGGAAAACCATATTTTTTTCAAGGCAAATTGTCATTGGAAGGGGAAAATTTCTCCTTACATCCAGTTCCAGCAGCTCATCTTGGACTGTATTTAAGGTGTGGATCATATTTGAAGGATTTACCAATTTTTGCCAAACCTAGCATGGGTTAATTCCCTTTGCTACTGACTGGGAAGCCCAAATCAATCTTTTCCTGAGATGCATGCTATATTTAGTCAGGAAATTATAAATAATGCTATTTGAAGTACATTCTGCTTCTTCCCCTTTCCTCCCCCAATCCTTCTTCCTCCAAAATAACTACAAGGTATAAATAATTTGTACGTTTAACCTGAATATTCCTTGCCTACTTAGGTGTGCTTGTTTTCTCTCCCTACACAAAAAGTCACTAAGTGGGTTGAAAGTTGTTCTTTTATTGATGTACAGTATAAATAAGTCACACTACATAAGATGATTTGCAGTTGTGTGCATGCGTGATTCTCTGTCCTGTTTTCTTGTCTGATGTGCCTTTACCACTTGAACTATTCACCTTAAGAAGTTAATTCAGTGTTTGATATTTGAAAGGAAATGTTTCCACCACATACAGAAAAACCCCAGCAGCTGTTATTGTGTGTTTGCCATTTCTTGCTTTGCTTCATAATTGTAATGTCTGAGTTTTTTGGTTTTTGTTTTTTTGTCCCAAATACATCAATTGCTGCCTTTCTGGAAAACTAGGATTGCTTCCTTAATTAAACTTTAGGTAATGATAACATAAGAGATTTTTAATTTGTTTCTCATTTACGGAAGATTTGTAACAAAGAAAAATGTCTTCACCAGTAAGTGATTTTTTTTCTGTGGAAGCAGAACTCCTTCCCTTTAGCGTGCCCCCAAAGTGATGGTATTGATTTTGAAATCACAAGAAAATCTTTATTCCTTTCAAAAGCCATCTTTTGCTGATGGAAGTTTTCAACAGACTCCCATAGGTGCAAACATCTTGCTCACCATCACTTGAGAAATCCTGATAAAACCGTGGATTTATGATCTATGAAAATATTTTAGGCCAAGAGTTTTTGATGGAAATCACAGGAGACAGGTTGTATGAGTTACTCAATAACGCTGGGCTGCAGGATGTTTGCATCACAGCAGCATGAGGAGGCTGTAAATCAAAGGAGAGCTGAGCTCTGTGGTCTCTGCTGAGGCTGTGTTCACAGGGAGCCCTCACACAAGCACCAGAGCTCATGCAGGTGTCAGGGGAGCTGTTTGGGAGGTGTTGTTTGGCATCCAGAGTAAAGGATAGTCTTATCATAAGAGGGAAAACGCCCAGACAAATCATCAGTTTTCAGTGTCAATTATTCTGTACAAGTTGCCTTGCATGTTTATTTATTTATATATTTATTTTTGTGAGAAAAGACCCCCCAAAAAGTTAAACATTTCCGTAAATACAGAAAGGTGCTGCCTGTGTACTTCTGGATATTAAATGTTTCTGTTTGAATTCATCTTTTGAAGAACAAAATGGAATGGGGGAGGAACAGTGCTAGTGGGGTTGGGGCAGACACTTTGCTGCCTGGAGCCTAAACTGAGGACTTGGGGATTTAAGAGCCTACTCAACAGGGTTATTTGCCAGGAAACGGGGAGAATGAGAAGAACACTCCACCTGATTGCCAGGGCTAATATTCATCTCATCTAATAAGAGGTCCCTGAAAGTGAGTTATCTGGTCTAGGATTCTCCAGACTTGGTCCAGAGCTGTGGATGCACCCAGGTGGGTGTTTGCTCCACTGTGATGGAAGTGTCCCAGGTGAACCATGGGAGCTGCCCTCCAAAAGTGCCTGTGTCTCTCTTTTGATTCAGAGGAGTCTGGACAACTGGATTAGAGTAGACAACTGGTGTCAGATGAACTGAGTTGCACCCCATCAGAAGGTTTTCAACAGGGCTTAGTCCTGTGGAAGTATGGGACTAAACACCTCTCAGCTGTTTTGCAGAGGTGCTGTAGTGTGTCATTTAAGTGTCCCTGAAAACAAGGGTAGCTGAATATCTGTCCTTCAAGAGGAATATATCCATATACATATTTGTATCCTGCAAAGCATCCAGCAGGACCCTTCAGCATGCTCCTCCAAGCCACTTGAAAATCTGCCTCTGATACAGTTCTGCAAGCATCAAATTATGTATGTCACGTCACCTTCTGCAGCAGCTTTTATCCAGCATGATCCGCTGCCTAAAACTGCTGTGTCTGAAAAGCCATCAAGGCAGGAGTAGCAGTGCAGGTGTTTAGCACAGGTAACAGAGCTCATTGGAAGCACAATGCTTTAGTTTAGGAACTATAGCAGTTCACTTTTCCAAATAAAATGAAAAGAGAATGTTGTTCCAAGGCAGCTTGATTTGAAGAAAAAAGTCAGAAGTCATTTAGTGAGATATATCATCAAGATCTTTAATGACCAGTGTTGGCTGGGACATCAGCATTTATTTATGGTTGGGACTTCAGCAGTTCATCCCTTCTCTGAAGAATGAATTTAAACTAATGATTGTGGATTCAGTCTATGTCCCTGTCACAATCAGTAATTTAAATTAGATATCTGAGCACATAGTGGCAAGCACAGAAATATATTCTCCTCCACAGCCAAGTGTGAGAAAGAGCTGAACACTCACAACTCCTATTGTAGAAAATGGACACCAAGAGGATTAGTTACACATAACATATGCTTGATATTTAGGGCAATTTCCAAAGTTAGCAGGATTTTGTGGACTTACAGCCATCAGCTTATGTCTCTGTCTGTCTGTCCAGCAGAATTTCCTGCATGTGAACACATGTGCAAGTGAGTATAGTATTTGTAAATTCCTAAGTCAGTTTAACAATTACTTCTGTGGGTGTGGGTGTGATCAGTATGACTGGCAACACTGAATCATAATACCTTCCACCTGCAAGTAAAAAAATCACCATTTTCCCTTGATTCAAATTTATTTGCACTTGTTACTGTACTTTGTCTTGGATTTTCATGTTCTATTATAGAAAAAATGTCTCTCTGCCTCTGCAGTTTCCTCTCCTTATCCTCTCTTATTTCCAGTAGCCAGAACAGCACCTTTGTACTGCAGACAGGTACTGATGGTTAGCAGGAGGGATTCAGCTTTGCATTGCAGATTACACAGCTGCATAATCTCCCCTCTAAGAAGCACAGTGATACGCAGTCAGCTCGAGGAGAGCTGGGAGTTTGGTATTTCTTACCTGTTTTCCAAATCTCTTTCATGACTCTGAAGAGATGTGAAGAAAGGCGTTAAAATAAAAAGGAAGCAGTTTATTTTTAAATTTTTTTTTCTTCTTATGCTGCTGAGATTGCCAGTGAATATTACCTGAGCAGCAGCTAGTAAGTTTCTGCAGGAGTGTGTTGATGGAGCAAGTAAGTAGCAGCAGCTCTGAATAAATCATTTATGTGTGCACTGCAGACTGTTTCAGGGATTGGCATCAACAGTGGCGCACTAACAGACAAGCAGAGGAAAAGGCTTTCACCCAACTTTTTACTGAAACCTCAGAGGAATAAAACAGGTCAGCGGTGAATATTAAATTACCTTTTGGCCATCTTCCAAAGTGATCTGGCCTAGTTAGGAAACATCAAGAAGGAAGAAAGCTTTGCTTCTTCACATCCTGATTTCTCCAGGGAGGGGAGAGAAGGAGGTCCGTGTGAGGCATTGCAAAGGCAACTTGATTTTATAAGTCAGCAGTTCTTCCACATGCACAGAGACAGCCCTGTGCAAATCCACATACCAGCTGCACGGTTTTCTCGCAATGTTGCAGCAACATTTAACCCACCTGCTTTTTCTTAATGCCAACTGTATATTCTGATGAGTAAGACTGGATCAACAGGGTGTTTGCTCAGTTTTGCAAGACCATCAGTACAGCCCATATCAGATGGGGCATAATGTGCCTTTGCTGCCTTTGCCCCCTCAGACAGGATTGGTCCCTCATTGGAATGTGTACATCTCCTTGTCTCAGCCATGTGAAAGCCTAGCAAGGCTGACTTCAGTGGAAAGTGCTTAGCAGCCACAGAGATACTGTATGGAAGTACCACCCTCCATTTTCTTTCAATAAATGATATATTTTTAGTACAAGCCTGGTTATTTAAGGATAAAGGAACAGTGGAATTAAACCATCAGCCTGTTGGCTGTCCCATGAAGTAAATGAAGAGCTGCATTACATGTTAATAGGTAAAGAGCCACAAAAAGAACAGCAGGAGATAGAAATTTTAACATAGATGTAAAAGCCATAAAGCAAACATTTACACATCTCCAGCTAAAATTTGGAAGTGCCGTGGTGGGGCCATCTGGGAACTGTATTGCTGTGCATCTTACTGAGGGTACTGTTTTGCCCAATAGTTAGTGAGAGCCCCATTCCCCACAGGAGTCTGGCCAAGGGGTTGACCCCAGGGGAAGGAGGTGGCGAGGGGCAGGGGACACCCTGATCTCAGCTGTGAGCCATCCCACACCGTGTTTCCACAGCAGTGCTCTCTAAGCACTGAATCTTCCCAGTGTGGGGGAATTTTACGATGGCGGAAAAGATTTCACAACTGATTTAATTGTGTTGAACACATGATTTTCTCTGAGGTGGCAAAGAAAGAACAGATTTAAAAAATTTTAAGTAGCCCTCAATAATGTCACGAGCCCAAAGCTGGCTGCACCATGTGAAAGTTTCCGTGCAGAGGTCACAGAGGTGCCAAAGCACCCAGCTTTGCCTCTGGAGCCAATCCAGGCTCCCACTTCTCACCTCCTGATCCCCACTGGGAACCAGCTGTGCGCTGATGGCCGGGGCAGGCAAACACGGACATCTCCAAGGCTTTAGGGCTGTTTACAACCTTGACTGGGTTTGGGTGCTGGGCTTCCTCCTTGAGGTTGAAGGGCGAGCTGCTGAGCCACTAAACCCCCGGTTATTTTCCACATCTGGTTTGATTCTCTGCAGATAAACAGCAGCCTTGCCATTAACAACAAAAACTTAATTCACTGAGGTTTGTTCAAGCACTCAGAGCAAATATTTTTCCTGTGCAGCTTGAGGTCATTTTAAGGGAAAAACAGGGCTGGAGGTATATCACCCCTTTAAAAATTATTATTACTTCCTAGAGAAAATAAAATTTAAAGCACCTCTTCCTTCCATTTGTGAGGTTATTTTTACGGAAAAATTGCTGGCTTTGCGAAGGTAACTGCTTTGTGACTGACTTGGGATCAGAGCACAGGATTTGAATAAAAGTATGGATTAATTTACCTTTTGTCCTTTTTTTTAATTAATGAAAATGCTCATTCATAAGTCATACCTCAATAAAACCCTGTATAAATGCATGATCTGTTTTTCTATCTGCTCCCTCTTGGTGCCAGGACTTACACGCAAAGGGAGGGGACAGAGCAGCCAGCAAGTATCACAATTATAAGTCTTTTAGGAAATGTCCATGGCTGTATAAGCTGCTGATTTCACTCACTGCTGCTTGGGAGGCTGAAGCCTCTATGTAGGTCACGTTCTCCAAGACTGCTGCCTCCCTTACAGCCAGACCTGCTGTTGACTTGGGCTGTCTTAATGCATCAAAGAGCCTCTGCTATGCTTCAGCTCACCTTCTGAACTCAAGCTGCATCGCTCAGCTCTTCATGTAATCACTGAGGTGGGTAACCTGACCAGGGAGCTCGAGCATTAATCACAGTCTTTCTGGTTCCCCAGGCAGAGAAGAAAATTTCTCATTTTACCATCACTGTTGTTATTTTTAAATCTTTGAAATCTCTCCCTAAATCTGTTTTCCCACCTTTTCTGTTTTTTTTGTTTCAGTGTTTCATAACCCAGTTACCATTATCAATGATCATATGCAGTGTGCCAAAAGAGGGAGTTAGGTTTTTTTTTAATTAAAAAAAAATACTTTTAAGAGGAGAAAAGGAGACCCACAGAAAATGAAAATAGGAATGCTGGAGAACATCTCTCTCTGCTGCACAGTCATAACAACATTGGAGATGCTATTACATGATGGAGCAGCCTATTGCACAACCAGTGGGTTTGGGGTGGAGACTGCTCCTTAGCTGAAAATGACTTTGTCCTCCTTGCAGTTCTGCACAGCATCACATCCAGACGTGGGAATCAGAGTGAGAGAGGCTGGAAGTGTGCACCTGACACTGCTCAGAAAACCTAAGGAAGTATTGCAGAGGGGCACTGGCTGGTTGTCTCTCTTTGCTGCAGTTTGTCTTTCTAGAATGGCAACGCCAAGACTTGTGAGCAGTGCAGGGTGTGATCAGGTTCTGCCAGCCTTGTCCTGGCCTTGTCCCGGCCAGGAGAGTGGCTGGTCCCTGCTTGTCACTGCGATCTGCCCAATGCAGCCCAAGAAGTCACGGTCACAGGGCTGGGGCATAAGATGCTGGGGGCGTGCGACCTAGAAATTGCTGGTTTAAATCACATCTTTGGAGTTCTCTCCCCTCTTCCTTTCTAGCAAATTTCACCATCCGTGGTTTTTGGCCATTTTTTCCTCCCCCCTGTCCCAGCCGTGGCGGGAATGTTTGCCCGTGTCTTTGCCGGTAGAGCACAGCCGAGTGAGAAAGCGGCGCCAGGCCAGGAAAGCGTTAACGCTGCGCAGAGGGCGGCAGGGGGATTAGAGCTCCCCACTCCCGCCGGGGACGGGGTCGAGTGGGGATTATGCGGCCGGAGCCCCGGGGCCGGGCCATCTGCGGAGCCCGCCCGGTCCCGGCGGGGACCCCGGAGCCCCCGGGACCGGAGCGGCGGGGCCGCCCTTCCCTGCTGGGTCTCCTCGGGGCGCCGCGGGCGAGGGAAGGATGCTTTCCCCAAACCCTGCCGAGCTCTGCAGAGCCCCCGTCCTGCTCAGAGTCGCACCTCGGTTTAAAGATGCCTCCTCCCTTTCCTTTTTTTCCATTCCTGCAGCCAAAGCATGCCGTAAACCTTCCACTAACATGTATTTCTTATCAAGCCTGATTTACAGAGTGCTCAGGCTTCTCAGCGTTTGTCTTCTGCGAGCTGGCAAACCTGCTCGAGTATTTAATTTTTATTATTTTATTTTTTGTTGGGGCATTTTGTTGGACACTTTTTTGAGTGGAGAGGCCATGGAGCACCCAGAGCGCCGCACCGGGCAGGAGCAGGGAGCTTGGGCAGCTCGGGGCTCGGAGCTGGCCTTGAGCCTCCTCCCCGGGCTGGAGGTCAGCGGTGGCTGTGAGCCACCAAGGAAAGCTTCACGGGGTGGTGGAGAGACATGAGACTGGTCTTCGTGTAATAGCATCTGAAATCCAGCCAGCCTTCAGAGGCAGCTGATAGCACTTCTGGTTATTTTTGCTAGGGATCTCCATATTTTTTTTTTTTTTTAATGACAGTGCCGATATTGCTTAATTGGTTTGGTGTTAAAATCTGCTGTAAACCCTTTCTGATTTGTTTGGTTCTGCTACTAGGGAGAAATAGCTCTATTTGTCTGCTTCTTGCAGAAAAAAAAAAAATGCAGACTTGGCAGGATTTTTTTTTCCCCAAATGAAACACCAAATTAAATAAACAAAGGAATAAGACCCCGGGCAAAATGCAGATTCAGTCAAACTTTTTTTGCATCAGATGCATGATCAGTTTAATAACAGAGATCCAACTAAATGCTCAGAGGCAGGGGGATAGTAGAAAAGAGGGTTAGAGTGGAAGTATCAGGGTGAGGCTTGATGTGTTTAGCTTTGCAGTTAGCTCTTTCAGCACTTTTCTCCATGACTTGAAGGGTTGGTAGGATAAGGTTTGGTTTTGTTAAACCTTGTTAGTGTCAGATCTATTGATGCCTGGTAAAGATTACACTAATGTGTAAGCCTTTGGGGGCTGCTGTGTGTGCATGCACGTGAGGCTGTGTTACAGCAAATGCTGACAGATTAAAGGGGAGGTCAGTAACAGATATCACTTAACTCTCTGGCCAGGGTTGGTCACTTTAAAACACTGTCTGTGGATGGATGGCACCCTGAGACAAAAATGTCAGGCATCCAGATTTAATCCCCAGCACACACACTTCCCTTTTTATAGTCCCCCTGAAAATAATGCATGTGCCTTTTGCTGTATTCAGCACAGCTCTTTTCTTTGGCCTGATGCTATTGCTTTATAGTGACACCTCCCAGTGGCACTCTGCAACATTTCACTCAAGTCCACACAGAAATGCTTCTTGATAGGTTCATGAAACCAAGTGCTGTGTTTCTGCAAATGACACCTTATAAAATTCATCAAGCTTTGTGGGTGCCTTCTTCACAGAAATCATCCCATTCCTCCCTCTCCCAAATACTTGGGTCCCCTATTTAATAAGAATGAAAACCGAAGAAGTACATTCTAGTTATATCTTCCAAAAATTGGCATTATGGCACAACTTCTGCAAACACAATGACATCCTGTGACTGAAGAAAGCAATATCCCATTCCAGTAGTTCCTGCTGTTGTTAATGGGTTTTTGTTGTGAGAACAATCTCCCTGCTCTGTTGTGTAATGGTGAGCAACACCTGCTAGCAATGTCCACGGGCTCCACAGACATGGTATAACCAACTTAAATACATCTCACTCTCTTAGACCAGGGAAAAACAGGATTTGAGCAGACTGAGATACCATCTAATAGTGGCAATTACTAGGTTCCCCACTATCAGCAAAGCTACCTACCCCCATCTCTGTGTTTAGTGGTCTCAACTTGCTTCAGCTTAAAACTTCCCTCTTTTACTGTCTGTCACAGAATCACAGAAGGGTAAGGCTGGAAGGGACCACATAGCTCCTCTGATCCATCCTCCCTGCTCAAGCAGAGTCATCCCAGAGCACATGGCACAGGTTTGTGTCCAAGCAGTTTGTTAATATCTCCAGTNTTGAGCAGACTGAGATACCATCTAATAGTGGCAATTACTAGGTTCCCCACTATCAGCAAAGCTACCTACCCCCATCTCTGTGTTTAGTGGTCTCTACTTGCTTCAGCTTAAAACTTCCCTCTTTTACTGTCTGTCACAGAATCACAGAAGGGTAAGGCTGGAAGGGACCACAGTAGCTCCTCTGATCCATCCTCCCTGCTCAAGCAGAGTCATCCCAGAGCACATGGCACAGGTTTGTGTCCAAGCAGTTTGTTAATATCTCCAGTGAGGGAGACTCCACACCCTCTCTGGGCAATCTGTTCCAGAGCGTGGTTACCTGCACAGTAAAGTTCTTTTTGCTAAGCAGGTAAAATTTACTGTGCATTAATTCCTTGAGTTGTAGGTGTCACTGCTTACCATGTGGGTGAGTATTTGTTTGGTAGTGCACACACTGAAGCATCTCTGCAGATATTACTTGCTAAGTTACTACAAGCCCATTGTGGGTGTGCCCTTAACTAGAAACAGTCTGTGAAGCTGGTTTTGTTTTGTATAATAGGGACTTCTCTTGGTTCAGCTGAGTTCAATTCTGTGTGTATGTCAAAAATATATTTTCAGCTAAATAAATGTGTAATTATAAAACTATTAAATTAAGGGGATACAGACCCTGAGACAGACAGATCAGGCTATTTTTCTCTAGCAGCTCATTTTGGGTTCAGCAGGAATGGGATAGGTTCAGTCCTCCTGAGGATGTGGAACTGATACATAGCAAACACAGCCACTCTCTGACAATAGCTCCTCAAGAGTACCTGCTGTTTTGAACTGTCTTCCAGAACAAGTAGGGATTTTAGAAATTAGTAACACGGTGGTTCTTCAATAAATCTACATTTCCTATGGAATAGAGAATCCACACAAAATGGTCAGAAAGAAATACCATGTGCTTGTCAAATTCCCCATACTAGAAAAGGCCTTTGAAATCAGTTTGCTCCAAACTAAGGAAGAACTGCATCCTAGTTAAACATGAAGGGTTTGTACCATGACTACCTACCATTTAATAATGCATCTTTATGTTAATTGATGTGATTTGATCTGTGGACCATCCCTTAATTGTAAGAGATGCCTTATTCCTCCAGTAGTTGTGCCAAAGTCATCCCCATGGCAAAAATGGTGGGGTCCATGTGGAGTAGGATAAAATATGTGAGAGGTATCAGACTTTGATCAATGAAAGTCAGAAAGAAGATAGGCACAATATGAAACACAAGTCTGCAGGCCTCTGTCTGGCTCAAGCCAGCGAGTGCAAAGTAATTCAGGCCTGCTGTCAGCTAAAGCTCTGGCACAGCCCTTTGACATGACTATGTAATGCAGCAAATCTGTTTCTCGTCATCTGACGCTCCACCGAGACCTCTTGCTATGCTTAGCTGAGAGCTTTGAACGTCCTTGCTTTTGTTGGCCTCTCATGAAGTCCCTCAAAAACACAGTCGATTTGATACTTTACTCTGCTGTTGCCAATTATCCTGGCTGTTGTTGGATAGCAGAGGTAGGAGCAGCTGGTGGAACCGTGGGTTTTGTATTAATGCAGTCAGGGTAGCAGGGCAGCAGTTGTGCTGCCTGTGCAGCTCCTGGCAGGGCATGGGCAGGATGACAGGACACCACTTTGCTCCACTGGTGTCCAAGAAAAAGGACAGTGTGGAGGAAGATCTCCAGTTCATAGCCCTCCTTGTGCTGAAGGAGCCCCAGCTGCAGTCCTCTTACTCCTTGGGGCACTTTCCTCATCCCCTACACAATGTCCTCGAGCTTTTTAACGCTCGATGCGGAAGAGGAATACAGGGGATGGTGGCTCAAGGCATCTCAGCCAGTGAGTGCTAGAAATGCTCTCAATGTTGCCCCTGGTAGATCTGTGCTCATTTTCATAAACGAGCACTAAATGAGGAACAGGGTCATCTTCCCTGGGAAAAAACCTCATGTCTGGCCTTTGGGTTCCTCTTACAGCCCCTCCTTTGGGAGAGCTTCCTCTCACTTAAAGTGGGGATTCACAGGGTGGCACAAACCTGAGGCTGAAGCATGGGCAGTACTGGCATCAGACCTGGAAGGAGGTAGCTATGGATATCCTGAGTGCTTGTTCTTTACCCCTGCAAAGCTTTCAGAAAAGAACACAGTGTCCATGTGCATCTTATGGTAAGGCAGAAGTACAAAAATGGAGGGGTGTGCAGAAGTCACCCTGGCTTTGGGATGGACTCCAAAACGCAGCTGCAATTTCTCGGTAGCACAAGTGCAAGTGTCAGACATCAATAAGATGGAGGAAATAAATGTTTTTTGCAAACTGGGAGAAAGGAAGGCTCTGTGGAAATGCTTTATTTCCCTTCTTCCATAATTACATCCACAAGTAGTCAGGAAGAAACTGTGATTTATGTCTTGAGTGCATAGTAAATCACTGCGAGAGCCCATGCCCTGTCTGTGTTATACTCACTGGGAATGGCCTCTGGCCACCAACAACCCCAGCTGCCAAAGTTTTCTGTCTCTGACAGACTCACCGGCAGTTTTGGCCTGGGTGATGAATTTTGAAATGTGATTGTCCTGTAAAGCTGGCTTGGAGCATACACAGTGAAAGAGCCAGCCCATGGCTGGAGGAGATGATAGCAGATCCTGGCCATGTAGAGTGGAAAAAGGCACTGATGCCCAGCATGCAGTGGCTGGTGGGCTGGTGGCACACACACACATGTGCCTTGCTGGGTTTGGAAAACTGCTAAAAGAATGAGGGCTTGTTATTTTGGGAGGGGATATTCTCAACTCCATAAATACACCCAGGAACAGACACGCCAGCTTTGCTGAGCGTGTTGGACAGTCTGGAGGCTCTCTGTCTTGAGAGATTAAAGCACTGGGTGAGATACTCTGGCCCATGGAGCTTTCCAGGGGTGGTGTACAGGATGGACTGGGAGACCAGTGCAAATCTGCCAGCGCAGTGACTCCAGTCCTAGCACGATCCCTGGGCAAGCCCTGTGGGCAGCACTGCCCTTGGGGAGAGAGAGTCCTGCTGCTGACAGTCCCTGGCTGTGGGCTGCAGAATGCAGGATGTTCCCAGCCCTGCCAGCTGCTCTCTAGTGAAAGCACAGCCTGGTGGGGGCAGTTCCTTGGGCCAGGGAGTGCAGAGCCTGGCTGGAGCTTTCAGGAGAGCTGGGTAATGGATGCTTCAGCTTAGAAGCTGCTAGGCTTGGAAAGCTGCATGAGGTATCTATAGCAGACATTCAAAAAGCAGTACAGGATGCATTACAGGTGTCTAAATCCTTCCTGGCCTCCAGCTACTATACCAGGGTTCTATTTTGTGTCAACCAGCCAGCCCTGTACAGATGTGTTGTGTACCCTAAGTCATCTCAAATGGCACTGGACACCTTTGTTTAAGCAACTGAATCCCACCTGAAGTGGTTTGCTCAACATCATATATAAAGCCTCTGTGATAACTGGGACCCAAGCCCAGACTATCTGGCATTTTGATGGCTGAAATTTTCCCTGTCTCAAGAATAAACATATCCACATGGTGAGTTTGGTTGGATTTATTTTTTACTTTCCTAATTTTTTAATAATTTGACTAGCCAAGGATCATTAAAGGAAGTTTTGCAGTGGGTAACAAACATTTCTCCACAGTGTATGTCATGTACAGGGGAAAAGTCAAAACCTTTCCACCTACCTTTATTTGGTTTTCTTTATTTTTGTTTCAGCTTTCAGTGTCAGTATGTCTTCAGTGCTGGGTTTTGGAGGGAAATGCACATGCTGTTTTAATATCCCTGTGCTGAGTCTTACCCTAACTGTGTGGCTGCTTTGCTTTGTTTGTTCTGCTTTTTGAGAAAAAGTCCATGAAAGCCTTCAGCATGAAAATCATATGAGAGAGAACAAGAGGGAGAGAAACCCCAGATGGAAATAAAACCCCATGGATAGGTGGGGTTTAGGAAAGCTGCCTCATGTGTGGCAGGAGACTTGATGGAAGTGTCAATAAGACAGTCTAGAAATTCCTCTGGCATGCAGTGGGTACAGTAAGGTTTTCAAACTGGATATTTAGTATGGGGCTCTCTGGGGTCTAAAATATTTCCATGTTGCATATTTGGAGCAATAGCTGACACTCAGGACAGGCTGGGATCTCAGCTGTCATTTTGAGAAATTAGTGGGCTGCTGAGAAAAGTAAGAAAATGGGAGGCCTGGAATGGAGAGAGAGGAATAAACTGAATTGGGATGCATGAGCTCAATAGTTTGTCATACCACATTGGGTGAGGCTTGCATAGAGTAAGAAACCTGCTGAAAACAATTATCTAAAAAAAAATGAAGCTGCTCAGATTTCTGCTTTATAAGTTTCTCTGCTGATTTAATCCTGCTCCCCATCCGTTCTGTGAGTGCTGTGTCCAGTCTAATGAGGCCCCCTTCGTTCCTCTTGTTTGGGCAGCCGTCCGAAACCTCTCCTATCGGGAAGGGCTTTTTCAGCCTCTGAGACTCCCAAGGGATTTGGGGGCAGAGAAATTCAGAGTTCAGAGGAGCAGCAACTGCTTTTGAGAGTTAATGAGGGGAAATGAACTCATTTGTGATACTTGTAAACTTGAAACTCAGTTACAGGGAGCACCGAGAGGGCTGGGGCATCCAGCTGCTTGGAACACAGTTGTACTGATCTGGGAAGAGGTGAGCTGCTGGCTCTGGAGAGCCTGACTGTGCACAGAACCCTGTTTCTGGTTTAAATGGGATTCTTTTGAAAAAGAGTCCAAGTCATGATAAAAAAATCTGTGTGCCCTTCCCAAACATCCTGTCCCAGAGCTCAGATGCTGACAGTGTGCTTTGTATCCTAATGGTGCTTTGTACTCTCAGCTTGTGAAGTCCTCTGAGCCTTTAGCCTGACTTCCCACTGTGGCTGTTCTTCGTGGAACAGCACTGATTTACACCAGTCTGATCCCTTACCTTTGTGACAGGTACTGCAGAAAGCTCTAAGTACTAACAAACTGAAAAAGCTTCATAGCCCACTTCTCAGTGTCTCATGCTTTAGGTAACTTCATTGCCACATTACATTTTAGCAATTTAAAAAGCAAACATGGAGCAGTCAAAGAAACTGTACTGGTTTGTTCCCAGTCTTCCCCTGAGCAGCATCCCCCTCCTATATCCCTTTCTCTTTGATCCCTAAAAAGCCATCTATGGCTTTAAATAAACTATAAGTGGGGACACGACTCTGCTTGATGTCTGGTCTGCAATGGAAGTAAAGTGTCACTTCCAATTTTGTGTGGGTGCAGAACAAAGACGCCTGTGACCAATCCACTGTACAGTGCACTAGTTTTGTTTGAACAGGGAGCTTTGGTGAGAAGCATATTTCAAAGGGCCGGGGAAGCAGATTTTAAATGCTGTCAAAGAGAAATGATTTTACCTTTTCTAATTCCCATCTGTGGTACCTTGTGTTCCTGCCTCACGGGCGCCGGGCAGTAACCTCGCAAGGTAGGGGGAGCAAGGCAGCTGGAGCAGCGTGCCAAGGGTGGCTTTGGCTCTGGGGCTCCATCCCAGCACACGGACTGGCTCATGTTAGGTCAACCAAAGGGCTGTACACAGGGGTGTTTGCAATGGAGGAAGCATGGAAACAGAAGAGTCAGTAGGCAGACTGCAGCACTCCTCATTTACCAACAGCAATGCCCAATCACATTTACCTAACCAACTTCAGTCACTGTTGCCAGAACCAAATGAAACAGCACTAGGTCTCTGTGAGATAATACTCTCTGTGCAGCTGTTTCACAACATTTTTTCAAGAAGAGTGCAATAACCAAGAAATGGCTTTATTAAAATTTACTATGAATAGGAGTTTAGCCAGGTTTCATACATGCTAGCAGAAAAAACTATTTTCCTATCAAATTACAAAGTGGTTGAGTAAGGAATTGAGATAAATTGTTGGGATGACTTCCAGTTGTAGACTGTGGTGAGTAAATGAGGTAGGTCATGCCTCTCTGACAGCCTGGGTTTCAGTTTCACATCAGGCAGTTCTGTATTGCCGTGTCTGTCTCTTCTGCACCATTTACTTCATATACTCTACGTACATCCTTCCCTCCCCCCACTCCCACTCTCCCTTGTACATATTTAATCATAAAATCTCTCTGCTGTTCTCATTCCTTGTATTTGACATGTGCTTTATCCAGGCTTCTGCCTCTGGGAGCTGGTCCTTGATAAAAAGGGAGAAAGCAGACCATCAAGCTACCATGCTTTGTACAAGGCATTATTTTTTCCATCTGTCAAAATTAAATGGCACTTGGGATTTTCCCTTGGCCTGTCAATATTTTCACAAAATTCGTGGCTGTCTAATGAAACTCAGGGAAAATAGCTGTGCAATGACATTCTCTTGCATGTTGTCATGGTGTCACATAGCTCTCTGCAAATTTTTTTTCGGCTTTTTGAAGATTGATCCACAAAGAGGATTACTATCACTGCTCACTGCAGCCCTGTCACTGCTGTTGCACACATCTACCTCAGTCACCAGCCTGCCCAAATAGGCTCCTGTCTTTCAGACTAAGCATTTTTAGCATCCATTTAAATGTTTGACATATAGAAGGCATTTGGGGCATTCACAGCTTTGGTGTCGCTGGGATGTGAGTGAGCATCTTGGGCTCTATCTGGGGAAAAACTTCACTGCTTTCCAGGTGGAAGTGACCACTGCAGACTCCCTTTCCTATGCGGGCTGCTCATCTCTAAAATAAATGGCCATTTATTTCCAAGACATGAAGGCTCAAGGTTTTCTGCTTTTCCTCCCTTCTCTGAGCTGCTTGTGGCTGACAGCAGGTGGGATCAGTACATCTCTCTCTCCCATTTGATTATGCACATCCCTCTCTTCACTTTCCCACAGTGGTAATGAGGACAGGGATAAAATACAACTGTTCTCCCATTACACTGTCATGAAGACAAGAACAGACACTGAGGTTATAAGCTATTTTTTAGCTAAAAGCAGAAGACTGTCAAAGCTCTTAAGAAGAGATGCCATATCCCTCAATCAAAGGCACATGTTCAGGTGCTTTCTTTGTCCCATTTTCAGTTTTGAAGGGAAATTTCAGTAGCAGACACAACTTTCAGAGTCACCCAGCCAGGTACAGTAAGACTGAGAAATACAGGATCACACATATCCTTCCTAAGTTAATTTCTCCCTGCCTTTGCCACAACTATGTCCATCCATGCTCCAGCTGCCACCTCCTTGGCCACCCTCTCCAGCAGGGCCAGAAGCTCCAGATGGATGGCTCAGGTCTGCCACCACGTGCTGGTGTTTTTCTGGTCGGAGCACGAATACAGCACTCCACTCACAGGGCAAATGATAATCTATTCCTTCATAGCTGATGGATGGGGCACATGGATATGGAAGAACAAACATAGAACATCCACAATTGTCTCAAACTCTGTGTGTGTTGAAAGGAATTGGGGTGGTTCTCCTGGGGAAGCAGATGGCAAGCTCACTTGGGGATAATACCCATTGGATTCTTATATTTGTGGCCACTGCTTATAGAGGTCACTAATCCTGAAGCTTGGCTGCTCCCTGGGGGCCACTAAATGCGTTGGTTTGAGTTTTAGAAATCAAGCACAGTATGTGCTAAGTGTTCTAACAGGAAATTCATGTGTAGTATTTGAATATGTATTACATCTCAGACGCTTGACAAGACAGGCACATAGATGATGAATGTAATTTGTCAGTAAAATTCAGCAGATATATCTTCAGGGTTTAACTCGATATCAAAGCAAGAAGGCAGCATTGAAAGTAAAGCAGTGAAAATTACACTCCTCAACTATTTTCCATGAAGTGATAGTAATTATTAGATAAGTAATAATGATTTGTGTCAATGCAGTCAGTACAGAGTGACAGTTCCCTAGGTTGTTATTTAGGCTTGTGGGTAGAGCTTGCTGTAAAATGCACATTAAATACTATGGGATTATTGCAGTTCTGCCCTGTTTTAACAGGTCAGAATAGGGCAGTTCTTGCTGGATGGTTTGCAGGCTTTTCAGATACCAGTTGTGCTAGGACAATGACATGGTTACTATTTTAGGCAGTGGGTTACTTGAATGTGACTTGTATTTCTATTTGCGTTAAAAAACCTTGAGGTCTTTTCAAGCAGTTATTAGTCTGTATTATAACAACTGTGTCTTTAGCTGTTTGAAATGCAGAGCCCTGGCAAGCAGAAATATAGAGTTTCCAGGCTAAAAGCAAAATACATTAAATAAAACATCAATATTTATGACACAGTCAGTAGTTCTTCTGAAAAAAACAAGAAGAAAATCTTGTGAAAAAGGATCAGGAAGGCTGGAAACACTAGTGATAAACAATAAACATAAGACAGTTATGACATAAAGCTCGTGTAACTCAGGACTCAGTTCTCCAAGAGCCCCAGCACTGTCACCTGGGGCTAAGCAAAAGCTTCAGACAAATTGAGTGATGCACTGTTGGGCAAAAGAAGGGTCAATCAGGTGATCCTGTTCTGCAATTCTTGTTTTGCAGCTGGCACACAAATACCATGGCAGTTGAGGTGTTATATTTCTCTTCTCTTCCTCCTTTTTGTCCCCATTTCTCACATTTCATAGAATCATCACAGGATAAAAGAATGGCCTGGGCTGGAATGGACCCTAAATATGGTGTCGTTCCAACTCCCCTGCCATGGACAGGGACACGTTCCTCTAGACCATGTTGCTCAAAGACCCATTCAGCCTGGCCTTGAACATCTCAAAGTACAGGGCACCCACGTCCCAGCTTCTCTGGGCAGCCTCTTCCAGTGGCTCACCACCCTCACAGTATTCTAATCTGAGCCCAGCCTCTTTCAGCCTAATGCCATTCCTTGTCCCGTCACTACATGCCCTTGGAAAAAGTCTCTCTCCAGCTTTCTTGTAGGCACTGAAAGGCAGCTAGAAGATCTCCCCGGAGCCTTCTTTTTCTTCTCTTCTTTTCTTGAACAACTCCAAATCTCTCAGCCTGTACTCATAGGAGAGGTGCTTTAGCCCTTTGATCATCTTCATGGCCTTTCTATGGACATGCTCCAGATGCACCCTATGAAAAAGAAGGGTAACACTCGTAAGGATCTCCAGGGTTGCTTGTATTGTCACCTACTGTCACAAATGGTGGGATGCTTGTCAATGCCCCTGCCAACGATGGCCAGCTCCTCTGAAATGGGGGCAGCAGGCTGGAGCAGCCTGTTTTCAGGGTACGTGCAGTCAAGTGGAGCAGGAAAGAAAACAGACAGTGAAATAATGGCACTGAGATTTCCTATCAAAGGAATATCACTGTGTTCTGCTTCCTTCTCTTGTGTCAGGTCACCAGAACTGGTACCAGGTCTTATTTTCTTCTTTCTTTCCTTGAGAAGGTAAAATAGAGGGGAGGCAGGAATATTCATACTGCTCCTGCTTAAAAGCTAACTTTTATGTGGTCCAAGTCAGCTTTGAAATTGAAACCTCTCGGGGATAATGAAACAGAAGAAGCTGAGTTCCTATTTAGACTGATATTATTTGGCTGAGGGCTGTCTTTACTCAAGAGTAATTTGGGAAAGTGACAGACAGCCATGACCTTGATTTACTTTGTAACAGTTTGAGTTGAAATGGAAGAGTATTGAAATTTTTATTTTTCCAAAAATTTCAGGGACATCATTAAAGAGGAGGACTTTCCGTTCTTCCTTTCAGTATTCTCTGTGCTGTTAAAAATAGCAGAGGAAATGGATGTGTGACATTCATCTGCTGACTCCTTGGTGTCTGTTACCAGACTTGATTGCATTTAAAGACTGGTCAGAGCAGGAAAGTAGTCCAGGACTCTCAGCTTACCTCTGAAGGATTCTCAAAATGGGAAACTCCCACTTATATGATAAAATACATTTGTTAAACTGTCCTTGTGGGAGGCATAGTACTAGAGGAAAGAAGATAGTGGAAATCCCAACAAGGTGCACTTGCTAAGGCAAGTGGAGAATTCGTATAATATGGAATATATTCTGCCCCATTTGCTTTGGAGGTACCCCAAGGTACACTGAAATGCATCTATTAGGGCTGTAGTGCTACTTGATGATCATTTATTTGAACACTGATCTTCAACTCAGTCACCCAAAAACTTGAAACAATCTGCATTCACCAAGTAAAACAGTTAATATCAGTATAATAGGAGAGGGAATGATGGGAGAGGTGGGCAAGCTTCTTTTTCTGACTGAAAGGATGTCTGCCTCTTTGAGAGTTCTGAGAGCTCTCAAAGTTCCTTAATTTATTTCTGTTGGGATCTTTCCACCACCCAATCCCATACTTTGTTTGTCTGTTCTTTCTTAAAAGAATGAGTTTGTTTGCTTTCCTGCAAAAACATCTCACAACCAGGAATGAGCATGGAACTTGTTGGGTCTGGGAGCTGTTATAACCAGCCAGCAGCCTGCCAACGTTCCTGTCTGTAGATTTAAACAATGCCATTGCTTAGGAGAACCAAAATAAAATGAGAGGGCTGTGTTCAAAGGTTTTATCAGGAAATAAAATCCATAGGCATTTGAGCTCCAAAGTGCTGACCCATGAGAAGCAGATTTTGGAGGAGAAAACCAAAACACGAAATAAATTATCATATTAACCAAAGAAAATGAAAAAAAAAGTAAGAACTTTGTGTGGATTTGTAGATTTATCCTTTACTCTCTGAAATGTTTTTTGCCTTTTCAGAAAGTCCAGAAGACACTCTTCCCTTTCCCATGGCAAGGGGACCACCACTGGCACAGGGCGAGTCAGCCAGTAGATTCCCAGTGAAAATTTTACCTGTCTGTCCTAAATGGGAGTGGCATTGATTTGTTTTTTAAATTACTTTGTTCACCTTAAATTTGTGTGTATATAATTATATAGAACATAATCAAATTATTCTGGCAAATTTGGGGAGGGAACTCAAAAATTATGGGGATTGGATGCAGGGGACAGGCAACAGCGGGTTCAAATTTTTTCCTTAAGAAGCTGGGTTAAGCACTTCATTTAGAAATTAAATATGAATGTCATAAATTGGCCCCCTTGCTTTTTTTTTTTTTTGTCTTTTGATCTAGTCTATGATGTATAATCGATGTTTCTCCAGAGATGTTATTGATGCTGCTACGTGTATGTAGGATCCCCTTTTGCTAATGACTGTGATATCCCACCAGAGCAGAGTGATGGCAGAGGACATGGGCTTTTGTATCTATCCGGATGTCCACACTGCAGAGCTTCTGAGATGGTCCCACAGGCCTGTCCACCAATGTCATCGCTCCTCAGTCTTGGGCTCACATGGCCTGTGCCAGAGACCTCTTCCTGCTGCATGGCTGGAGAGGATGAGTGCAGTCTGGTAGAGCTGTGATGTGGAGAAGAGGACCTGCAGACATACTTGCTAAAAGATGGAGTGAGAGATTCTGTAGGGGAAATCCTGCCTTTCATGAGTGTGTAATGTTGTTCTGTCCCAGCTGACAGGAGATGTCAGGTTTTTAATTCTGGCTCATTCAGAAAGACTCTGGTGTTTGATAAGAATGTATTACCAGCCCACGTGCAGAAAGAAGGGGGGAGGGAGTTATGAATAAACTCTGAAGCCAGGGTTTTTACTGACTTCCTTCAACTTCCCACTGACTCTCTGTCACTAGCACAGATTTTCTCTGGGACCTGATGGCCCAGCATGTTCCTAATTCAGAGGGCTGATGCGGGTTTCATTGTTGAAAGACCTTTCCAGTCCCCCTCCATGTGAGACATTTCTAGCTTACAAAGCAGTACCATTACATGATGTGTGTGACATACCCCCACCCCTTTTAGAGGAGGCTGTGTGAGTTTTGTGACGCCTGTACAGTCCTGTGTCAGGTACTCACCTGCAGTCAGCACTGCAGCGAGGGTTATGCTCGTGTGCAGGCCGTGGAGACAGGGAGCACAAAAACCAGTCAGAGCACATTTGCTAATGCAGTCGTATCATAAGATCATAGAATCATCTCAGTTGGAAAAGACCTCTACTATCATGGGGTCCAGCCATTAACCAAACACTGCCAGGTCCACCACTAAACCATGTCCCTAAATGCCACATCTGCGCATCTTTTAAATTACTTATCCCATCGGCCCTTTTACTTGTGCAGTATTTGACTCGTCTGCAGCTCTGCTGGAAGCAGGGAGAGCTCCAGAATGCAAGTCTGTGTTTATATCTGCATGTAGCTCTGTGTCTATATAACAGGTACTCGGAGGCGTATGTTATACATATGCATGTGCACACAGACTCCTCTCTCCTGGCAGCGCCGTGGTTGCCGCTGGCGCTGCGAGCATGGGAGCGCGCAGGGAAGGCTGCCGATCCCGGGAGCCGCCATCCCTCCCGCGCCCCCGCGGCAGTGGCGGGGCTCGTCCCAGCCACCCTGGTACCCACTGGCTGCCCCGGGCGTGGGCAGGCTCAGCACAGTCCCCGGCGCTCTCCCGGGAGAGAAAATGCAGGTAAGGGGAGATCGCCCTTGGCAACCAGCGGGCCCTGCGCTGCGGCTGGCCGGGAGCTGCTGGCTCCTGCAGCTGCCGGTCGGGTGACCGTGTTTTCCAAAGGCTCCCCTCAGTGATGGTTATGAGGCTGAGGAGAGCGGAGGAGTATTGGGAGCGAGTGCGCTGGGTGCTCGCAGCCTGGCTGCTGTGTAGCAGACCGGAGTGCTGGCCGAGGGATTTTGCTGCAGCATCCTTCCCTGTAGTCAGGGGGGAGCAAAGGAGCTGAGAGGTGAATGATGTGTACCAGGGGAGCGCTCCGGAGGTTCCTGCTCGCTGGTGATGCCAGTGGCGCTTGCAGGGATAGAAACGAGACTGATCTCAGCCCTGCAGCTGGGTCTCCTGGTCTACTGCAAGCGCAGGGTTATTAAATCCCGATAGCACTGAGTAAGAGCAAAGTATTTTTGTAAGAAGCGACAGTTGTTCAGGAGCCAGAATCGCCTGGGTCCTCCAGATGACCTCGTCCCAGGTAGCTCTGCTCAGGATCCTTTTTTATTACAGAAGTAGAGTTGGTGTCTGATGATGTCACACTCAGGAGGAGGGAAATAAAAAAAAAGAAAAAAAAAAAGATAGATTGCAGTCCTGATGCAAGGAGGATGCAGCAAACGACAGAGTCCTCTCCTCTTCAGAAGACGAGGTGAAAGGCAGAGCCCCTGGGAGGGTCCCTCTCTCCCTTCCACTTCAAAGAGTAAGACTGTCTACCTTCTGTAAACGGAGCTGGTTGTGTAATGCATTATACATCTCAAGGTTAGACCTCTTCTGATTTCTTAATGGAAAGGCTATTTTATTTCTCAGGTGGGTGCCAGAGGGGATGCTGGAAAAGCACAGAGATGCATCCTCCATCCCACACTGACACCAGTGCATACACTCAACTGCAGACCGGGAACTTGTCGAAGAGGAGTGAGGACCAAATCTGGAGCCAATGCAGGGGGAGAGGAGCAGCCTCAGCTTTTTTAGCAAGTGAATGGGGAGGAGGGTAGTATGAGCAGTGATGTCATTTTTAACTGGTTCCTCACAGAGCTGGGGAGTGAAGTTAAAGGAAAAACCTGCAGTCTCAGAATGGCTCTCAGCCTTGACTGGAGACTCTAAATGACTGAGGGTCCCCACAATGGTAATCAATTTTCTTTCCTATGCAGAACTGTTCTGTTATTTTGGGTCAAGCAGAGGGCATTTATTTTCTCTCTCTCCTTCTCTCTATCTCTCTCACTCTCTATGTATCTATCTGTCTGTATGTTTTGAGGGTTTGACTTTCATTGTTGCCTCTAGTTTGTTAAATACCTTGCAGGTTATTTGAAGTTTTTCCTGAGTAGTTTGGGAATTTTTCTCTGGTGTGGGAATCCATGTCATTACAGGAGAGTTTAGTATGCAGCGTTTCTGCTACTCATCAGGAGGGGAGATGCAGAGGTTGCCAAGCACACAGCATTCTGCACAGAAAATGTACTTCTAAAATCACAGGTGGAAAGAAAGGGACTTTACTGGCATTTGTTGTTGTAATGGATGGCATTAGTGCTGCTTGTAGGAGGTAGAAAGTCTTCTGCTCAACTAGATGGATAGAAATTAATTTTGCTTGGGTGATAATTTCTATGCTTTTGATTGGCAGGTTTTTATTATGAGCATTTTAATTCTAGTGGCACTGAATGAAAAATGTCAACATAAGAGATTCTGGCTATGTGAGACAGTATATATATGTATAGTTCTTCATGGCATGCATTAACCACTTGTGTGCTGCTCCCTCCACTGCATTTGCCCTGTTGCTGTCTTCCATAGAAATCAGTGGGATGCCAGGCTGTGCCGTGGACAGAGGGTTATTTTGTCTCTGGCTCCTGGAATCAGCAGAATCAGAAGCAGCCAAGCCATTTTTAGATAAATTAGTTTGTCAAGGCCGGTCTATCAAGCGTGAAGTGTCTTAGCCCAAATGGCAGGCAGTGAAAAGCATCCCCAGTTTTTATTTCCAAGTATTCAGCCACTGGTGTCACTGGTACAGTTGGGGTTTGTGGTTGTTGTAATGATGCTCGGTCCAAAGGCAGAGGGTGTAATGCCAAAAGTCTGTTTGTCTGTGGAAGGTTTGTCACATTCCTCTCTGGGATCCCAATTCCCATTGGTGAGACTTGTCTTTTCACCCAGGAGAACACTCAAGACAGCTGAGGAAGCCAGACTGCAGATTTGCTTACTAGGAGCTTGGGATGTTCATGTCATAGCCACAGACCTCCTGCTGTAATCTGTCATGACAACTGTGAGCTCAAAGATGGGAGATCTGGGCTCAAGAATGAAAGAGGCAGAAAAGAAATAGGAACATTGTGATTCCTTCTGAATATGAAATGTTCCTTCTGGAAGTTCCTGCTGTGGCTAAAGGCTTGAGGAATCCATTGCTGCCCTAGAGAAAGCTCTTACTGAAGATTAGCTTGGAGGAATAAGCTTCTCTTTTAGCAGCTATTGTGAAGATGCTGGCAGCTGTCACAGGGGCCATTTTGGGCTCCTCCCCCTGCAACATGCCATGGTGCAGAGGAAATCTGGTAACCACTTCTGCCAGTCCTCTCAATATTAGCCTCAGTGTTAGAATATGTAACTCAGAAAAAAGCCAGGCTTTAAAAATGGCATTTTCCTCTCAGATTGGTTTTCATCCAGATGTATGCTTGCCTTCAGTAACAGTGTTTATGTGGGGGGCAGTGTGCCTGGCAGGTGAAGGGAATGGTTAACAGGCTGTACTGAACTAGTCACCATGGCATATGGAAGCTTTCCATCTCCCGAGTGCCAGGTTGAATCTGCTGCTGTGGATAGGCAACTTTGTTTTCCTGTGGTTTTATCATGGCCCTCTTCACCAGAAGGAAATAAATTAATTTTTTTTTAAAGGAGAGCATAGAACTGTGCATCCAGAATAAGCAGCAATTCATCATCCTCCTTTGGGGACTTAGGCATTCCTGCTTCCCCCACTACCTGGTATGAAAACTGGTTCTGGATTTTGGGCCGGGGCACTAGTTCTGGCATTTTTGTCTCAACTCAGTTCATCTGAGGTGAGAAGTTGCACATTTATAGCACTAGAGACGGAGTCTGATATCCAAAGAAGAGGGGAGCTGCATGTGACTGCAGCCGGCATGCCCGCTTCTGCAGCCTTCCCCCTTAGGAGCCAGCTGACTTTGCAGCAGAGAAGGTTAGCAAGACCTTTCCAACACAAAGAGGAATAAAGCACTGGGACAGGCTCCTATGGAGCTTATAGGATGCCCTTCTTTTAGACTTTTTAAGAATAATAAAATTGGGGTGAACTAAAAATACTTAGTCCACTTTAGAGTAGTGGAATTACACTTGGCTTTGCATTTTGGCATTTTTAGGACAGGTTTGGTCACACGTCAGTCAAAATTCACTATAAGGAAACATTTTCTGTGTCAGGAGGTGGGTGCCTCATTTGTTGTTAATTTTAGCTGTGTTTCAGAGTTGGAAAAGTCACAGACCAGACAATTCTCACATGGTTCCTTCCTGCCCTGCATTTCTACTGCAATATTTGCCCCATTGAGCTCCTACCATCAAAGGGATGAGAATGGTTCTATGCCTCAGATGGTTCAGCTGTAAAACTTTGTACTGCTACTGTCAGCAAAAGCCTTACTGATGTGTCAGTGATGGACATGATTGTTAGGGAATTGGACCCGGGGCACAGACATGACTGCAAAGGTTGCAGTATCTTTCTGGACTTCAGTGAGCTTTGAATTTTACCATTAGCTGGCAACTGTGTTTGCTTACATCAGGCTCTGGACAAAAATCACATTTGGTTTGGAGAGGTCTCTTGGAGAGTTCTGGGGCTGTGGAGCATTAGGGAAACAGACCTCACCTGAGTGATGTATCTGACCACGGCTCACAAGGAAGCAGCACATTTTTCACACAGTAACTGTGACCCAGTGTGACTTTGAATCTACACTGTAACCCTTCTGCATGCTTATGTGGTGGAATTTACTTACTGTTCCAGTTGTTCTCATCTTGCAAGGTCTTCTCAGGGGGGGACAACATACCCTCCATGAGAATGAATTCAAGCTAACAGATGTGTCAAAGAGGTATTTTATGGTGCATGCAATGGTGTTCAAAGTTAGAGAAGATAAAGAGGACCAAGGCTGGGGTACCCAAAGCCCCCACAGGAGGCAAGGAAATAATTTTTAAGGGATGAAATCACATCTGTCCTAGGAAAGAATCTTTCTCAGGGATGCAGAAAAAGTGCAAATAACTTGGTGTGAGTGTGTTTGTGGAAAAGAAGGACTTCCCAGCCCCAAATATAGCAATTAGTTCATAACCAAGAAACACTAAGGTCAGTCGTCTAATTGCATCTATGCCATTGTCATCTGAGTAATTATCTTTCCCCCCTGGCATTTTAACAGGGTAAAACTGAAGTGGGTATGGACTGTGCTACTCTGGTAAGTCAGAAACTAGGTAACCTCCATGGCTTGCTAGCAGGGCCATCTCCTCTCCTTTGGGCTCTCTTGGTAGAGTAGGCAGTGGTTATATTCCTCTGGGACACTTTTTTTAGGCTACTTGTCTTGGAAAAATCTTTGTAACTATCCACATAATCTGGATATAGCTATAAAGCACTGTGCTGTTTTCTGCCAGTAATTGAACGAGGGGGACAAGGCAGTGGGAGAAAAGGTGAGTTCTGCACAATCTCTTCTTGTTTCAGGAAGGACCGGTGTTTTCTTTCACTTTGCACAGCAGTGCTGCACATTATTTACCTTGTAATGTTAATAGTATATAATCTTCCTAATGGTGATAATCTTCATGTGCAACTCCACATTTCAAATTCTTCCCTGTTTTTAGTGCAAATTTCATTTGATGGCATCAGAAAACTGTTTTTTCATGTCCCTGCCTATTTACCCCTACATAACCTCATTGATAGCTATCAGAGCCAAACTTTTGATAAGAAGAAAGGTAATGCATCACTGTCAGAATATGCAGATTCACATCTCACCATTGCATCTCATTTTTTGTGTACCTGACATTTTTATTTTTTTTTGGCACAGCACAAGCAATCAAAATTTATCATCCAAATTAAGACTGTAATTATATTTTGATAAAGATCTGGCAATTCAGTGAGAATGAAATTTAAAGGGTTGCCGGGATACAGATGACTCTGGATTATGGGGAAGCGTTTGCATGTGGAATTCTAATTAGACAAGGTTGTTCAGCATCCTTATCTAGACTTTTCCAATAGTGTCTGATAACACAGACAATCGAGTACTTGTTTCTTTGCTATTATCTGGCAAAGTGATTAAAGATACTAGGCTGCCTTTTATGAATGAAAAGGCAACATGCCCGTCATGGAGTGTCACAGATGTGTCCCCCTCTTGGTACACAGGAAAAGTGAGGGGATAGAGTGCTGATTATGCCCACACTGTTGAGCCTGCCAAAATAAACTTTTCCTGAGGTTCCCTAAGGTCTCAGAATTGCCAGTGAAGTTTTTTGGGTCCAGACAGTGCTTTCCTGGGAGGTGTGAGGCCTGACCAAGATGGGGGCTGCTGGGAGCCTCCTTTTGTAGGGCTGGGTTGTCACTGGAGGGGCGAGAGCTGGAGGACACGTCAGGGATAGGTGGGGGATATCCAAATATGCTAGTTTGCTGTCCAGGCAGGATGGCCACAGAAGTAATGGCACCATAGAGCTGGGGGAGGTGCCAAACAACTTGATTGAGCCCACTGCTGCCAAAGGGAAAGGCCTGGCTCCCATGCAGGTACCTTCTACCAATCCCGCAGATGAGTAAAGCTTGACCTCAGCACTGCAAATTGATGAAGGAAGAGCTATAGCACTTTCTCCAAGTGTCTGGTCTGTATGTGACATAAATTAGTTATTATGGAAAGTTATTGCTATTCAATAATGTGGCCTGCTGACGAGGTATTATTCACTGCCTGTGCTGTGGTAGCACTCACAGACCTTGCAGGGCTTCACCTGCTGTGCTCCTGCAGTGTGAGCCAGCTCATATTCCACACCTGTATCCCAGGGTTTTGGCTGTGCAACTGGCCTGCAGCGAGGCCAGCAGGGTTTGTGTTATCACCCTGCTACACCCCTGCTCCAGACTGCCTGCTTCAAATACAGGCATGGTAAGGGAAGCTGCTAAGGGAAGGATCAATTTTCCCTTGCACTTCGTTTGTCCCAGACCCTGTCTCAGCTCCACCTTACCAGAGCTCTATAGGGTAGGATGTCTAATTTGAAATGCTGAGATGAGCCTGCAAAAATTATTATAACCTGTCCATCAGTGGTTTAGGATCTTAATTGTAGTTCATGGCTGTATTTTTACTACAGATCAGAAGAGTTCTGTGACTTTACAGCTTTTTCAATTAACTGTGAAACAGTGAGTGTGTCATATAACAATGTAAAAAACTAAGATTTGGTGGTATGAACTGAATTCCTGCTGAACAGAATTCCTCCCAGGTTTTTAGTGACTGAATTTTATTTTCAAGATGTTCTTTCATGATCTTTAAGAAAGGACTTGACTTGCACTAGGGCAGTTGGAATGGCAGGAAGAGCAGATGTGATTCAGGAGGCCTGGGTTAATGAGCATTTTGAGAAGGCAGAGTACATTGCATATGCTGCAGCTGTAATATGAGAAAAATGACTGTAGTATCTTAAATAGCCTTTTAAACACAAGGACTGTAGTGCTTAAGTGGTAGTCTCCTCAAATTCAACCTGCACAAACAGCAATGTCCTGTCTTTTTCCTTCCATAATGTACATGTGATGCCAATCTCAGACAACTCCAAAACTCCAAGGTTATAGTTCAATGCAAACCTTGTGATTTTCTGTAACCATCAAGACTTGCCAGAGCAGAGGCTCCATCACTGGATTGGTATCACCAGCCTGAGTCTAGTAATGCTGGAAAAAAGAGTGTTCATCCTGGAAATGTGCCTCGGGATCCCCAGTTCTGACATGTATTGATGGCTCAGTACTGGTTCTTTGGAGCAGTCCAGGACTGTCCTGTCTTGCATCCTAAACCTGCCTTTCATAATTTTTCACTCTTTCAGTGTTAGAGAAGTCCAGCAAATACTTGAGAGGAAAGGAGGTCTCCCAAATTTTATAAAATCTTTAATCTTGAGTTGTTTTGTCTCAACATATGATGTTGAGTCCCTTTCTGCCTTGGCTGTGCCAGGTGTCCATTCATATCAGGCAAAATTGAAAAAAAAAAAAAGCCTCTAAGTTGTACACAACTGCATAAATGTAGCAGAAAGTGTTTAACCTACTCAAAGGCTGGCTGATGTGTCAGTCTGGTTTACTCTAGTCCCATGCTCTGAATTTGCACTGGGTTTCTAGTTTCTACAATTCATGCAGTTTTTCCGCTGCATTTTCTATGGTGCCTCTTCACAATACCTACACTTACTGTCAGCTTTTCAGGAATCCATCTTCTATGCCCTGATCCTTTCAGTAAGCCTTGCTTGTTTTCCAAACCACTCATCCTGCCCTGGGTTGGCCTTATTGTAGTCCCTGATCCTCTCTGGAGGAAGGTGATTACATGACCTAGTCGGCTTGTGAGTCCCAGGTTGTTTCTGGTGCCAGCACCACAGTGAAGTCTCCATGGGATTATTGGAAACTTTTTTGGAGTCAGGCAGAGCCCTGCCTTGATCTTCTGGCAACTGTTAAAACAGAGGAGCTGTGCAGTTGGTGGTTCCAAAGATGCAATGAAATTTATATTATGAATTGTGGTCTGTGAGCTATCAGAATAGGATTTGGCAAACAAATCAACCCTGAAGAGCTTGGGACCGCATGAGAAGAGTTTCAGCTTTGCTGGGTGGAAATTTGTACCTTCTGGGAAGACATATTTACTCAGTAGGTCAAGTGGGGAAGTTCAGGGAGAGGAAATTGCCATCAATGAAGCTAAGAATATAAACTGTAGTGCCCCACACTTTAGAATTCCTTTCATGTGGTCCAAATCTAAAAGTTTGTGTTCCCCATAACGTGTCTGAATGAATATACTGAAGCTGATTTTCTTCACAATTCATTTCTGCTTGTGCAAAGGTATGGCCCAAAGCTTTGAAGAGTGTGATATTTGACCAGTAAAACTGTGCCAGCCAAAGCCATTGCTACCATTTATCAGCATCATGTACCTTTTTGACGAATATGGGGGAGCAAAGAGTAGACTGACTGCTAAAATGCAGTTCTGTCTTTTCTGTGCTTTGCTGCAGTACAGTATAATGCACTGTATAAAGACAGAGGTACAGAGGTAATTTTGTTGCATTAAAACCTGAAGAACTTCCACAGATTGAGAGTGGGAAATAGCCCCAGATAACACCGCTGGAGTTATCTAGATCTTGAATTATTTCCAGAGGATCATTGCCTCCTGTGCACAATACACTGCCTTGTATTGGTTCATGACCTGCCAACACAGTGCTACAGAGGTCCTGCTTTCAGCGAGTTGTCAGCCTGGGAGATAAAAATTTGAAACTTAGGTATAAAATTAGCAGTGTTTGTCATGTTGGTAGAAATAATAGGGTAGGAATAGAATAGAATAGAATAGAATAGAATAGAATAGAATAGAATGTTTTCAATTAGTTGGAGCCTCCTACCATGATCATCTAGTCCAAGTGGAATATTGCTAGTATCAAATGCAGAATGAAACTCTGGTCATCACCAGCTGTAATCTTAAAACCAGTGTTATGTAGGCATCTGGCAAGAAATGTTAGATACTGCTGAGATATGTATCTGATGGACAGCTAGCCTCACATCTCCCTGGTTTCATGTTAAAGAAGGATTAATTACCTGATTTTTTGAGCCCCCATCAGCATGGCTGGGCATGATGACAGCTGAAAGGCTGGAAAATTTAGAGCTGTAGTTCAATGGGGCTTCAGCTCGTGGCAGGGGGTCTGGGGTGAATATGGACTTGGTGGGCAGAAGAGACATTATTCTTCTGTTGGGATGAATGAATCAACACAAACCAGGCAGTGACAGTGCTGTTGCAAAGTTGTGCTTTCTGTGGTAGGCAACAAATTAATGTCATTTTGCCCTCAAAATAAAGAGTTTCTGAATACAAAAACTGCCCTGGGGATTATATGGATAAGCTCAGCTTTGGGCACATATCTGTCTCAGTAGTTCATGAATGGGATAAGAAAGGTGTTTCTGCCCACAGTCCTTTTCCAAGGCTTATTTCTGTGAGGCATGTCTGGCACTTTGGTTATCATTGGTTTCTTCTGGCTGCAGTATTTCTGGAGCAACATCATCCTACACTCACTGAGTGTCCACAGAAGGACATCAAAGGGGAAGGAAGATGAGTGTCTTTGAGCCATCCCCTTAGCAAATATTTCCCTTAGTCCTAAATTACCATGGGTGTGGCTGTGACTTTAGTGGGGAGAGAACTTTCTTAAAGCCTTGAAAGTTATTCCACTGTCCTGTAGAAGTATCTGCAAAAGACGTTGTTGTATGACTCTAAATGAGTATCTTCAAAGTTTAGATATGTTCTTATGGGCTGAATTTTTGTTGTAGCTTTCCAATCCCAGAAGTATATGTAACAGTTAGCAAAAAATAGGGAAAGTCTTACTAGCTGTGCAGAGGTTGTGCTGGCCCTTGTAGAGTGAAGAAGCTCTGTGGTATTTGTAAAGTGTTGCTGTTGTGCAATATTACAAAGACAGAAGGAATCAGGGTGTTAATAGATGGGATAAAGGATTATTCAAATGAAAAACATTCAAATTAATCTTTGCCTAATGCCATTTTCTTAGCTAAGTAGTGGTTGCACTTTTTAGGTTGTTTTTCTTCTGTGCTTTTGCACAGAATCCCTTTTTTATTTCTGGATGCTATAAAAGTATGTGAAGTATTACAATACCCAAACCTCAGAAATTACTGTGTAACAAAAACCTTGCCAAGCAGACCTCACCCTCGCTTACTGCAAGAAAATGTACTGCATCCCAGAGGAAATCAATACTTACTAATGTGAATAAACATGAAGATGAAAATATCAAAGTGGCAAGTGAGGGAAACAATCTTGATTTATCAGAATTAGCTGTATTTAAATGCAGTAGTTAAAAATCCTTGAGTGATAATTACTCTGGCAGATGATCAGTGAATTCTTGCATCTTCCCATGCCGTGTGGGTCTGGGCTCTGGTGGGACCAGGCAGCTTGGCTCTTTTTTCCATACTGACCATAGGGAGTTAATTCTGAGTGATGAACCACCTGTTTCTTATCCAGTGCAGTGCTTTGGAGCTGCTTGTAAATGGTGAAGGTTGGTGTGGTGTAAGACCCCCCTAGTTTTGTGGGTCCAAAACTGCAGCCTGGGCAGTACAGACCACAGCTCATCTGCAAAGATTTGGAGCATGTCCTAGTGGGGAATAAGGACTACTCCTATCTGTAAGAGTATTACACTAAACAGACCCACCAGTGCAGTATTCCTGGACTAGCACATGAAATGCAGGGCCTGTACTTGTATGTGCAAATGCTTAGTATAAAAGGGTGATTTCTGCTCTTAAGACACACAAGTAGAAAGACCACAAAAAAGGCTAGGAGGTCCCTGGCAGGAGAAGAGATGGCTGCTGAAGGCCAGGAGGTTGCAACAGGTCCAGAGCAGGGATATGCCAGCATATCCATGTACCAGGCCAAACTCCATCCACAAACAGCAGCAGCCCAGGCAACCACGATTGAAAATGTCTCAGTTCTTAGCTTTTCACTGCATACCAAAACCTATATTTTCTCCTTTTTTCTTTTTTCTTTTTTTTTTTTTTTTAAGCTCAGACGCAGAGGTAAGACCTTGTTTTCATATTCTCTGTAACATCCTTATGATACTTTAGATGCTACATAGAAATAAGCAGATGGCAGGGAACTGATCTGTATTTGTATATAAAATGTCTCTGACTTTATGAACAAGATCCATATTATAAAAAAAAAAAGTTGGCTGGGGTGTCTCCCCCTCCGCCTGTGCTGGCAGATGCTACGGGAGTTGAAAGGATTTGAGGAGCAATTGCCACCTCCCCCCTCCACAGATCCTGCCAGATCAGGGCTGTGCTGTATCCGTGGGTGTCGTCTGCCTTTCACTGTTCAGCATGTACAGCATCTCAGCCTCTAGAGCAGTCTGGCACCTCTTCCAGCACTTCCTTTTTTTAACACCACTTGGAAAATCCATACAGAAAGAAGAGGGGCAGAGAAGAGAAGGCAGTGAAGTGGGAGGGGGGTAAATAAAATGTCTCCCCTCTTGGTGCCTGGTGGTGACAGAACATGTCAGAACATGACTCCTCACTGTCAGTCTTCTCATGGTCCTTCCACAGTGAACACAGGGGGACAGGTGCTGCTAGAGGACTCTTCAGATCTCTCTGAGGCTCATTTGTACTCAAAATCAGTGAGGAGCCTATCTATTAGCTACAGAAATTCTCCAGGGAGACAAATCTCCCCTGAGGAAAGTTACTTTTGTGATTACTTTCCGTTTTCTGCTTTTTTATGTTTGGAAATACTGTCAACTTTGCTCATCGTGAATAAGTCTGAGTATCCCTGGAGTGCCCTCTGCCCTGATTCACCATTCCACTCGGTACACCATACATTAAGGTCAAATACTGTTTGCTACTCAGTGGCCCCACTTTTAACTTACACTTTCTGCATGATAAATGTAATGACAATTCTGCCTTCTCCCAATGCCCTTCTTCCCGCTCTCCTTTGTTCCTTGCCTTATTCCTTTCCTAAGGCTGTTTCCTAGTTTAATTTATTTTCCTGTGGATTTTTTTTCCAAGAAGCTTATTTCCTGCAGATTAGTTTTATTTCATTTTCATCACTGCTTACAGCTGAGAGTTTGAAGTCTTCCTGCCCAGTGTTGCTGTCAGTGCAGTCACTCCATGGTGGTATTTGATAGTTGCCAGTAGGTGTTGACACCTGACATTTCTGCTCTGGTTCTGACTGGATGCAATGAAATGTAGCCATTTCAGCCATGCCTTCTGGTTTTCTTCTTCGTGTGCAGGACTTGGTACACAGTCATTATAAAATGTCTGCCCACACTTACAAGGTAATCATTTTATATGAACATTAAGGAAGCAGTTGTTTGTCACTCTGTGTTGTTGCTGTGCTAAAGCCAACGTGTTGAAAGCTGCCTTGTACTGGGTCCGATGCGTGCACAAAGGCAGAGAAGTTACAAATGTGCAAGAATTAGCTGTTTGCAGCTCTGTTCTGGATGACAGCTCTCACTAGAGAGTGGTACACACCCCTGCAGCCTCTGACAAACCCTGAAGCTCTTCAGCAGATGTGGCTTTTCAGAAACCCCATCAGAACTCAATTAGGTTTTGTGCATGAATATGTGGCTTAATAGTATAAATGTGAATACAAACAATAGGATATGGTTTGGGCTCATAAAACCATATTAGCCATAACAATGAAGCTTAGCCTATGTTATGATCTTTATTACCATCCTTCGACGCTTTAAAAGAAGTAAACGCTTTAAAATTTATTTTAGCTTAAGTGTTTTAATGCTGCATTTTATGTTCTAGTTGCCATTGGCTGTGATGTCTCACTTCAAAGTAGGAGTTAGTGGGTCAGTGTGAGCCCTAGGGCCTCCCCAGCTGGCATGGTTACAGGTTTGCACCTCTGCAGGGACGTGCAAGGGGATACAGCCACCAGTGCTCACCTCCTGGTTACATTTGCCAACTAGCAGTTGCCATTTGAGGCTTGTGGACCATTTGAGGGAAGCAAGGGCTTGAAATACAGTAGAAAAAAAAGTGCAAGTCTGCAGAAAAAATTTTAGTGCCTAAGGAGAGTAAGCTGAGAACATGTTATTCAAATAATAACAACAGTGGGAAAATAATTTATCTTGACATAAGTTATTCATCCTGCAGTCTAAGATATACAACATCACTGACAGAGTTTCCAAATGTTGTCTGGATGGGTGTCTTTAAAAAGTAATCCAGTGTATCTTGGTATCTTTGTATAGGAAGTCTTTTTTTTCTGTGCATATAAAGTAAGTACTACAGGCCATTCCATATATTGTAACACATCCATGCTTTATGGATTAAGGGTTAATTTCAAACCCAAATGGCCTGGAGGGGAGAGGCTGCAATTCCTGGGTAAGAGCTGGAGCTCTGGCAGTGAGGGATGCTGAAACATGTGCTTGGCATCACAGGATGGGTGGAAGGGACTCACAAGATTTCTAAGGTTGCCTAAATACCAATCAGATTTTTTTCATAAAAACAATTCCCTTGAGAAAGTATAGAACTGAAAGAGGCATAAATCCTTATTTTCAGGCAGCTCTCCCTCCCCTTACAAAACAAAAGGACTGTGTTCCCTATTGTTTGAACAAATGAAACTCTGCAATTCAGCTGGCCTCGTTCTCAGTGTGCTTCTCTGAACTCTTACAGCCCAGATTTCTGTGATGTTTAACACAAGTGGGGAAGGACAGTATGGAAAGAGGACCTTTCTCCTGGCCCAGAGCAATCCTAATACCTAATGAAAGGTATTCCTGCCCACAGAAGGGAGATGGAACTAGGTGATCTCTAAGGTCACTTACAGCCCAGTCGAGTCCGTGGTTCTGTGATTTGTGGGCTGAATCAGATGATAATCTGAACCTGGGCTTCAAGTAAATGGCTTGGGAGGCCAGAGCCAGAGCAAACATCTGAGAAGGCTGGTAGTGGAGGACTTGGGTATTTACTGAGACTGGGGAAGAGTCATACTGAAAGAACTCAGAGCTACACCGTGAACTGGTTGTATCTGTAACTGCACCCCTGTGCCAGCCAGCTCTGGCCACCAGCAGAGAGACCTTGTGGAGGAGTGTGAGATTTTTTGTTGCCTGTCCCAAGAAACACACTGCCTTACCATTCTGGGGAGGAAGGTATTCAGAAATAGTAATAGAGAGACAGAGCCAGGTCTCACAATCCCTCCACAGAACAGATTTACAGAGCTGCAGGAGCAGCAAGAATATTTCTCTGGAGGAAGGAAAAAAATAGTTGCTTTTGGTCCCCCTGAGATGCCTGTCTTTCTGTCTTCCCCTGAAGAGCTGTGAGTAATTTGAAGGAACATGTTGTAATAGTATTTACATACATAGTATTGCATAGTGTTTACTAAAAAGAATTGGAAGAAACTGTTGCTACTCACCTCAACTTGCAGTTAAGTGGCATCCAAGGCACCTAGCCAAGCACCCTGTAAAAGAGTGATGGGAAGGAAGAAGTATGAAACATGAGCCACCATCTCCACTCCTAACACATGGCTTGTGTTCCTGAGTCTTGGGGGTTTGATTCCTCAGCCTATGGGCAGTGCCAGGGGAAGGGAAGAGGAGCCCGACTCATTCATTTTCTGTGCAAACTGGCATCTTTGATTCCAAAAACTGCTTCTGAGAATCAAGAGAAGGTACGGAGACTAAGTCTTAGAGCTTGGATGGAAGGCTGTAGTCTTTGAAAATTTCAAGGAAAACAGAAATACATTTGCTATACTTGGAATAAGTCATCTGAATTTTATCTTTCAATATGGCAAGCCCAGCATATTCTTCGTTAAGTGTCATCTTCCAATGTGCTTTTTCAAGGTTCATGATGTTTTGCTGATGGTCTTTGGGTCTCCACAAATGTGCAGAGGTTGTTCATACTGTGGATGCTGATGTGGAAATAGGTGCTGCAATGACCAAGTCTCCGCTCTTCTTGAAAAGAGGATGCTCAGCATAGACTCAAAAGGCTGTAACTTGAAAACAACCACTTTAGTGGGGCAAATATTCAGACAGAAATATGCAGGGAAAATGAATATTTTGAGTAGAAGAATAGGCAGGATACCCTAAAACTGCTACCAAATACCAGTTTGACCTACCATAAAATTGTCTGTAGAATGTTTTTATCACAAGATCCTGAAGGTAAGCATTAACTAAGGTAGGTAGAATAGTAAATGAATTTTGTAGAGCTTTGTTCTTGAGTGCTGGCATGTGAAATCAAGGTGACTGATCTGAAAGCAACATCACAGTGAACAGCACACTTCTCTGTGATAAAAAGGAGAGCATTATTGTGACCTGCTGGAGCAACTCAGGCAAGCTTAGTAGTGATTTGGGCTGAGTCAGTACAGGAGAAAAATAGCAGAGCAGTAGGAGAGAATTGCAAAGGATGTCTAAAAGCATACTTACAAAGTGTGTTATTGAGACCACACACTACACTGCTGGAGAGAAGAGACTTTATCTTGCTGCGTATCCAGAGTGGGAGTAATGTGAAGGGTCAGCATGGGAAGAAGTCTGTGTTGACAAGCACTGAAAGTGTGTCAAATTGAAAGAAGTGCTTTCAACTAATTAAGCATGCAGGATTGAAAGGGCTCTCTTGGGAACACTGGTTTCAGTTACATGCTCTGGAGTGTGTGTGTGTGTACACAAATACATAGACAATGTGTGTGTATGTGGGATGTCATATCATCTCTGCTGTAACAATCCATCCTTACCATTAGGTCCAATAACCTTAAAATAGTTCTGGTTTGGGTTTTTCTCTAAGACTGTGTATGCCTTTGCTGTTTTACTGGCTAGTTAGCTCTTTGCTTTCTCACAGAGCATGATGGCAATCTGAATTGAATATGAAATTAATATTCCTGCAGAATAGTTGACCTAACAGCAGCCTTCGGCTTGCCAGGCAGGACTGCCATGTTCTCTGCCCTTTTCACCATTACCCTGCAGGGCACTCTTGGAGGTTGTGTAAAGCATAGACCTGAGAACAGGAATAAAAGGAAAAGAAGAAATTGCTGGCTAGAGAAACTGCACAGGAATGGAGCATTGAATGTATAAAGTACTCGGTATTTCTAAGGGGTTAGTGTCTATCCTGCAGTGACAGCTTTGAAATTCTTCGAAATAGGAAGTTCCATTCTGGCCACTGTAACATATTTGACAGAGTTAGGAAAAGCAGTTTAAAATATGTTCAAACACTACCAGCAGTGATTGAAAGCAGCAAAGCCAAGAATGGGATTAGCATGTGGTACTGTTCACATAAGTGCATATTGCTTAACAGCCTAATCTTCTTACGTGTCTAAGAACCACACGCCTCCCAGCCCTCTTGAATTATGTCTGTTGTGCCAGTCAACCAAATATCAGGTAAATGCAAAATTCAGGGATCTGCTCATGGAAATGACATCCAAATCATATGCTCTCCAGTATTTTAATCTCTCCTGCTACCTGAATGCCAAATATGGATGGAGTTTTGCCCACTTGCCCTTTTTCTCCTGAATAGCTGTTATTTCCATGTGTAGCATTATGCAAGACAGAAAAAATGCCACAGGGATGTGCTAAGAAATTGTGATTGAAGCATGAGAAGTTTCACTGTATTGGCAGGAAATAAAACAATACAAAGAGCATAAAATATTGTCGTCTTTCTCAACAAATTCTGCTGTCAGTGAGGTTTCTGCCTTTTTGCTTGAGTTCGAAAAATTTGCTAAATTGTCTGTCCATGAGTACAGAACAGAATAATAATTGTACTCATGCTGTTGCCCACATGTAGCTAAAGACTTAACTTGTTTTGTCATGTCTCCCCTCCTGTTTTTCTGGAGGGCAGCTGCAGCCTGCATAGACACAGTTGTGCTGGCTTTGATTTGCATGTGCAAGTGCCAGTGGCAGGGCAGATGTGGGATCCAGGCTTCAGGTCCAGACCGGTTGCCCAAACCATCTCTTGGGGTCTGTGCCACTGGGGCTTTACACTCACATCCATCCTGAACTCAGGTTGCACAACACAAAAACTCTTCAGAAATACTCTGGATTTCTGCCCTGATAAAAGCACTAAGAAATGATGCACAAGGCCATTACAAATGGTGTTTTCCATCACAGGCTCCCAGAGAGAAGTAGCCAAGGAGCAAACTACCTAAAGTGGGTCATCAGTCACCCATGGCCCTGTGACAGTGAGCACTGTGAAGACTGAAAGGGAAATGTCTGCCCTGAAAAGCACCCTCACAAATGCCAGAATACACCAGGAAAACAAAAACCAAACATGTGGCCAAGGATGGGGGCATCCTATCCAGACCCTGAACAAATCCCAAAGATGTACTTGGTGAGGAAACAGGGGCTTTGGCATGCAGTTTTCTCTTTCATTGAGTTGAGCATCTCCTGTCTGACATGATAGACGTGCTTAGAAAGCTCTGTGAAGTCCTGCCTCAGTTCTCACTTGTCCCAAGGAAGATGGACCACAAACAGCTTCCCAGGGAAGAGGACTGGGAAGCCCAGGCAGGGTCCTCAGCAGCCTCTGCAGTGCCAAGGAACCAGAGTGACTGTCACATTCCCATCATCTGATGTCCCTGCCCAAGCAAAGCAGCTTTAGAAGAGAAACCCAGCACTGGCAGATGTTACTCTGGCAATTACTTGGTAGGGAAAGAGCATAGCATCCTGCCCCTGCCAGGGTGACCAGGGTTTGCAAGGGCACTGGAGTATGACCCAGTTTCTAGCTGCAGTCACTTGGAACATTTTTCTAGAGGTATGAGGGAAATTGTGTGCATACCCATTCTTGTAGGTGTAGTCACTGAAGTTAAGGTGAAGTTGCCATTGTTCAGCTGGGTGCTGGAAAAGCTGATGAGCCAGTAGCCTTATTTGCAATGAACAGCAGCCCCACCAACAAACTCCCTTTGCATCGGCATTTTTCAGTTGTTAATAAAGATGGGACAGGAAAGTAGCACATCCAAACAGCTCCTCGCAGTTCCTGTTGGTGGGGTTTGCCATTGGCAAATAGGGAAATGTCTGGGTATATGCATGGTTGGGAGGGAACACAATTGCTGAAAATAGAGCAATTGTCCCACCTCCAAGGAGCTCCAGACTCCGGTGTCCCTGCTGGGTAAGCCTGGCACTCTCTTTGCCATCACTGGGAAGCAGCAGCCGCAGAGGGAGCTGCTTTGAAAGTACTGAGCTTGCTGATGGATGTGGGACATGAACAGCAAAGAAGCGACTCCAGATTTTTACAGTGTTGTAGGCTTAAACCCCCTGGGTGCTCTAGTGGTTACACGAGTACATCGGGGGAGCCGTACATTCGAGACATACAGGGCTATAAATAAAATTCACATCAGACTCAGCACTTGCCTCAATGAAACATTTATGCACTAAATTGCATGATGAAGTTGGATGTGCTGCCAGGCTGCCTAGTCTTTGAGATAATCTAGTCTTCCTCAGAATTAATTTTCTTGCAATGTTTTGCACACGAACACAGCAGGCAATAACTCACTGCTGACCTGGGCAGTAGATGAGGAAGAGGCTGATCACGTTGAATTCTGTGGCTGCTGGCATAGGCCTATTTATGCAAAGCTGGATGAACATCCCAGTTTCTTATGACATTGAATCACACAAGAAAAAGTCACCATTTTTACATGAAATAGCTAGAAAAACTGGCATATGTTAAAATGACAGGTCAACCACCTTTTATGCTGGAGAAAAAGGACTTTGCTAGGCAGAGCCTGGCATGCAGCTACTAGCCACAGCAACCTTTGGGTGCATCCTGCGCCCCTGCTGCAGGGTGTGCAAAGAGGTGGAGTTTCACTAAGTGCACCGCCCCCAGCACCTCTGCCTCCTGCAAAGAGCTTGGCTCATTACAGCCTCTCTTAAGCATAACTGGGCTCTGGAATAGGCTTATTCACTAGTCTGATCCTTTTTAATTTTGGGTTTTGTCTTTTGGAACCTGGCTACTTTAATAAGGATTCGGGAGCTGCTGGTTCAGCTTTGCCTGCACAGAATTCAGGGCTGACAGCTCTAAGCACTGGCCCTTAACATGTAGGCAACTTCCTTGCTCACTGCTCCAACTCCCTCCAGGCTGCACGCTTTTTCACACCTTACAACAAACCATGTTTTCTCTTTGAACCAGGAAACATAAGAAATTATCTTTTTTTCTTTCTTCCCCGACAGCTAATAGCAACTATAATACAGATAGAAATCATAGAAAGTTGAGAAACAGAAGGATCTGGGAGTGGGGGAGGCAAGTGTCTATAGAAGCAGACGGAGTTGTGGGGGAAACCCCTGGATGTATCAAATAAATAGAGCAGAAATCTTTCTTGCTTGGCCTTTGTGGTGTTATTATTAGAACAACCACGCCTGAGTGCACTAAAGCCGCACAACCTTCAAGCATCCACATCCAGCTCTGCTATGGCAAGGTCCTTTTTTTGCTTGGCTAAAAGAGGGAGAGAATGAGAGGATGTGAAGACGAGAAGGGTCTGTAAATGATAAATATGATCAACTTCAATAAAAGAGCTATTTGGAAGTCTACAAAAATCTTCTCATGAGAAGAAACATTGGTGTATGTCTGTTTGACATTGGTTGTTAGGAAACCAGTCAATGTTAATGGATACACAGAATAGAATGGAGAATCTATTTAAATGGTCTCTTGTCATTTTGTCATGCCACAAGACAAAAAAAATCCCAATTACTTTAACTCAGGAATGAAATGAAGTGATAGTTTATACGATTCACTTGTAATAGTCTAAATTGATCAAAGCACACACTAAAAATACAACAGTCTGTATCTGTTGCCTGAAATGTAGCATTTCCTATCTCTGTATTGGCTTTTTTTTCTCATTCAGTGTGATGTCCAGCTGTTAATCATCTAAAGACTGTGGCTTTACAATTTCTATATTGCTTTATTTATTATGCATGTTATGATGATGCTGAGGGGCTACAGCCACACGCAGGCTCAGCGTTGTAAAAACAGCCTGCAGTGTAAAACACTGAGTAAAGAAGTGCTGGCTGAAAGAGATTCCTTATCCTCATTTCACAGAACAGAGATATAGGGAGTCTCAGTATTTAATGCCAGCTCCTAGCAGAAGCATATGGTGAAGCTTTGAGTGCACATTTCTTCTAGATCTCAGCCCAGTGGTCTTTGTCTGCTGAATTACCCTGCCACAGGGTTGGCTTTTTTCTTTTAGTGGAAGCAAGAGATTCAGTCCTGTGAAGAAAATTAGATGTTCAATAGTCCTTAAAGCTCACAGTCCACTCCTGTGGTTGCATCCTCTGCAATGGTGCCCACTTCCCAGGGGCAATCAGAGAGGGCTAGGCAAAATGTTATTGCAGAAGAACAGGCAATGTGCTAAGGACAGGGAGGGACATGCAAAGGACAATGTGCAAGGAATGAAATGGAAGTAGATCCTTCTTTTGGCAGAGTTTTACTCCCTGGTTAGCTTTTTCCTTCTTTCCTCTTTCCAGGAGTTGTTTTCAGAGCTTTGCTGCTCTGAGGTTGGGATGCTGTTCCTCAAGCATCCAGACTAATTGCATTCATTGCGGGTTTGTACTTACTTATCCTTGGGCCAGCATTGTCCTCCACCCTACCCAGTGCTGCTCCCTCCCTCTGAGCTTCTTCTCCACTGCAGGCTGAGAACAGAACATTCATCCCCTTGCAGCTTTTCTTGCCAGCAGTTATAGTTTCTATTCTGGACCTCCTAGAAAATCCACTCCAGCTTTGGAGTATTTTAAAGGATTGATATTATTGAGTATTGTGCAGTATTTCTGTTTTCTTGGTGTTGAGGGGGTATATTTCCTGTTACCATAAATCAGAGATCCTGCAGGGAAAGGTGAGAAGAATGGATGGGTGCTGGCTGAGGCCATAGCATGGGGTACTGTAAGTTTCTTAATGGCCTATCATTTGAAGATAAGCAAAGTATTTGTGGTTTTTCTCCTGGGACAGCACTGTGTATAGCTCTGCCAAGTCTGCTGGCTAAGGGAGACTTGTTGGGTGACTAAGAGGTCATACTATTTTATCTGTCAACAGCAACGTGTGTCTACAACAGTAGGTGTGTAACAGAGCTTGCATGAACTTGGTTTCATTTTTAAGTCTCACACAAAGTATATTAACCCAGCTCCTACTCTTATTTGTAAAACACTGTTGCCAAGGCCAAAAGAGCTTTGTACAAGCTAAATTTTGCAGCAAAATCTATTCTAGTCTGATGAAATGTCTGAAAATTTTCTAAGTAGGTAAAACTTTCTACTAACTTACTGATACTCATCACAGACAACTACTAGCACTTCAGTCTAGACAGATTTTTCTGGGAGTAGGAAGGAACTGCTTATGCCTGCCTTTTCATTAGCCTCCAGGGTACAATTTGTGATCATGAATCTCACATGCCCTGGGCAATACAAAGAATGGGTGGGGTATCATTACTATTGTGTACAAATTTTTGTCCTGAGCTGAGCTTCCCAAGGAGAAAGTGTGGCTCAGAACAGGATCAGGGCAAGCTGCTTTATGTCTCAGTACCTTGTATGTAAAACAGACATATTGCTTTGTTTCCTACAAGGGGTAAAGGATATATAAATTCATCTCGTGCCAGTGAGGTATTTCCCTACTGCAGTGGTAACAGACAAGCCATCAAAAGCTCTGCCTGCAATTTGGCAACATTATGTTTTTGCAATGTCAAAAATTTAATTAGTAAGTCCTCATGATGAACAAGCACTGACAGGTTGCCATCATTCATCCTACTGCCTTCCTCCTCTATCATTTTTTTCTCCCTCCAGTGCCATTCCTTGCACTGACACCATGCCAGTTGCATGGAGCAGCACTACAAATGTGCTAAAAAATGACTAAAACCCCACCTGCAAAAATGCACTGAGAAGCAAAGCAAGGCTCCCTACCAGACAGAGAGTTTGGGGTCCCTTAATTTTTGCCGAAGCTATGAGAACCTGAACTTCAGCAGGTGTGTTCATCATATCACACCACCACTTCCATCATGACACCTACAAGTTTTGGTGAACTGTTGGGGTTTTTTTCTAATCAAAGAAGCTGATAGTCTCTTATCATCCCACACATGGCAGCATGGTTCCTAGGTTTCTCCTCTTCTGTCTGCTCCCTCCTTCTCCAGCTGTACTTGCCCAGTTCTTTCTCGATATAAAGTACTGGTATGCCTTCAGACTGAGAGAATGTTGTTTTGCATTAAAGAAAGCAACAAAACAAGACTAAAGCATCTCCACAGAGGACCATTCTCTGCCATGATGCTCTAGCTACCACTCAAAAAAGGGTAAGAGAATACAAAAGCAGGAAAGTAGACGACCTGAAATATGCAAAGGAGAGGAGTGCATGGCTAGTGGGGGCACCAGTGTGAGGCACACTGGTTCTTTGGCTGCTGACTGGGAAGGGAAGCCCAGGAGGTACCTCCTGTGCATGAGGGTGCCTGCCTGTGTCACACTGTGCTGTCCTGTGAGCAAGACAGCTACAGCAGCTCCTCAGCGTTAGGCTGGAGTCTGTCTGTATCAGTGCCTCTGGTAGAAAGATCATTCCCAGTGCGATATCTGAGGATGTACCACCTGCTCTGATGCATTGTGTGGGCTGAGGATGAGCCTGCTCCCTGCTGCTGGCTGGAGCAGAGTGCTGGCATCTCCCATGGCCCTCCACTCCTGCTTTAGCCCTTGGAAAGCTACCTACTGTGTACCCTGAGTCTAGGAATGGTCCATGGGCCTCCACTGGACTTGATTCATATAAATTTCAGAGGCAGACTTCTGGGATTTCTCTTTAGATTGACTGAAGTCTTCCTGTCTCTTGGAAGTCCATGTCTATTAAAGGAGCCTCTTTTGATAGGTGACAAAGTCTCTCAGCAGGGCAGGCAGTTAATCTCAGTCATTACACCCTGGAAGGCAGCAAACTAGCAACCTGTGTCAGAAACTAGTTGTGTGTAACATGATGTAGTGAAAGAGCACATTGGCAGGAGAATGAGTAAGTGGAAGACCTATTCCTCCCACTGCCTTTGCTCAAAATGTCACTGTGGAAAGATTGTGTAGCTTCTTGGTGTTTTTGTCTATCTATAAAATGATTATCCCTTTGGTCCATTTATATAAAAAAAACAATATAGGTTCATTTCACCTGCTTGCCTCCATAGAGCCATTTGCAATCTGGTAAGAGGGGATTGCCTAAAGGCTAACTGGTATAACACGATGTGGAAACACAGATGTTCACTGCTATTTGCTGAGAGTAAAGGTGCTGTAACAAACCCAGTGCCTGTCCTTGACAATGCTGTTCCAAGCAAGAACCTTTCCTTTTCAGCTAGGTTGATGGAAGAGAGACTACAAGTCTTACATTGCGCTCTATTTTTTATCCTACAGCTGTCTCCAACCTTGATGCTGAGAGCAAACTGAGTGTCTATTACCGAGCACCTTGGCACCAGCAAAGAAACATCTTTCTGCCCTCTACCAGACCACCCTGTGTGGAGGAGCTGCACCACCACGCCAAGCAGCACCTGCGAGCCTTGCGCAGAGGTACGTGCTGCTCCGTGCTCCAGCTCACACACACAGCACCTCTCCACAGCCCACTCCAAAGCAGAAGGATGCTCAGGCACAGGCACACAGTACTGTGGGCACTGATCTACACTGGGACTTAGGTACTCATTCTAAGAAATCACAGAACTGTAGAATCATGGAATGGTTTGGGTTTGAAGGGATCTTAAAGATTATCTAGTCCCAACCCCCTTCACAAGGGCTGAAAATGGAGCCCAGTGGTATTAGTCTCCACAAAAACTGTTTCCAAACATAATACTGGAGGATGCCTGTGTCCCTCAAGAGTGGCGACTGAAAGTCTGGTGATAGTTGTCCTGGACAGCTTGGAAGGGTTGGGTGGGTCTCTCCTTCCCAGGCTAGGGAACATGTTCTGACATTGCCTAACAAACAGCAGACCTGTGGTCCCAAAGCAACACAGAGAGGAAGCAGGAGCAACAGGGTCATAACCAGGCTCCTGGATCCCTGCCATAAAGAGAATTGACTAGATGCAAACATTTGGATGGCCCTACAACAGCACATTAAAGGGAAGGCAAAAGATGGGGAAAGGTCAGTTTTCACTGGGAACCTAACCAAGGGAAAATTATTACCAGGACATAAGACAAAGCAGGCAAACAATCCTGTCTTTCTTCTGTGCCATAAGGAGGGAGAAAATCCATGCAGGTCATGCTTAAAATGTTCAGCAGCAGCCTCCTATCTTGAAGAGTTTTGCACCAACAGCTGTAATTGCCTTGCTCATTTATTACTGTTATTAGCTTATAATAATAATCGATTACTTAGAACTGCAGAGCATCTGTTAGCTGGATAAGATGTTCCAATTAATTACCATATTTGACCATCTCTGCAGGTTTTAGGTCAGGAACACATTGTGGGTGCAGTATGTCTTCATAGCATGGCAGAGAGTGATACAGCCAAATTGCAACTGCAGTCGTGCTGGAGTAGAGCAGAAGTTCTTTTCTGTTCTCAGCAGCTCTGCTTTGCAATTGTCCCAGAACCAGGCTGATCTTTGCCTGCCATCTTGTGGGCAGGAGAAATCCTGACAGCAGCATGGGAAGGCAGCTCCAGAAAATGTCTCATCATTTTAAAGCTACAAATCTCAGTTTTGGCGATTTCCCATCCTCCACAATTAATGGCAGCTGTGCAAGTTCTACAGGAAGCTTATCATGTGCTGCTCCATCTTATTTTTCAAGTAACTGCAAATATGGGGATGAAATTTAGTCTGAAATTTACTCTAAACATGTTTATTGTGTCTCAACTCTCTATCGGAATTTCATGATCTTTTTATCTGTTAAACCAGGAGCAATTAAAATTAAATTTTAGGTCAGAAAAAAGCTATGCTAGCAGCAAACATTGTTGACTGGACCACAGCTGGTGGAGCAGGTGAATATATTATCTCCTTTTGGCAGCACTCCATGCAAGCAGCAATTATCTAACAGTCACCTAAAATTAGAGATGGGAAGTCCATGAGCATTCTCCCGCTCACTTGGAAGGTTCCAGAGACTTGGGACTGATGCTGGAACAGGACTGAATATTGTGAGCATATGCTGAAGAAAGACTCCTGTGTGCCTAGGGTGGATAAAGATCTTCCCAGAATGATCTCCTTCATGCTGGCACCCAAGTATTACCATTGCTACAACCTTCACAATGTCAAGCCCATGCTCAGAACGTAGCACTGCCATGCAGCCAGGGAATAAAATCCCAGCTGGAGCTGCATTTCCTTTTTGCCCCTCAGAGTGATATATTTGATATGGATAGAATGCAGGCATAGTTATTACATCTCAATATTTCAAGGCAACAGGAGCTGCAGGTTCCTGTTGGAAATCAGGCCTTGGATCTGAAGTGCCTAGAAGGTAGCTCCATCGTCTTTTGAGATAAAGGGTATAAATCTCATCTGGGGATAATTCAGCTGCAGCACATATGCTGGGGTGCTTTGTATGGGCATTGCTCTCCTGGGCACACTTACACCAGTAAGTGCTTCTTCCCTTCATTTGCAACAGAGTTCTTCTCTTCCCCAGTGACTGGTACTGGGGAAGAGAAGAACCTTTGCCTTTGGAGTCCACTGTCCTGTACCTGTCTCTGTTGTGCTGTTAATAGAGATATTCGTATGTTTTCAACACTTTGAAAGACTTGTGTCCTCTTTCTCATCCAAAACAGAACATCGAAGCCGAGGTGATAACAGAGAGCAGAAAGTCCAAGGCCCCATTGCTGTGGTGGCTCCCCCCTTTCCTCCCTTCCCTGCAATCTGCAGCCAAAAGAGGCAAGCGATAAAGGACCGGCATTTGCTACCAGTAAGTCTTTCACTACAGCTACCACATACTAATGTGTTTTTAGCGTGGTGGGACCTAAGTGTGACAGTGCTTCACAAGTGCCCCCTCCCCAAGCTGGTGCAGGTACAAGAGAGCTGACCTTAAAGACTGTCAGCAGAACAACCCAGATCACAGATTCCAGCAGCCAGCCCCAGAGTGGCTGTTTTCAATCAGAAACCTCTTATTTTTCACCCGTGGCCAGCACACATACTCTCTCATTCACACACTCCTCCACAAGTCCTCCACATTCACCACTCAGGCTGTAGAGGTAGCACTTTGAGGATCCTCCCATAATTTCAGAAAGTGCTGTAATTTCAGCCCTGGCATTACCATTGCCAGGAGCCAAGAACTCAAGGGCTTTGAGTGCTGGCTTGAGACTTTTGTGTGTGCAGGAGGTTCAGAAGCATGACCCCAGCTGCAAGGAGCTACACTTGCCTTAGCCCTCTTTTGCAATGTTCATTTCCTTGCAGTTTTTTAGATGTTTCATGTCTCACACATGTCCTTGCCACCAGCCAAGCAGAAGATGTGGTCCTGTTATGTCTGTGCTGACTTGCCACTGCTGCACTGATTTGAAATCAAGTTAGTGTTGACAATATAGTATTTATCATTGTTAAAGGAAACATCCTAGATTGACAACTTTAACTCTGATTAGGTCCATAATTCCCACTGGCTTCAGCTGGACTTTGCTATTTTCTGTGGCTCTGGGTGTTTTACTTATGGGAAGTGTCATATTAGCTACATTTTGCCCTGTACTAAGAGCCATTGCATTATTTAAAAGGTGTAGGTCAGATCTGGACTTGGCTTTTAAGTGGGGCATTTGTCTGATGCCAGCCCTCAGTCAGGTGGTAGCAGATCTGTTCTGCATCTGCCAGTTCAGGGACACGGGCACCTCAAGAGATGCTACACCTGTCAGTACATTATAAGCTCAGTAATGATTCAGTAACCACACTGAATCATCACTTACTTAGCTTAAAAATCCAAGTGCATTTATCCTAATCTATTAACCATATTTAAATACTATAATGCTAAAGCACTCACAGTGTAAAAGACTCAATGTAAAGGAGTCAAACCTGCCCAGGGACCATAACATCAGCCAATCAGTCCATAGGAAAAGTTTTGTTTCTCTTTTAAAAAGCATGAAATATATAATAAGATTTGCATTAGTTTGATTGTTCTGGCTTTTTGCCTGCTTATCTGGTTAATTTTGAGGACAGCATCACCATCATTGCAGGCTTTGAACAGGTTAAATTTGCAGGTCTTATGATTCAAATTTAAGGAGATATCCTGATGTTAAAGGACAGCATAGAAAAGAGTTTGAAGACAGAAAGAAGAAACAGGATTACCTGTTTCTTTATAAATCATCATCAAAGCTAGTGGTATTGTAGGGTCATTGAAAGATAAAGGGAAGGTGATGCCATGTTAAGGATCAGAACTAGTTACAGATGATAGTTTGGACAGGCTATTGGACATAAAGCTCTCAGTATCAGATGGGGAACAAGGCATCTCTTTTGAAATTGCATACACAGCGCTTAAAGGCCTGAATCTTTGCTGTGTTTGGAAAACAACCAGTGCATTTATACATTACTTCCATCTGTGGAACACAATGACAAATAGTGAGCAACTCTCTGAGTCCGGTATGAGTTGATAAAATTAAATCATGCTGAATGCAGATGTCTTGGCTATATCTGAAAGTCCACCTTTTTCTTTTCAAGAAGGAAAACATTAAGCTTTGTGTCCATCCATATCAGACCTCCTTTTGGAAGATGACTGGGTTCAGTGTTCCCCTAAGGAGAAGCAAACAAGAGCTGTTGGAGGGCTGTTGTTCTATTCATTTCAAGGCACCTGGCAATGTTCTGCTTTGGAAATTGCAAATACACCATGCCCAGAGTACTTCAAAGTGCCTTGACCCATTTCTGAGAAAACCCCTTGTTAATGGGGCAACTTAAAAATTGAAAGAGAATAAGGCAAGATGAAGCTGCACATGAATGTTCTGTCTGGAAGAGGTTCATCAGAGATTGTTACAAGACACTGCAACAGTGAAAAGCTAATTGATATTGTGCCAGCCTTCATGATACAATGATACCATTACAAGAAAAAGTCGAGAATGCTGTTATTGGCTAGCTTGCTCTTTCTGGCATAAGCTTTTTTTGACCAACATCTGCAAAAGTTTATCTGCTGCAGGGACTGCCGGTAATGTTTGGTATCTGATTCCAGTTGATGGTATCATCTAGTCATCAGTGAACTAAAGATGCTAAATCCACAGGAATTTTTATTCATGGCATAGCAGTATACCACTCTTCTGATGCATTGGGAAGGTGCTGAAGGGAGCAATACTACACAACCAAAAGAGCCCCTTTTTGTGTTTCTTTTAAATTAGGAAAGAAATCAACAAGAAGCAGGAATATTTTTTTTTAAGTGACAGGGTCTGGCCTTTCCAAACCAACTATCTAAGTTAAATGCATGTATTAAGATACTCAAATAAGAAACTTGATTTTGAGGAATGTTCAAATTACCACTGTGAGACCTGTGGGAGCTATCCCTACTGAAAGTTAGTGAGAAAACAGATTAAATATCTGTGTCAAGGTTCCCTAAGTGTGTACCTTTTGGCTGCTGCTACTAGTTAGATGGCTATGAGCTCTTTCAAATACACAATATTGTATATTGTACAGTAAAACTAGAGAAAATCGATCACAACAGATGAATATTCACTTTTAATCACAACTCTGTTTACACGGAGAAAGATGCCAAAGTCCCACAAATTCCAAGAAAGGACAAATAAATTCAAGTTCAAAGCAAGTAGTGCCAGCATAAATGGGTCTGGAAAGACATTTTGGACTGTTCCATCACAAGATCATTTTGTTGTGGAGAAAGAGTAGGGAACTAGAAATGGAATAGGCTCTTTCATGTCTACTCTTGTTACAGGAAATTCCCTGATTGGGCTGATGAAATGTCTACTTAGCCCAAAGGCCAGGAGGAGATCCTTCAGGAAGGAGTATAAGAACAGGGCATGGTTTATGCTGTTCGTTGATCCGTGATTTATCCTTCCAGTTTCATACAGAAACTGGTTACAGAGTTCCTGGGCCAGAGATCAAACACAGAATAACAGCCACTAAAGAACCTCTATATGTTGGCTGTGTGACTTGTTTAATCCAATTTTTTAGCAAATTTACACCTTCAGCCTCAACAGCATCCTCTGACAATGACTTTAAAAATCTGTAGCTTTTGTTTGTTTCAAACCTAATACCTCACAATTTCATGAAATTCTTTCTGGTTCTCAGACCATGAGAAACAGTAAGCATTGCTTTCTCATTCCCTTTCTCCATGCTCCTCATGGTTTTGCAGACAGGACATCACTTAACTTTCCTATCCATTCCAGTCATTCATTTTTAAAGCTGAAAAATTGCATATTTAGTCTCTCTCTACACTAAAGAAAAATACAACCAAACACATTTTAAAGTATCACTCATTCAGGCATTTTTGCCAATGAAGAAGAGGAAGAAAAACCCAAACCAAACTGAAAACAATTTGAGGAGAGTATGAGAAAGTTATGGACTTGCTAAAATGAGGAAAATATTTCTTACACATGTTCCCATGACAACCCTGCCTGTAGCACTGCTGAGGCCAGTCACTGAATGTGAAGATGCTGTGTCATCCCAACTGCATTTCAGACTTCTCTTTAATTTTGTCTGCATTTTTTCTTTATTGGGTTTCCCCAAGTCCAGCCAGCAAAGCTCTGAAATTTCTGTATTCCAGTTCAGAATATTATGAGATCACACTTTCTCAATCCCCACGTGGCACAACTATTATAATAAAACCAAGGAGATGGAGCAAGGAATTCAATATTTAGAAATTTACACTAACAATTGCACAAATTTCCGTGTCAGTTTATTCACAATTATAATCTGAGTAGGAATCTAGGAGACAAGAAGCAGGAGGTTTTTTTCCAGACTGGTTTTTCTGTCCCTGAGGCCTCAGCTAGAGCAAATGTGAAGGGAAAATAATGCATTGGGTAATTTTATTCCATCTCCTTGCCATTTCAAAAACATTCCCTATGGCTTGCTTTAGGATGCTTTCTACAGCAAAGGGAAGGAAGTACAACTGAATGAATATACTAACTTTAAACACTGTTTAGTGCTGAAGCCAGATGAAGCCTCAGTAAGAAACAAATGAGTTAAGGGACAGGCATGAGTTGGGCTCTGCACTTTCTGTGTGCAAATCCTGCTTAAAGCTGTTAAAAATAAAACCTACTTGACTTAATTCATCAGACTGAACTTGTATTGTACCATTTGGGCAATGAGCCTAATACCTCCTACCCCATATTGTGGGATGTTTATTTTATACCTTTGTCTGCTGAAATGCCACATGTGGTATGACTTCTGTCAGGAAACATGTCTTAGTTTTGTCTTTACCTTGTCAAAACACCAGAGTCATACATTAATCGTTAAAGGATTGTCAGTTCTTTAGCTGATCGCATTTGTGATGCTCCAAAAGAAAAGAAAACACCCACAAGCAGATAAATAAAAACTTCAGGAGAATGAAACATACAGAACATAAACACTGGGAGCAGGCAGGTGAGCAGGATTGTGATTTACAGCAAAAATAGCACGGCCAGAAATATTCCCATTATTTTCTCCTCAGCATCAGTTCACTGTGTAAGAAAGCTGCTGTATAGTTATAGATTTTGATTTAAGTAGTTAACTGTGCTCTGAAAGTACTGGAAAGCTGGTAGCCTTTTATTAGTATTTCTTCTCCTTTCTCTTGACTTTCAGGTTTTCCTTTCATGTAAATAAATACCACTTCCTGTAACTCCTGTGAATTAAGGAAGCAGCAGGCTCTCCATTTCACAGGCAGAGAGAGGAATACACAGAGGTTTCAACCAGAGCCCCAGGAGTCAGTAGTGTACTCGTGAATGTGGGATTGAACACTAGTTCACACTTATTCCACATGCTGCCTTTTCAGTGCATGAGTGACTGTTCTTAAATGAGATGTCAGGACATACTGCACACTTTATTTCTGTGCTTCCACAGGGTGAAAGCAAACTGTATGTATGTTCTGTTTGCTGGAGACAACAGAATATAAAAAGCTTGCAGATGCTGAAGCAACATGCTGATACTTTTCTTGGGTGAATATCACCCACTATATTCATAAGGTTATCCTGGGAGGGAAATTTCCCCCATCTACGTCAGAAATAATATTGATTCCTTATGCTTTTTGTTAGCTGCAGCTTTTAGGCAGCAGGAGTCAGAAATAATCCTCTGTAGAATAGCTCTGTGCAGCAGCGTGCACCAGCCACCTCCTGCCCTCACCAAGGCTGTGCCAGCCCTGTGCTGCTGGGGGCTGTGACTCTGCCACCTAAATCTCTTGTGAGATAGCACCTTGCCTGCCTGATCAAACACAGCTGAGGGGGAAGGAATCAACTCAGCCATGTCTAAATTCAACTAACATGTTGAGGATAAATGCTCTTGATGAGGCTTTAGCATTCTCAATCTTCAATTAACTAAGGAAAAACGGTTCCTTTATTCTTGGGGTTATGTTTTTCCTTTCACCATTGCACTGTGTTCCATAGGCCCTGTGCACTAACTTTGAAATCCCAGAATCTCCTGTAAGGCAATCACTACAGGTAAGGCAGGCTGGGTACATGATATAACACAAATTATGCTTTTTGAACCACTCTTTCTTATACGTTGAAGATGCTGAACAACAGTCTTGGAGCTTTGGGGGATGGAAAAGAGAAAAGGGGTAAAAGTGACATTTTTTTCCTCTTATTGACCCATTGATTTCCTTCTCCAGATCCCAGCTCAGGGACAATAAATGAGGCAGACTCATAAATTGCCAGACTGGCAAGTTTGTAGACTGCTGATTTGCTTCTTTTTCACTGTCCTGATGATATTTTAAGCTTTTAATTCATTAAAATGGTTAATGATGAGTCATGACTTACACATATGCTAGTAATGCTCTTCCTAAAATCAGGGTGAGAGTGTTCAGGGGTGCTTCCTCTCAGCCCAAGTTAAGTGCTCAAGGAAGATGAGCTGAATTGCTCCTCAGCAGAGCCACTGTCTCTCTCTATAGGGGAAGCTCTGTTGACTAGTCAGACTTGGACATCTGACTGTTTTGTTGTTGCACACAGAAACCAAAGACTTTCATATTGAAGCAACATGGAGCACTGAGAAATCAGGTCACGTGCATATGCAACAAGATTTTTACTGCAAGACAGTTTCATGAGCACAATGGCACCTCTGCAAGTGAGGTTGATGGGATAGCTCAGGAAATAAAAATGCTCACATATGTCAGTGACAAATCCCTATTCAAGCAATTATGCACCAGTTTAGTTTCAAAGCAATCTTAGCCCATTAAAGAAAAATGCACACTTAAAAGTATTCTGCCTTTGTATTTAACAGAGTGATTATCACTGTTTCTGTTTGCCAAGCACACCCACACAAAAGAAATCCACTTTTTAAACTGCCTAACTTCAGATTTGCCCATCAGACCAGAACAGCCTTATGTTTATTATAATAATAATTTCTTGCTTAATTACGTGTTTACTCAGGACATTTAGAGATATTCTGGTTTTCTGAGTGAATGAGAATTTCTGAAATGCAGCAGCTCACTCCCTCCCCCAGCATGGAGATGTTGAAATGCTGAGGCTGCTGCTCTGTGCCAGCATGCCTCAGCTGCCCCAAGGACAGTCACCACATGGGAACAGGTACTGAGTGACCTCAGGACCCCTTGGCAAGGCAGTGGTAGCACCAGCTTTCTCAGGAGCACAACTGTGACAGCAGAAACTGAACTTTTGCTGATCACCTTCATTTTTGTCCTATCTCACTTACCTAGGAAGTTTGTCCTGCCATGCTTAAGCAGGGACCTGAGCCTCTGGCACATCCAAGGATGGCTGTAGGTACACGGAACCAGACAGGCGTTTTCTCTGAGGCTCCTGGCAGGGTGGCACACACGTGAAGGAAGTGCTGCACTGATAGGACAGACAGATGGATAACCATATCTTGCTTGTCTTGACTATAGCCCATACTGCTATCTCTGAGACCAAAGTTGAGGTTCTGTTCTTTCTCTCCCAGACAGATTTTCCCCCGAATGGCTTGTGCATGTAGCTGTGCCTGAATGTAAGGGCAGGAGGTCCCTCCTGTCCTCTTCTCTTTATGCACTGACAATCACAGGCCATGGGATGTTGCAAAGATTTTCATATCCTGAACTCTTGTCACTTCAGCAGCATTAGTCTCCCTGCGTCCTGACCTTCTCTGGAGGTTCTCTAGCACCTTTCATGAGGAAGTTGAATTTCAAGTATCCTGGTTCCTGCAGTCAGTCTGCTTAGACCAGGTGACTGAAAACTTGGTCAGAGGACCAAGCATGGTCAGAGGACCACCCTTGGGTGTCTGAGGAGTAAGTAGACCGAAATTGTTGATGTATTCAGTATCTCCACAGCCTTCGTTGCATGAACAGAGGTGTTGCTCCTGAGGTAAGGACTTTTCCCAGCTTGGGAGAACCAGTTCTCCCCTGGGCAGAAACTAAGCTGCTGGTAATGCTCACTGGGAACAGCTCTCCTTTGATTTCCCCCACTCTGGTCTCCTGTAAGCCTTATGGACAGCTCATCTGGAGGCTCCCAGTGGGCACATGGGAACCAGGGAAAAGCAGGAGATGTTGGATATCTAGGAAGAGAGTAGGACGAGATGCAGGATTAGGCCTTTTGAGACTCACTGCAACTTTTTGTCTTGAGAGGAGACCATATAATGCAACATCTTTCAAACTGAGGTTTGTTCATCTGTCACAGCAGTGTTGTTAATGATTGATAATGACTGGTAGGAAAAACATTCATAGAATTATTCGGCATTTTTAGTCTGCTAACTAATGCATGGAGAGATAATAACCCCTACCAAGAAACGTGCTAGAAATTTCCAGAGTTGTCAAAAGACCTGTTTTCTTTATCTCTTTTTTTGATTTCCTATTTCAAAAGAAGTCAGTTGTCCTTCACTCCTTGATTTTTAAAACTGGACATTGCCACAAACAAACCAGAGTTTCTGACAGAAGAGGATTTTGGAGGTGACGGAATTCAGGAAGATCCAGGATGTTGTGGCCATTGCTATTTGTCCTTTCAAGTGTTACAAAAAGTGACAAAAAGCCAATTAGTCATTGTCACCCTGCCACGATGATTGCAAACTTAGAGAAATAGTGATATCATCAGAAACACATAGCAATCAATGTATTTGATAAATCACCATCAGCATTATTATTTATATCCATTTGTTTAAAACTAAAGGAAAAATTGAAAAAAATTCCCCTATATTATGAAATAATTTACATTTATAATGTCATTGGATATGTATCTTGCACTGCTTCAGCTCCAGGCAGAACACAGTTTGAGTTACCAAATCAATACAAGGCATTCTTGGGACAATTTAATCATGTCTGTACAAGGAGGCTGAACCAATTTCACTGCAGTTTTGTCTAATCCAAGTATGCAAAACCAGCACAGACTTCACAGGAGTCCAAACCAATCTGTTGTGGGGAATAAACCCATCAGTAGGAAACAGGGTGAAAATCTCTGCTCGTTTTGGCTCTAATGCTAATTTACCCAGACAAAAATTATGTGTTTTTACAAGAATTGTTTTGTGTATGTTTTTAATTTTAATTTTTTTTCCACATTTCACATTTATAGTTTAACAGCACCCGTTCGCCCTCCCCAATTGAGTGTTGCCACATGACCCCCTGGAGTAGAAAGGTACTGGAAAAACAAGCAATCCTCAATTAACAGCCCTGTCTCACTCTTCTCCCTTCCAGATCCTAACCCTTCCTCTTGCTTGCTTTTCACTTGCTAACTTTACTGCTCTAAAAAAAGCCATTTCTGTTTTTCTCATGTCAGTAAGACACAATAATAACTTTTTTTCCCCCTTCTTTCATTCTTCACACCTTGGATGGGTTTCAGGAGCTCAAGGCCACAAAGCTCCCTCCTCCTATTGCCTCCTTTAAAAGGCCTGAACTCAGACAGACTCAATAGCATTAGCAATTGCATTTAATTCTCTTGCCATGTTTTGCAACTGCCTCTTTTTTTCTTCCTAAACGGTGGGAAATGGTTTGGACAATGCCACACTGACAGCAGGTATTTATTCTCTGGCCATTTGGTGATGCCACCATTTGGAGAGCAGGAGCTCTGGCAGCCAGGGTCACTTTGGCTGCTTTGTCCAGCACTTCTTTGTCATCCAGGGAAGGATGAATTGGGCAACAAATGCAGCGTGTGTGTGTGTGTGTGAGTGTGAGTGTGTGTGTGTGTCCACATGCCTGTGCGTGTGTGCAAGGGTGGGATTTTTTGCATGCATGCATCAAACTTAGGGTGGGGGGGGGAGAGTTACCTAGGAAACAAAGTCTTTTGTGCTTGAAGTTTATATGAGCTATTCACGTCTGCCGGGAATCGGCACAAAAGCTGCAGGCAGAAAGAAGGCTGCAATGTTTGACTGAAATCCTACGTGGGAAAAGAGGGTTTTCTGCGGGCGGGAGAAGAGGAAACGTGTGTTGTCTTGGGTCTGGGGGTGCTGCAGGAGGTGACACTGCCGAGGTAAGTAAGTGCCCTCCAAGAGTTTAAATAGTAGCTGCAGAGTTAAGATCTTTAATGCTTTCGGGGCTGGGACATAAATGCTTTTTGCCAAGCCTGAGATGGTTAATTCCCCCAGGATTTGTGAGGAGCCTGGGCGGAGGAATGGCAGAAGTACAATGGCAGACAGGGCATGATCCTGCGGTGTTCAACACCCACCTGCTCAAATCTCTGCCATGGCAATGTAAAACAACGTTTTATCTTTGCCCTGTTTGCTACCGAAACTAAAACTGGCAAATAAAGTGTAAACAGCAGGCATGAAGGAGGGAAGGCTCATAGTTAAGCAGCTGGGAATTCAAGACTGAAGAGAAAGCCGGTCTGAAAGGGATTGCACTTCATTTTTAAAAAATGAGAGCCAGACAGTTGTCCTGAGCTGGCCAAACAGTTGTCACAGCTTACAGAAGAATGTATTAATGGAAGAAGGGAGGGAAATTAGGCAGAAGAAGGTAAAGGTAAGTGTTTCTCCCCTCTGTTCCTTCCAAACAAAACAGAAACTTTTTTTTTTTTTTGCAAATAAAGAGACCCCCCCAAACCCAAATTGGCAGCCAGCACCACATGAAAATGCACTTGCTTTATTTCTCTTTGTAAGACAGGGTATCGGGGGATTTGTTGTTTCTTCCAAAGGAAAACAAACCATCTGTGTTTCTTTCATGCTGTTTACTTTTCTCTCTGCTTCTTCATCTTCAGCATCTAGTACTTCTTGTAGTATACTATAAAAATTTGCATGGTTTCTAAACAATCTTTTGAATTTCTTCTGGTGGTGCCTACTGTTTTCTTTGGTTGTTACCCCCTGTCCCAGCACTGTCAACACCTGCCACTTCCCACCACAGCTGTTGGATGGCTGTACTATGGTCTGCTCTTGGTCTGTGTTTGTACAAATGAAATGCAAATGGTTATTCTGAAGTATGGAGGGGTCTTCTTCAAAACTTTGGACCTTCTGATGCTTGAATGAATGTTTGTATGAGGCCAGTTGCAGTTGCAAATGAGAAGCCATATGTCTAATGCTTGTGGTAACTGAGAACACGCTTGCCATGGCTACGCACGAATGCAGGATGTGCCCCTTCTGACAGAGGAGATGGCCTGTAAATGTCACTGTAAATGTGCTGAGTTCCAGTATGCTGAGGTGTTTTTCTCCTATTATCAGGATGTTAAATTTCCACTGGCAAATAGCTGGTGCTGTGTGACTTAGTTAGAATGATTCCTTCCTGCATCCCTGTAACTGGTTTCTGATTTGTGTGTCTGTTTCAAAACTAGCCTTGTGTGCCTGAATGGGAGACACTGATTTTGAACGTATTCATTTGCAGTCCCATCCACCAGAGGACGAAGATACAGATGTCATGTTAGGGCAGAGGCCGAAAAATCCAATACATAATATCCCTTCTACACTGGATAAACAAACCAATTGGAGTAAAGCACTACCTCTCCCAACTCCGGAGGAGAAAATGAAACAAGATGCCCAAGTGATTTCTTCTTGCATTATCCCCATCAATGTCACTGGTACAAATCTCTTCTATTTCTTTTTGTATTTATTGCATGGTTCAAGGGAGGTCAAGTACTTATTTTGTTTAATTTATTTGAAGTCATGGGATTGTGCAGTCTGGGGGCAAAGACCCTAGCTTGAAGATTTAGTTTCTGAAAGACAGTGGGCTAAATTCATCCCTTATGCGTGACTGCTGGAGTCGCTGAAGCTGCATCTAGGATTAATTTGGCCCATATTTTCAGAGTCATGTTATGTGGTGTAACATAACCCTAGTTCCCTGTATAAACAATGTACTTTTGTTGTGTATATAACCTACAATCTGTATTAACAAAGACCTCAAATAACTTTTTGAATGTAGCTGACTGAAATAATGCAGAAAGCCACCAAAATTAATCATATGATTATCATGTGTAGCAGGAGAAGAGAAACTAGAGAATGTAGGCTACTATTTGCAGTGCTTTAAACATGCAAGGCATGAATGTGTAGCATACAAACCATCGCTCTGAGATCTCTTTACATGCAGCTATGCTGAAGGTATAGTAATGGCATTTTCTTTTATTTCTATAACATTTGGATATATATGACTAGATTTATTTGAAGGAGAATTTGTTTATAGAAGCAGCAGGTATATCACTTATTAAATGTGATAGATTACTTATTTCCAGAATCAAAAATCAGGCTGTTTTTCTCTTTCTCTTTTTCTCTTTCTTTCCTTCCAGAGGGCTATGGTAAACAAAAAGTTGATCTGAGTTTTCCTCAATAGTATTTTCAAGTACCAAGTGTTGATCAATTTAAGAGCATAAAGTGGGCCAACTTTCACAGTTATAGACTTCAAAGTAAACAATCAGGAAAAAAGCAGGGGGCTTTCAGTTAACCTTCGTTCTCCAGAGAAAATATTTGTATTCAATTCTATTTTCCCAGTAACTGGGCAGTTGGGGTAAGGTCACAGCCCCTCACTTCCCATTGTTCTTCCCCATGTCTATCAGTGGTGCACAAAACCTTCCTGCAAGACAGGCTGTAGGACACAGCATGGTGCTGGAGAGGGTTGTACGCCCCCAGTCCAGCTTCAGTTCACAACCAAGGCTTTTGGGCATACAGCATCATGATGACAAGTCCCCATCTGCTCCACCATCAGCTGCAAGAATCCTCCCAGTGACAACAACACAGTCCCAGTTCCCTCCATCCTGGCAGAAGAGGTGACACTGCACAGTGCCACCAGCTCTGCCTCCCTGTGGAGGTGGCAGCCAGGAGTGGGCTTCCCTTTCTCCAGGACCATGCTCTGGCCACAGGACAGGCAGCTGGGTGACAGAACTGCCTGCACACACTCTACTGGGCTGCTGGTTGTAAGCCAGCTGGTCCAGGCCATAGGTTGGGCACTGCCCCTGGCAATCCCCCCAGAAAGTCATAGATAATGAGGAATATTTCCACGAGGTAAAGCTGGTGATAAAATGATGCTCCTTCTAGTTTCAATACAGGACCCTAACTGGTGCAGGCATTCTAACAAGGCTAATTGTCACCTAGTGCAGCCAGAGGACAGTTAGGTCTGGGACCAATGTTAACTTTTCCAGTAATAGCCATTTTTGCCTAGACTCCACCTGCCATACATTGGAACCAAATTTCCACTGATCAGTTTTACAGATCAAGAATGGTATGTAATCTTCTGGATGTTTATGTGTATCATTCTCATTAGCACTAATGGGAATAATTTGTATGCATCACGGGGAAGAAATACCCTCTTCCACTTTCCTCTCGGAGATGACCCCCGTGCATCTGGCACACAGAGCATGTTCAGCTAACTCACAGTTGCTGGAAAACCAGCAATGATGCTGATTGATTTTTTTGTTTCAAAAAGTTTGCTTTTAGTTCTCTGTTTTTGTTCTTTAAGCTTCTCCCAACCCTGAGAAATGTTCACTTTTTTGAAAATGATTGTTGTTGGAGTTTACGGCACTTTTGTTCCATATTAAAGAAAGTTCTTCCTCTGCTTATTCCAGGGGCATTGGTGGTTACAGGACATCTGTCTGAAGCCTCTATTTCACTGTAGTAGATTTCAAGAAGAACTTTTACAAGAAAGTTACTTTTTAATGTTTTACATTGTTATGTAATGTAGTATGTATGTGTATGTCTGTGTATAATTATGTTTTCTATAATTATACGCTATTAAAATAGAGCTTCTTATCAGGATTTTTTTTTCCTTTTGTTTGCTTTAGTTTGTTCATTTTTCTTAAGATTACAAACCACTGTACCAGCAATCCTTATGTTAGTGTTTTTATGGACCTGGCACATTTTTTCCAACCTGTCCCATGTCAACTTTAGAGAGCATGAGTGAGCGTGCAGTTGTGCAAAAAGCCAGTGCAGATGGGCCCTGGCCTTCTGGTTGGCCTCCTTTTAACTCTTTTTTGACTTCAGTGTAAAATCAAACTGAAAGACACTTCCCTTTGCTAATGCTAAGGAAACATAAAGAAAACAATGAATTCTCACCTATTCTGTATGAAGGGGATCATAAACAAATGTACTTAAGAACTTGTGCTTCTAAATGTAAACTGAGGGTCTTGATTGTGTGACCTGAGCAGATTCCCACTGTGTGCTGTGCACATGGGAAGATCAGGCCACTTCCTATTGTATGCAAGTAAATAGCAACCCCCCGTTAATGTCACTCTTAGTCGTGTGTCATTGTCACAGAGAATGGTCTCTAAACTTGCATGGTGACTTGGCCCCATTTTAGCTGTCTCCTTCCTTTTTGAAATGTTAGCTCCCTTGGCATATTGGTCTCCTAAGAAGCACCCAACTACTGCAATATGGCATTATAACCTTAAAATGTTTTCTTACACTTAGTTGCTTAAAATAAGTCAGGCTACAGCTGAACAGATAATGCTTTGCAGAGAAGTTACTGTCATTGTCCCTATGACAGATGGATAAATAGCTATAAGAAAGATGCCCTGCTACCAAGAGCTCTCTATTTGCCTTCCTGATTTTCTTTCCTTTTTCTGTTCTTTTTTTTT
>VYXF01001437.1:1243550-1256819 GCA_013397295.1 Polioptila caerulea
TTTTTTTTTTTTTTTTTTTTTTTTTTTTTCATGCCTTCTGTTATTTTTGGCAGACCAGGCTGCTGAGGGGGAGCTGGAATTAGATGTAAAACTGTGATATACTGTGATGTAATTTACATAAGAGCTACATAAGGGCTTCCTTATGTTTATTCACAGGCTTAATCCAAGCTCACATACCTCTACTGTGTTCCAGCCATGAAAATTTGTTTACTATTTCTAAAGGCTAATGAGACCTATTTATGGGTTGCAGGAGTTGGTTTTGACAGAGAGGCTAGTATACGCTGCTCTCTTGTTCATTCACAATCTGTACTACAGCGGAGACGAAAGTTGAGGAGGAGGAAAACCATCTCTGGCATCCCCAGAAGAGTGCAACAAGAAATAGGTGTAGTATAAATACAAATCTTCCATAGATAGCTTTCTAACCAACTTAAATTGCAGAGATATGAGCGGGTAGTTAGCCTTCCAAAGAAACAAAACCTTGAAAGTGTAAATGCTTGTGGAGTTTAGGAAAGACATGTTTTGTTCGTTTGATCTACTACAGTAAGAAAAGCTATATTACTCCATATGGCCTTAAAGGACTGGGGGCCTTACTGAGTAATATAGATGTACGTGTTCAGCTCTTATTGTGTAAATGTTAATCAGTTCTTTTTTTCTTTTTCATTTTATTTCTGTTATGAACCCATAGTTATGTGCATAAAAAGTAACTAGATTAAGTGAAAGTTTTTTCTTGCATCAGGGGAGCTTAAGGTAAAGAACTGACAGATGTTACTCCACAAAGTGATGATGAGTTGTCACAACAGCTGGATAACTTAGATGAGTAGTTGAATATCCACCATAGATACAGCTGCTGGTACCTTACGGGAGCTTTGCTAATCCTTCCTTTTATTTATCACACTCCGCAATTCCTTGCTATTATTCTTTATCATCAAGAATATTTGTTTTAAATCTTCCAAATTACCTCAGGGTAATTGTACCCTTTGTCAGGGTAAATTAGAAGCAAGTCTGCTGGGGGCAAATTCAGTGTGAAATTCTTATTAACTCAAAACAAAACTAACAGAATTGTTATTTCTTAATGTTCATCTGCACCTGAAGATGGTTCTGATGTTTCGGTCGGTTGCCATGAAACTTGATTGGAAGCAGAAGAAATGTGTTTATCATAGGGAATAAGCAGTCAGAGAACCTATGAAAGAAAGATAGTTTTGTCTTGCAAATATTCTTGATAGTAAAGAAGCAGAAAATGGAAATTTTGAACAGACAGGTAGGCAAAACAGAATTATTTTTAGAAGCTTATGGAGTGTTTTGTCCAGCAGCCACTCCTGAAAAGTTCAGGTAGCTGAAACAGAGTTATAAAAACTGAAATCTTAGTATTTAATATTTAGCACAGCAAGCTCAGCTCCACATTGAGAACGCATTGCAGAAGTCATGTTGCAGGACTAGAATTTCCCTACCTCACAAGCAGGAGGTCTGCCTTATAAATTCTTTATACAAAACTTAAATTTGGTCCAATGCTCAGAAAGATTAAAAAATAAAGAATACAGCAGATAATGTTTCTTGGGTTGCTCCGCGGGTTGTCTCGTGCCAGGAAATGTGGAGCTCTCTCCCACTCACCCAGCTTTCCATGTGTCCTAGATTCAGACGAGTCGCCAGTGGCGAGAGAGCGCAATGTGATTGTGCACACAAACCCAGAATTCTCTGGCTCCAGCAACAGGAGGTTGGGGACCCGGGACTCGGAGTGCCAGACAGAAGAAATCCTGATAGCTGCTCCCTCCCGGCGACGGATCCGTGCCCAGCGGGGGCAGAGCGTTGTCGCCTCCCTCTCCCACTCCACTGGCAACATCTTGGTGCTGGCGGACAATGGGGATACAGTCTTTGCTGCTGCTGTGAGCAACCGCATCCGCTCACGGAGCCTTCCTCGCGAGGGTGCCCGGGCCAGCGAGGGCCACCAGGATGCCACCACCAAGACTGCAGGGTACGAGGCAGAGCACTTCCTAGCTGGTCAGGAGAGGATCCCAAAAACGGGGAAGGAGATCTTGAGCAAGCAGGGTTCACAGGAATGCCAGCCCATTGGTTTAACTTGTCCTCAGCACATGCATAGCCCCGAACACAGCATCAGTGAGAGAGGGAGATCGCGGCTGTCAAGGATGGTCGATTCAGGCAGCTGTGAAATTTCATCCAACTCAGACACCTTCGGGAGCCCAATTCACTCCATCTCCACAGCAGGAGTCCTGCTCAGCAGCCACATGGACCAGAAAGACGACCACCAGTCCTCTAGTGGCAACTGGAGTGGGAGCAGCTCCACATGTCCCTCCCAGACATCTGAAACCATTCCTCCTGCTGCCTCTCCTCCTCTAACAGGCTCTTCACACTGTGACTCTGAGCTGTCACTCAATACTGCTCCCAATGCCAATGAGGACTCCAATGTCTTCATCACAGAGCAGTTTGGTGACCACACAGACAAGGTCAGGGGCCACAGGGCGAGCTCCTTCACATCCACTGTGGCGGATTTACTGGATGATCCCAACAACAGCAACACGAGCGACAGTGAGTGGAACTACCTGCACCATCACCATGATGCCTCCTGTCGCCAGGATTTCAGCCCCGAGCGCCCGAAGGCAGACAGCCTGGGATGTCCCAGCTTTACCAGCATGGCCACCTATGACAGCTTCCTCGAAAAGACCCCATCTGACAAGGCAGACACTAGCTCACACTTTTCTGTGGATACTGAAGGATACTATACCTCCATGCACTTTGACTGCGGTCTGAAGGGTAATAAAAGCTACATTTGCAACTATGCAGCCCCAGGCTCCGAGAGTGGCCAGACCGGGAGCATGACTTCCAGCCTGGCTGACTGTGCCTGGCAGGAGTGCGTAAGCCACAGGAGGCAGGTACGGCCGTGCATCTCACTGAAGAAACCAAAGGCAAAGCCAGCCCCACCAAAACGCAGCTCATCTTTGAGAAAATCAGAGAGCAGCACCGACCTTCCTGACAAGAAAGAACCAAAGATCGGTGGTGGGCAGCATGTCTCTCACACTGCCAGGGAGATCAGGGAGATGAAACTGCCCCTTGAGTTTTCAAACACACCTTCCCGAGCGGAAGGCCCCAACCTGCCAGCCAAGCAGGATCTTCCCTGGCCAAACCAAGATGAGGGCGGGTTAAAGGACACTCCATTTGACACCGCCAATATCCCCTCCCTTAAAGATGAAGGTGCTGAACAACCTCACTATGCAGACCTCTGGCTTCTGAATGACTTGAAATCTAGCGATCCTTACAGGTCCTTGTCCAATTCAAGCACTGCTACGGGTACTACAGTCATAGAATGCATCAAGTCACCAGAGAGCTCTGAATCCCAGACGTCTCAGTCTGGGTCACGAGCTACAACCCCATCCCTCCCCTCTGTTGATAATGAGTTTAAGCTGGCCTCCCCAGAGAAGTTGGCGGGGTTAGCCTCACCCTCCAGTGGGTACTCCAGCCAGTCAGAGACGCCCACTTCCTCTTTTCCAACAGCTTTCTTTTCGGGACCCTTGTCTCCAGGGGGAAGCAAGAGGAAGCCAAAAGTTCCAGAGAGGAAGTCATCCCTGCAGCAGCCACTCTCAAAAGACGGCACTGCCTCAGTGAGCAAAGACCTCGAACTTCCGATTATACCTCCTACTCACCTTGACCTAAGTGCTCTTCACAATGTCTTGAGCAAGCCCTTCGCTCACAGGCACCAGCTGCACACCTTTAGCCACAGCAAGCAGAGCGCTGTCGGGGAAGCCCTGCAGCCCAGCCCTCCCTCTGCCCTCGCCATCACACCCTCCGTTCTCAAGTCTGTCCACCTCCGGGCAGTCAACAAGCCTGAAGGAGTGAAACATAAAGGCAGTACCCCAGACCTGCTCTGCATACAAGAGACCACCCTGATGGCAACTGAGGTCTCTCCAGGCAAAACAAGGCCGCTCTTAGCTAAGAAACCAGTATCACGCCAGTACTCTACCGATGAGGCCATAATGCTGTACATTGACACTTCCCCAGCAGAAGCAGGCCCTGGAAAACCACCTTTAGAGAAAAGCTCCTCTTTTGGTGGGCAGAACAGCTGTGAGCGAGAAGCTGTGACTTCAGCAAGCACGGGTCTGGTTGAAATCAAACCTGAGAAGGACCAAACACACCTGGCCGCTGAACACTTACCAGAAAGCTCTCTGAATCAGACATGTGCTGTCTCCATGGATGGCTTTCAGAAAGGCTCAGCTGTCCCCACAGGTGATGATGAAACAAAGAAACCTCTCCAGGGACCAGAAACAATGCACGATCTTCAGCAAGTGCAGGCTCAGCAAGAGCTCTCCGCAGGCAGCAAGGGGGAAGTGGAATCTGGGCCTGTGGATGAAAGCCCAGCTCAGGCTGAGGGACTGGCTGTCACCTATCAGCACCAACCCGATGTAAGCCACCATGTGCCTGGGAGTAGCAGCTACGAAGCAGAGATGGCAGCAGTGGATTCACTCAGTGAAGAGGCTTGTAAGCAGGAAAACGATATCACATCAGGTATCCCAACCAAAAGTGCCTCTGATGACAGCAGGGCAGACGATACAGGGGGCGGCGCAGAAGAGCCTTCATTGAAAGGTCAGTTGGGAATTCTTTCTGTGTCATACCCAATCAGGCAGCTTTGGACGGGATGGTAGTGGAGTCAAAGCAGAGTGGCACATCAGCTTCCCTCTGTGGGTTTAAGCATAGACCCTCCCATGTCTGTTAGCTGGCCAGCCAGTCCAAAGCTATTTACCCTTTTCCAGAGTTTTTGGACTGTATTTCTGATATTTATTTCCTCCCTTGTGCTGCATTTCAGCTGAAAAAATAAAAGGGAGGAGCACTGGCCCTGAGTACAGAAGAGTTTGATTATCATAGTCATGCTGTAAATGGGAGATCCTGTGTTCAGTGCTCTTTTTATGGGCTCCAGTATGGAATAGACACGACTTTTAGATTAGAGGGTAAAGGCTGTATGGTAGTATCACCCACTTGGTTGCGAGCAGAGCTGGTGCCTCCAACTGACACTGCTGTTGCAAAGTGCAGTGGATTCTGACTCATAACATGGCTTCTCTCCTTCTTAAGAGTCTTCTCCAAGCGATGAGTCCATCATGTCTCCACTGAGCGAGGAGTCACAGGCTGACACTGAGGATGTCTTTGTGTCTCCAAACAAACCCCGCACTACTGAGGATCTGTTTGCAGTCATTCACAGGTGACCTAACCTTGTGGCAATGGGAAATGGTAACATGCATCCCTGCACAGCTGTCCACTAACAATAGCTGCAGGATGGTTATTCTATGTTTAAGTCTTCTCCTCAAACTATGTTCTTTAGCTAACTCAGTTTAGTTTTCTAAAAGGCAGCTTTAAAACATGCTTTATTATGGTCTGGAGTGCAGTCTGAGTATCTTCATGGTATGTGTGGGATGCTTTACATATAAAAACATCAAGCTGTTCTCTCTAACCAACATACACATCTTCAAGGAAAACTGCCAGCAGTAGTTCCTGTCTTCTGCCTACCAGTCTACCAGCTCTATTCTGATGAATGAGTTGTTGCAGGGAGAAGGATATGAGAAGGCATCTCTTCAATTTTAGAGTATCTGGTAGTCAGCTGAAATTTGGGATCACAACTGAAATGAACCTTTTCTGATACTGAATAGATTATGCTGCATATTATTATTACCTAAGTTTCTGTATGCATTGTTGTCTTTACAAAGAGCTGGTTGTGCACACATTATCTTGGAAGAGCTGGGTAATGTTGAGAGGGACTCTGCAGCTCAGTACTGTGAGTCACAGATAGCCTCCAATATTTTACAGAGGGTTTAAGAGAATTCTGGCTAATATGAAAGCATCTGTAAAACTCCAGAACAGTGCTAAATATTGCACTACAAAAATAATGTATGAAAGAGTTTTCCTTTGTGTTTTTACAGATCAAAAAGGAAAGTTCTTGGGAGAAAGGATTCTGGAGACCTTTCTGTAAGAAACAGATTAAGAGCTTCGTCTGGGACCAGCAGCCAGACTCCCACCAGCAGCACACTGCCCACCAGCAACATGCCACCAGCCAGCAACATGGGCACTCCCATTAGCAGTCAGAGGTCCCCCGGGCTCATATACAGGAATGCCAAAAAGTCCAACACATCCAATGAGGAGTTTAAGCTACTGCTCCTTAAAAAGGGCAGCCGATCTGATTCCAGCTACAGGATGTCTGCCACTGAAATTCTGAAAAGTCCTATTTTGCCAAAGTCTCCTGGAGAGCTGACGGCAGACGCCCTTCAAAGCACTGAAGAGTCTCCTCCCACAACGAGCCCTGACGCATTATCGCCGCTCTCCCCCTGCTCCCCCAGGGTCAACACGGAAGGATTCTCCTCCAAGAACTTCCCCATGTCGGCATCCTCGCGGGTGGGGCGGTCGCGGGCGCCGCCGGCAGCCAGCAGCAGCCGGTACAGCGTGCGCTGCCGGCTGTACAACACCCCCATGCAGGCCATCTCCGAGGGGGAGACCGAGAACTCGGACGGCAGCCCCCACGATGATCGGTCTTCTCAAAGCTCTACATAGGCTCTGTGGGTGCCAGGGCCAGGCTGACAACACCACTCGAGCTCTTAAGGATGTCAACATAAGAGGCCAATGCTGTAGCAATCAAAAATTAAAAAAAAAAAAAAAAGAAGAAAAAGAGAACAATCACAGGGCAATATCAATACTTAGATGTGTTTGCATTTGGAAGACGCTGGGGAAACAAAAGGACTACAGCTGTAGCTATTTATTACATTACATTTTCTAAAAGGATGAAGATATGCTATGTCTGTTCTGTTTTCTTTTGGCTTCATTTGGTTTATCCCACTCTCATTTCCATTGTCACTGTAGATTTCAAGGCTATTCACTTTCCATAGAGTTAAAGGTGACTTTGGGTGGGTTTTTTTCCCAGAAGCAGCCCATCTAGAAACAAATCCCTCACTGTAGTGCTTCCCTAGGGAGAAAACAAAAAAAAGAAAAAAAAAAAAGAAAATGCTCTTGAGAATTGGTATTTTTCTACACTAAAATGAGCTGAAACAAACTTTAGAAGAAATTAACAAAACATATGTAAATACCATATTTTTGATAAAAATTTGTAAATAGAATTATCAAAAAGTGGACGTGGCAAATTATTTACTGCATAACAACTTTGTTTATAGAAGACAAACAAATTCAATTGTAATAACTGTATTCTGTGAATACCATTTTCATATCAAACATAAAACATGGCCACCAATAACCACTTTCAGTGTGACAGGCCTGAAGGATGACATTGAGCAGTGGAAAGCAGGAATTTTCCACCTTAGTTAAGGAAATGGAAAGGCTGACTGTGAGGGTATTAAAGAAACCATTTGTCTTTCTAAGGCAGCCCCAAAGAAGCTAACTGGAAAGCACAGCTGGGAGGGTCACCGTGAGGATTGGTGGGGAAGATGAGTGTATTTCTGACAGAGAACAAAGCTGGGTCTGATGCAAAGCCCCAAAGGGTCACACCCCACAGCCTTCCCTGGGCCTTTATTCTTGCAGTGATTGCTTCAGAGAGGATAGATGTGAGAAGAAACAGTACTTAACTTTCATATTCCTATTAGGCTGTTGGAGTACATAACACAGTCATAACCTGATAACTATAATCTTTAAACACAATTAGTTTCTGGTTCGTAAAGGAAACAAATAAATTATGAGCATGCAAGAAGCGCTTTCGACTTATCAGTAAATATCTGCAATGAGTTTTCAGTGAAGCTTTCTCGTTGTGCTGATGAGATTCATGCTACCTAAATATTTACAAAAATGACACTGTGAAAACGTAGCTGGGAAATAGGTATGTGTATGCATTATTTATATTCATTGCTGAGCTGGGAAGACGAAAGCTCCAGTTCATTGTGCCAGCCACGTACAGTAGGGATCTTGTCTGGGTTTACCAGAAACACAGAACAGGGTGAGGGACTGGGGTGGGGTGGGAAAGGAGACAAATAAAAGTAGCTGCTTTGATACAAATGAAGGCAGGGAGATAAAAGCTGAATTACTTGAAATTACTTGAATATTCTCATCTTAAAACCGCAAGAACCCATGAGTTGCTTTATACTTCTAATTTTTAAACAATCAGGCCTGATTCTCCTTTGGGCCACCACAATTTCCACTGATGTAGCCCTATCTGTGCTACTTAGAGGACAAGGCCCTCTTTATCCAAAATTGATGCAGTTGGTATTGGTTGCTGTAGGATATGGTTAGGAAAAGAGGAAAGGTTAATGCAGAGAAAATAGTGAAGGAGGAAAGGGGTGTGCAGTAGGACAGGTCAAGTAGGATGGCAGAAAGAGCATTCTTTGGTATAAAGAAATTGGCTAAAAGCTGGCTTTAAGCATAAGTAAATGACTGGGAGGTGGCATGTGTGAATTTGGTTTTTTGTTGTTTTTTTTTTTCTTTTAGTCATGTAACGCATAAAGCTGAGAGTTATTTAAAGAAGGCAGATCATGTTTGAAAGAGGAAGGTTCTACGTAAAACTGTTACAATTTCAAGGAGTCAAAGCAAATCAGAACAGTTTATCATATCCGAAATGTTATTCCCCGGAAGGTTCACATCTGATTTTGTCTAGTGCCTACCACAAGACATATATTATTCAGTTTCCTACTGTCCTCCTGTGTAGCCTGGTTGCATTCAGTTGATGAGGTAGAGTCACTGTGCATGTGATAGGTGTGTTGGGATGAGGGAGGGTCCATCAGCTGAAGGGCTGCAAAATCGTCTAAAATAGTTTTTACAAAGGTAATGGGAGAAAGGCTTTGGAAACAAAGTAATCACATTAGTAGCTTAGGTAGGAAAATAAGTCTGAATACAAGTGAAGCAAATGAATGAGAATGTTTTATGAGGAAATGTTTAGCATATAACAAAACACCTTTTGGAGAGTATTAGGAAAGCTAGTTTAGATAATAGGCAGAAATCCTTAGTTTGTCATCTTCAGTCATTTTCCACAAAAAATGACTGCTCCAGGAGCACTTTTACAAAATGCTTAATAGTCCTGAGTTAAAGAGTCATTCAAAACAGTAAAGAGAATATAGCTGAATTGACTTTGATGATACCGCTTTTTATTACCAATCAATAATTTCAAAGACACCCTAAAAACATATATATACACTAGGGTTTTCTTACCAGAATGATGAGGCAATACTTCACATACAAAACAAACACTGAACAATCCCATTGGAGTATAGTCTCCTTTTGCTTAATTTTCTGATTTATATTTAGCAGATTGAAATCCAAACAGAGAGAGATGAAATCCTCTATGAAGAAAAGAGTTCAGAACAAACGTGGGAGTCAGAGGAAGATGAATGGCAGGGAGCCCTGTAGCATTGCAAGCATGCCATTAAGGCACCAGAGGAGAGGCCATAGAGCAAAGGGAACATCTCTCACCTCTTGAGACAGGGTACAGTACGTGCATCAGGTAACTGCTGAACTGTCATTTCAACCTACCGTTCTGTTGCTTGCACTGATGTTATGAAAATGGTTTCTTAAGTTATACAGCTGTGTTCTGAAAAATAACATTTCCCCCTTTTCTTCTTTGTTTCTTTTTTTTCTTTTTTTTTCTTTCTGTTTTCTTTTGTTGTTGTGGCAGCATAGAGGGCATGGGATAGTTGTAGCAAATAAAGCATATGTTTGCTTTTGCCAAAGGTCAGTGATTGAGTGCATTTGCTGCAATGGTGGCAGATAGAGAAATACTGTAGGTTATGACTTAAAGAATTTAAAAAAAAAAATAAGAAGGTTACAGTGTAACTATTTTGGTACTAGCACCAGTTCATGCTGGCAGAAAAGACAATGGTTTATGGACTTGCATCCATTTTGTATTTTTGTAATATTTGTAAATATGAACTTTTTAAATTGCTGCAAATATGGTTTCTTTTGTAAAATGTTTTCAAAGTTTACATTAAATCCAAGCCTTTGTATATTTTAGAGCTGTGCAACACTTTAAGTCTTGTATTTATTTTTAGTAAAAACAGTGACAGTTTCATTGTGAACCCCTCTCAAAAAATGTGTTGGAAAAGTTTGATTACCTAGAAAGTGTGTATAGAAACTGCAAATAAACGTGACTGCAATTAAACCACATGTTCTCCTTACTTTTTTGTAATGACGTCTAATCTACAGACTACATGTATGCTGTTTCCCAAGGTCACCCTCAGCACATTACACATTTCAAACCTATTTAATCCTGCTTTCTCTTTAACTGTTTTGGTTTTTTTTTTTTCATAAATTGAGTAAGGAAAAATGTCTATCCAAAATGTCACTGACTTCAAGTGCCCACCAGTACAACTTTGCCTGATCTATCAGCCCATGGCTTTTACAAGTAAGAAAAGACTAAGAGAAAGAAAGGTGGGATGAAAAATCAAGAGACCACTACTTTTTCTTCAGCTGGATAAGGAAACAAATTGCAATACTTCAGATTCAAGACACAGAGAATCTTTTTTATATATGCAAGATGTCAGGTCCCAAGAGGGCAATCCTGGGCCACCTGGTCTGAGATAGCCATAAAATGTCGCATCCTAGAGTATAGTCATGGACTGCCTACTCACATTTGGGATATCCTTGAGCTAAATTACGGTGAAACAATGCCAAGCAATCAATCAAAAAGTTTAATTTATGGCAGCAACTATTTAAATCTTATCATAAGTTAAACAGCCTGTGGCAGCAATGATTTAAATATTTCTGAATAGCACATGGCAACAGCAATTTCTGAACAGCGCATGGACTGACCTTTTCAGGAGGGGATGAAAGGAAGAAGGAATCCACCATTGTGGACCCCATTGTAGTCTATTCCAAAATAGTCTTACTCTCTTAATATTCATTACTCTATCATGGTGGGTACCACCAATCAAATCATAGTACAGCCTAAGTGAAACTTGTTATATACCTGGTTACAATTTCCTTGATCTTGTCTTCCATTAGGTTACAACAAATTTGTGCCCACAGATTATCCCATTCTTAGACCACCCTGGCACTAAAATAATTATTATTGTCATATTGGATAGACTTGGATTTGGACAAGTAACTGAACCATAGCTTCAGCACTTTCACTAAGCTTTCTCCAATAGACCATCCTACTGTTTCAGCCTCAACAAGGCCTGAAACTACTTCCACCCCGCCCAGCACTTGTTTTCTTTCTGATTCCTTGAAAGGACTTATATAATCTATATGCTAAGTCTTCCATAGAGCCTTGTTAGCTCTCAGTTGGAAATGGATGGTGACGAAGGCACGCACTCCACAGATCACAAGTCACTAGCATCCCTCAACTCCCAGCTTCTCTGAAAAGATTTTTTAACTCTTTAAGTGGTCACATTTGTTATAAGTGGGAGTTAAAATCTTATTAAATTGATATTAAGTGAGTTACTGTAATTTCTGGGGAAGAGGAGTTTACTGTTTTTAAAGTGAATTAAATTGTTGTTCAATATTACTTTTGTGGGGAAGTCCAGGATATGGTGGGGGAAGGTAATCCAAAAAGGGGCGTGACGAACCAAACCATCCCATCAGCCAGCAACACCGGTACTTGGTTGAAGATTGGATGAAAGACCTGACCAATCACGCGACGCCCTGGAGAAATGATTAGTCAGGGATGAACGATGATAACAACCAATAGCAACCCCGAGAACGAGCCAATCATGAAGCGGATTCAAAAACCCACCAATCCTGGGCCAAAGGGGAGTATAAAGTCGGGAGCTCAGCTGAGCTCAGGGTTCTCCTATGGAACTTAGTATCCAAGGGAGCACCTGGCCGGGTTGGGTCGTTTTATTGTTGCTATTGTTACTCTTCTGACTTGCTGCATGGGGCCTGAGCTTATCTCGGACCTCCGCCCCTTGCAGTTTTTGTTTTAATAAAAACGAGTTGACTTTTTATGAAAAGTCCGAGCCTCGTTTCCATCCATAACAACAATTAACACATTTAACTCTTGCAAAGGTTCACATTTTTCTTCCTCCTCTCCTGGTGTTACCACAACCACTGTGAATTACCAATTTAATTTTGAAAAAACAATACCTCAACATTGTCTAGTTATTTTTCTTGATCTGTGATTTGTAACTGTGGTTGTAAATCTGGTATTTGATGTTGTTAGGGTGTTACGAATTTTTGTTTTCTTTCTCTTAGGGAATTTTGTCCCATTTGTTGCTAAGAAGTCCAGCACTTCAGACAGACAAAAGAATGTAGCCACAGAGAAGGGGCAGGAGTGCAGCTAGCTGCTACTCTCCTACCTGAGGGCTTTTTCTCTTCGGAGGGGAGAGTTACTGTGAGATTTCGGGCTGGGGAAGGGGCTGGGCACAGCCTCTAGCTCCCTCTCTCTCTCGACGTCAAAGGGGAGACAGGCTGCGGTTGCTGTGGGGAGAATTCACCACCACTGCAAAGGTTCCATCCCCTGCTTTCTTCTCTTACTATGAGTGGAGCTCTGCCCATAAGAGCAGCTGTTGCACTGGGACCTTACTGACACTCTACCTCACTAGAAAGGACCCTCACCATCTACTCGGATGCCTCAGGGGAAAACCCTGGACACCGAGCAACTCCCCCCTCCAAGGCAGCCTCTCCCAGCCATGTTCAGGAGCCAGGCTGCTGCTGCCCAACCCCGCCATTTCTCTGCCACTGCTCCAGGTTTTTCACTGCACCATAACCCCGCACTCCCTGCCTCTCAGGACACCCTACAGCTCCTGCTACAGCTGCGGAGTTTGTGACAAATTTAATTTACTACCCTGGGATCCACTCACCTCTGCCATTCCAGATTGCTGCTTCCGAGGTTCCGAAGCCCCTCCTCCATCCTTTGTGCTGGCTGCACCCGCCATTGCCACATACAGAGCAGCAGCTGAGCCCACGCCACAGCGCCCCCTGCAGCCGCGGGGGAATCATCGCACCCACCCTGCCCGGTCGGCAGCCAGCAGCGCCCCCTGCCGGCTGTGCCCAGAACTGCGCCGAAGGGGAAGGTGCCTACAGCCGAGAGAAGGCCAGGACTGGACTGTGCTTCTGTCTGTGGCTGCTGCCACTGGTGTTTGTTTGCCTTATTTTTCATATACATACTAGTAAAGAATTGTTAGTCTTTGTCCCGTATTTTTGACTGAAAACGCCTTAATTTCAAAGTTATAATATATAATTATGTAGCCTTTGCTGCTGGGGGAAGACTCTCTGTAGGAGGTACTACTCCCACATAACCCTCCCCTGACAGGGAAAACTAGTCTTCTAAGTCCTTGTTTAGGTGAAAAAACACATAAGACTCTTGGCATTTTCATTCTCCAGGTTGTTTATTCTTATCAGCAATTTCTG
>VYXF01001437.1:1269907-1293317 GCA_013397295.1 Polioptila caerulea
GCGGGCCCAGCGCGCCCCGCGCCCTCCGGCAGTGCGTGTGCCCGGCAGGACGCTCGGGGAAGCTCCTGCTCAGAAGTAGTGTGGCCCAGCCACAGCCTGTCACCTCAGTTCCAGTGTGATGGTGGGGGAAGCTTTTGTTTTCCATAGTCCTCAAATGGCAGCTGAGCGTGGTGCCAAAATATCGGGGAGACTGTCGCGGAACGGCAAGGTCTCGGCTTTGACGGGTTTCCCCAGCGCTGCAGTTACTCCGATGCAAAACCTGAGAAGGGGAGAGATGAATGATGCTCCTAAAGTGAGAGGCCCGACCTGATGAGTAATAGATCGGAAGATGCAGTGCATAGAGCAGATTAAGTGTCTTAGCCTTCAGACACCTTGATTTTGGACCAAAACATGTCTGTTTCTGCCAGTTACTTGCTTTGTCTTGCCCTTCAGAGGAGTGATGTTTATACAGACTCAGTTTATGCCCATTTAGGTTGCTGCTGCCACAGACCTACCCTCTAAAGAAGTTCCAGTTGTGTCTTGCTCAGATGCCAAATTTTCTTGTATGATTTCATTGTTCAAGGAACTTTTCTGATTAGGAAATAGCCAGCTCACTGTGCAGTTTTGCGAGTGTCACCATGAATTAAAGGGGTAGGACTGAGATGCAGGAGGGTGGGAGTATAGCAGCTGTGATATAACCTTTATTAAATAAACATACACAGTGATGTGTTTGTTGCTCTTTCTCCTTTGTGCTCAATTCTTCGTTTCCTGATTGGCTTTTTCTGTAACTCAGTAATCTTAGCAAATACTCAGCCTGTACTAATCCCTGGCAATAGAAAAGATACGCCCTTAATAATCTTGTTCAACCGAAAGGTGCAGTATGAGCTCCAGTCTTAATAAACACCAAAGGTCTTTGTGTTAGAGTGGTTTTACCTTGACTTTCAGTGGTTTTGTCATCTCAGTGATCTAAATATGACATATGGAGTTATAGGAAATCTGGTTTTAGTATTTTGCTTTACTCCATAGTAATTGGTTTGTATGAGCTTAACATTTATTTCTGTTGTCTCAGTTTGTTGCAAATTCTGCAACAGCATTCTAAATTAACTGTTTCAGTGTTCAGAGGCTTTTAAGCATTTTATCTCTGGTAGAGTATTCTGGTGTCTCTGATCCTTGACAATTAGAAGTATGATAAATTCAAGGATGTGACTTGAGGTGAATGGTACAATTTTTTTTTTTGAAGGCAGTATTTAAACATCTTTGTAAAATCTGGTTTAACTTACAAAGGGTTTCCATGGCTGGCTGTTGCACCTGGGAGTGTTGAGATAATGTTTGTGGAAATAGAGAGGTGTGTCTAACTGAACTCATAGAAAATTGAGAAAACCCACCAGATTTCTTTGAAAAGTTTTTAATGATTTTGCAAGAACCCCTCTAGGAGCTCTGTAGTAGAGGTTAAGATAGGATTTTGTACTAATTGGTGCTTTCAGCCATCTCTCTCATCAGCCTCCCTTTACCTTTCTATACTTGATGGTCACTTGTATTTATGTTTCTGCAACAAATGAGATCATTCATCAGGTAACATAAGTACAAGTCCTTCCTTATTCCACTGGCTTACGTGGTGTATTTAGTTAGTAACACACTTGGGGTAAGAAAGAAATAGTCTGTCATCTTGTTTTCAGACTTCAGCTGCTGCATCAGATCTGGCTGTATTTCTGTGCTCTTCTGTGTATTTCTGTAGCTCTCGTGTATGGTAGCAGTACAAATCTGCTTAAAACTCTCAGTTGTGTCTGCAGTGTGGCTGAGTTAACAGGAAAATGATTATATAGAGTTGTGATGGGGTGCTAGCCCTGAAACGCACTGGTATCCCTGGGCTCTCCCTTGTGTTAGTTCACTTTTTTGTGTATGGTAGCACAAGTGTCGTGCCATAAATAGTGCAGGATCTAATTATGATCCAAGTTAAGGCTAGCTGTCTCTCCTTTTGCAGCTTGGTTTCAACCCAGGTAAGTTCTTTATTTATTTGGGTGGAGTTGCTTTGCTTATTTTGGTTTGGTATGTAATTCATAGTTGCTAGAGAGTTTTTTTGAGCTTTAATGCTTTTCCTTTCATTTCGGCCTTTGAAAGAATTTGAGTTTGTTGTTTGTTTGCTTGGTTTTAGTGTTTCCTGATGTTTAATACCAACACATTTTTAAATGCCAACTACTTTTAAATATATCTTTCTATTGGCTACTGGAAATAAATTTTTTGTGATGCTTGGCTTCACAGTGCTGCATAAAAAGCTGTAATTTAATATACTAAAGGTTATGAACAGAGCTGGATGGATTTGGGTGCAAATAATTCAAGTTTAAGTGCCTTTAACGTTCTTCAACCTGATGATTTTGTGCAGAAGACGATCTACTGATGAAAGAATTCTAAATTATGAACTTAAACATCTTAGAAGTTAAAAAGATTACCTCCAATCTTGGCTTTTTAATATGATCATTTCACTGGACTACTCTGTCTATAATTGTCTTTTTGTACAATATACATTTTTTTATTAACTTCAAGCTTTTAGTATATCCTACTGCTCTACTGAAAATTCTAATTCATAGCCTGTATTGTATAACTCAGAGTATACATTGAGTCTGAAAAGGAAATTAATTTGGCTATGTTTTCTAATTTTAGATGACTATTACTTCAATTTTCAAACAGAAATTCAGAGTTCTCCTAAACTGATAACTTGATCCAATGACTGGATAAATCAGCCTATTTAGTAGTCTTACTAATGTGTAATCCACTTCACAGTAAAAGCCATGTTTGAAATATGTAAACCTAAAATATTTCCTTAGTCACACTTTTTAAATTTATAATTTCCTTTCAAGACTTGCCAGAAATGTCTAAATATCTATGTCATGAAATTTTCTGTCGGTAGAGTGAGGTAATGTATATAAATTACTAACTTGGCATGAGAAATGCAGTTGTATCTTCATCCAAGTCAGAAGTAAAAAACACTTGATGGCTCCTTTTTGGGGGGGGTTGTTTTGGGGTGTTTTTTTTTTTTTTTACCCCANATCTTCATCCAAGTCAGAAGTAAAAAACACTTGATGGCTCCTTTTTGGGGGGGGTTGTTTTGGGGTGTTTTTTTTTTTCTAGACCACAAATTAATCCATAGAATTTGGCAGTTTATGGTTTCTACCTGAGAGTCAGAGTGGGATTTCATTCTGTTATTTCATTCTTTCATACCATATATATGTATGGTAATATTCCCTATTCCTGGCACTTTAAGGAAGTATCAGAAATATTTAGAATTGCCTAGAGAACTAAGTTGCAGTGTCTTTCAGATTATGGATAAATAGGGGGATTTTTTTCTTGTCACAAGTTTTCAAAGGTGTGACTAATGTTCTGTATTCTAATATTCTCTAAGTAAACTTTGTTAAATCCTCAACAGTCTTATAAACAAAATATTTTTTATCGCATATATTTTCGTTTTGCTAATGAATGGAGTCAAATCTACAGCAAAGACATTTAAGTTTATCTACTGAGTTGAGAGGCCAGGCAACTAGAATGCATTAGGGGAAAGAGGAAGTGGTTAGTGTAAAGCAGGTGTGTCTACATTCTTGGAGCTGCTTTTCTTACTGTTGCAGCATGACCAGTCATACTAATAAGCCTTCCTGGAAATGGGTGGTGTTTTCTCATCTCCGAGTTTCTTGACTGTGTAAAAGTGTAAAAGTGCTGTTCTGAAGACAGAAAAACTTCCTTTCTATGTGTGAAAGCAACTACATTCAGCAGTGAGTGATGGAAATTAAAAGGCACGGGGATGAGGAGGATCCTGGCCATCACCTGACAGGTTAAAACGAGAGATTACTGCTTGTTGCTGCATTGTTTCCACGTCATTGTAAAAATGTGTTGAAGGTTTGGGTTTTTGTGGGTTTTTGGGTTTTTTTTTTTAATTGAGGTGGTTTTCCTTTCTATATTTTGCTGTTTGGTTCATGTTTGTTCTCCATCTGTGAGTTGCTGTAGCTGCAGGTTTTGGAAACATTTTCTGTTCAGAGTCCACTGCACTGTTGAAATTCTGATTTTGAAACTTAGGGGAGGGTGGTAGAAGGTATGGGAGACTGAGCCTTGCTTTCAGCGTCAAACAGTTGTAGAAACTCTCCTAACTTCTGATCATACTGGCCTTCCTCTAGTCCAGATGGAGCTGCTTTGACATTGCCATGTCTTTGCTATGTGCTGGTTGCACAGAATTTTCCCTCTTCTATACTCATCACTCTGTCTGCTGTAGATTTGAGTGATGTAGTTGCTGATCAGGTAGGGTTGTTTTGCTTGTGTTATTTAAGTGATGCATGAGATCTGTGGCAAAGATTATGAATATTCAGGTAAATTCTGTGCTTTTTAGGGTTGCACAAATAACATGCATTTTGCATTGCTTTGTCTAGTTAGGGGATAGAAAGAGGATTGCAGGACAGCAGAGACCCAGCTGTAAGTAGGGCATTTGTCAGACCATACACTAATCTGCCATCCTGATTGGGAAAATTGGCAGAGAGGATTCTCATTCCTCCTGCTTCAATGCAGATGCACTTTTACTGACTCTTTGTTGATTCTCTCCCAGAGTAGCTGGAATACTAAATGATTGTCAACAAAAAAATTTGTGCCTGTGAGGCAGTTAAATAATTCAGCACATGCTAATAACTCATGTTAGCCTGCAATGAACTTCAGTCAGTGAGTATCACTGAAGTATTTTGCTAAAAGCTGCACCTAAATTAAGTTTATGAGTAAGCCTGTTGTTTACTTCTGTACAGATGATGAAAACTGGCTGAGAACTGTTCTCTTGTTGGCAGCCTAAGCAGTATATCCTAGAGTATGTCCTCAGCTAAACTCTTTTGTACAGGTCAGCTCTGCCCCAGGTAGCTTTTTGGCTTTGTTTACACCTATAAACCAAGCTCTTGACTGTGTGGTATTTGTTGGGTGTTTCTGAACAGACCATCAGTTTCTTCATTTGATGACAGCCAAATCCAAACCCTGCTGTATTATGTCTTTTGAATTAGATGGCAGTATTGGCCAGAGGGAAAACTGAATGACCTGTGGAATTCATTTTTACATTTTGGTCTCTAAGAAATTGGAAGAGGGCAGGATTTGGAGTGAATTGATTATGTGAGAGTAGAGACTCTGACTGCTGTTCCACTTGTACAGTTCTGATTATTTCCTGGAGCTCAGTCCATCCTGTGCACTGAACAGGGTAGAGACTCTGTGGAAAATGCAGCCTGTGTTACACATAGTTAGAGCATCCTGCATGTGTGCTGGCTGAATTTCAGTTTTATGTCCTAACTTGATAAGGTTCCTTCCATTAATTTGTTTCATCAAAAATAAATTCCACTCCCTCCCTGACCCTGTCAAAAACACTGGAGCTAGCAATAATAACTGTAATATAGTTATTCTGAAATATTTTTTTCTCTTGATGTATTATGTTTAATTGGAAAAAACCTGGTACTGGAGATTTCCCATCCAGTGTTTCTGCACAGTATTGCATTGGGAGCCAATGTTTGGATTGATCTGAATACCAAGTATACAGTTAGGATTTGTAGACTGATTTGTTTCAAGTGTATTAAGCGAGTCTTAATTACAAAAGTAAAATTTCAAGACCATTGCACACTTTAGGGAGGACTGGGTGCTGAATAGTTTCAGAAATCCCACCAACTAAATATTAGTAAGCTGCTTTCCATTCTAGTGTGTGTTAAAACCTCAGTGTCAGTGTTTAAAAGTGACTTTGCATTTAGATGCTAAAGTGAAGCTGAATTTATAATAGCCTGTGTTACAACTGAGAAAATGCTAGGTGTGATACAGGCACTGCAGTTGTCACCTGATAGGCAGAATGACCTGCAATCTTACCTATTTCTTTCTGCATCTGCTAATAGATTATTTGTGTGTGAAGACTGAGGAAGAGGAAGAAGCAGTGATTATGGACCATGGAGACAATGGACTGTCTGCACAAAGCTGCATGCCAGTGCCACAGAACTCTGAAGCAAACAGTGCTGCTCACCACATGAGTCATGTTGCCTATGGTAATTACTGTTCATTTTTATTGTGATCTGGTAGCTAATGGCTAGTTTTCATGCCATATGTTCTGTGCTTTTGGATTTGGTGCTTTCTATATTACCCATATCTTTAAAACACATTTTATTAGAAAGTTACTTTATAGAAATTGCTTGGCAGTGCCTTTAAAGAGAAGTGCCTTTTAGTTTTTACTTTCAAGGTTCTTATAAATGGTGAGCCTGCTAAAATTTGTGTTTTAAAGAGACAATTTTTTACTTACTTGTAAAGGTAAGTATACCTAGGAATAAATTAGGAAGCAATTTGGAAAATAAATGTCGTGAAAGAACCTAACCTAAAAAATTTTGGATAATCTATCCAGTGTAACTTAGTACTGGAGATACTGATGTGTAATGAGAGCAAGATGGTTGTTTAAGATGATAAATTATTAGCATTAAGTAGCCATTGTGATTTTCTCTAATTCACTCTATTTATTTTAACATGCAAGATCAAAGTCTCTCAAGAAACCTTACCCAAGGCTTCATTGGCCTAAACAAAAATTCTTCACAGCTGTTATGAGCACTTTTTAAGTCCTGTAGCCCTATTACCAAGTCAGTGAGGAAAATTACTGTAACTAAGTGAAGACACTTTGTAGTTTGGGGGATTTTTTTTTTTAATTTCAGCCAGTTAACTCTGTAGAGACTCCCATCAATATTTCTCTTCACAGACACGAGTTGCACCTGTTTCCTAGTGTTGTTGGGTGCTTCTGAGAACCTTTAGTCTTTTTGGTCTTCTAATTGGCAGTATTCAGTAGTTTTCTGTATGTTCATGTCTAAAAACAAATTTGGGATGGTTTGGATGGTTTACTTGGTATTTTGTCTCTGTTATTGAAAATAAACAAACAACCCCTTCAAAACTAAAACTTCTGCCCAAGAAACTGTCACAGACAGTTGCTGACCTTGGTTTTAGGACATGAGTAATCATTTCATTATTAATAAATTAATAATGATGAGAGCAGTTATTTCTTAAAAGATAAAATATGATTTTGTTGTCTTGGGGTGTATTAGCATTAAATATTGTCTAGTTAAAATCAAGTATAGTGAGTTATATGAGTGAAACATACCACAGGTTTATCTCAAATGTAACTTTTGTACTTTGAACTGAAATTCTGGCTGATTTTATTCAACCACTATCTTAGACAAGTATCTTGTAGTGCAGTGCCTTTCCTTGAGATCTCATTCTGTCTGTCCAAACGAGTTTATTCTACTTTTGTCTTACATCTTCTTCTTACCTTGTCTTATATCTTCTACAATAAGAAACTGCCAGAGCAAGCTCAACATCATGCAGCTAGAGATATAGGTCTTTATTTCTCCCTGTGTGCTGCAGAACACCTTTTGTTTTAAATTTTTCTTAGCCACTTATCCTCACAAAGTCGGTATTACTTTTGCTGGCTCTTTTAAAAATACCATTATATTTGAAAAAAAAAATATTGAATTGAATTTATCATTTCTGATATAAAGTGTTGGATAAATAACTGTTTGATAATATGCTGGTAAACAAATATCAAATAATCAAGCGGTCTGAAAGTTTAAAGAAAGGGTGACTGTGCCTGTTTTTAGTGTAGTGAAACATTTAATGCAGTGGGAATCTTTCTGATGTGCTTTGCTTTCTCTTCACTTTTCCAGGAAGTGAAGGCTTGCCAGTGCTTGCTGATCAAATGGCCTCACAAATGAACCATTCTGCAAGGATGCAGAGAGGAAATGGTCACAGCCCTGAAAAAATGGATTTTGTGTTTTTGCATAATAAAAGAAAACGACTTTCTCCTGCTGTAGTGGAACACAATGTGGTATGTTTCACCAAACAATAGCCCTTCGTTTTGAGACCAGTTTCAATCTTACTTGGAATATAATTTTTCTTTTGCTGTTGTGTGGTGATTTGATGACATCCCACTCAAGATGGGTAGGATATCTCTGCATGGAGGCTTCTAGCAAGTCTTCAGCCTCCTACTCTGCAGTCTGTCCAGACATCCAGAGTTGCCTCATCCCAGGTGCAGAATCCAGCACTGTCCTTGTTGAGCTTCATACAGTTGGTGGTTGCCCAGCCTCTCATTTGTTCAGATCTCTCTGCCAGGCCTCTCCACCCTGAAGAGAGTCAATGGCTCCTCCCAACTTAGTGTCATCAGAAAATTTAGTCTCCCTTCCAGTCCTGTGTCCACATCACTTATGAAGATGTTGAGAAGCACAGAGCCCAGGATGGAGCCCTGCAGAACCCCACCAGTGAGAGGACCCCAGTCTGATGTCACCCCATTCACTGTAACCCTTTGTGCCTGGCTCGTGAGCCAGCTGCTCACTCATCCCATGATGTGTTTATCCAGCCATTTTGTCCAAAGGATCTTGTGAGAAGACAGTATCAGAAACTTTACTGAATTCCAAACAGGTTACATCAACTGACTTCCCTTGATCAGCTAGATGGATCACCTTGTCATAAAAGGAAATTAACTTTGACAAGGAGGACTTTACCCTTCTGAAGCTGTGCTGGCTGTCATTGTTATGACTCAGTTGTTTTTCAGGTGTTTTTCAGTAACTCCCAGAATTATCTCACAATTTTACCAGTCACTTAATTCTGCCTGTTGTAAACAAAACAGAAACATCACCTACCACTCCTCCTGCCAGACTTCCTTTTTTAAAATAAAATCTGATCAGTTAAAAAAAAAATTAAACATTCCTATCAGATGCATTAAATCTGTAGTGTGTGGTGGATGGGATCGGCATCCATCCAGTAAAAGGAAAATGTCAGGATTGTCCAGGTGGTGGTGCCATTCTTCCTGGTTAGAAGCAGTTTGCAAGCCGTGAGGAAATTGCCTCTTCTAGAATTTTTTTACAGCTTGTGCTTTCAGTTAAACCCACTGAAGTCTCATAATTTGGACTCAGGGGTCTTTTCCAAGCTAAGTGATTCCATGATTCTGTGATTGCATATGCTTGGCTGTATAGTACATATAGTTAGATGAGAAAGTTCTTCCTTAGCATAAACAAATAAAAATGCATGTTATTTTTCATATATTTTATTTTTATATAGAAATATATATGTCCAAAAGCATCCAAGTTGGATTCCTAGGAGAATTCTTTAACTTTTCAGAACATTAAATGTTAATTATGTTATTATTTCCCAGATGAGAACAAGGGAAGAAGAATATGAAGATAGTGACAGTGTCATTTATGAATATGAACCAGACTATGAATGTGTAAGTGAATTTTCTTTTGTTTGACTGACTTTGGAAAGCTGCTTTGGGGATGTGTGTTTTGGGGAACGCTGAAATAACATGAGAGATTTGAAGCTGGGATTTACTTGCTTAATGTGATATCCTAAGTCCTTGTATATATTAGTACCTTACACTCCCTTTTTTCTTTTTTTCCTTTTTATATTTAATTCTTTTAATGAAAAAGGAGAGCATTTTATCTGAAGCTTCTTATACTGGATATCAGCAGAATCCTCTTATGGAGGTCCTCAGTTATTGCCAGGTAATTATTTTTTCCTTTATATCTGAAATGATGTTTAAACAATTTTATTTAAACTTCAGGAAGAGTTGTATTATAAATTTGGCAACCAGTGACGTGATCTTTTCCAGTTGTTTGCTTGTTTATTGCCCACATTATTTTCAAAGTAAAACTAATCTCCTTCATATTCTTTGAACTTTTCATAAGAATAATTTTCAAATATTAAGCTTTAATACAAGATGTAAAGTTTAGTAATTGGGAGGAGCTTCACAGTAATGGGAAAGATATGGCAATGATACACACCCAGCTATTGAAAGTATGTGTTGCTTGCCAACAGTGTGCCAAAAATCCTGCTAGTGTTGGTTTTGTGAGTTCTTTCCTTTCAATTTCTGAAGCAGTAACTGGCAAAATTGAAAATAACTGCACTAAAAATTAAAAGCATCTCATGTTTATTCAAGTGAGCACTTTTGCAACTGGAGTCATTCAGGCCATGCTTAATGGAAGTCAGTTTGTAAGTGGTTTGTAGCCAAGTGTTAATGTCTTGTAAGTCTCCTTAAGCATTCAGCTGTGCTGTGGAAGGAAGTTGGCTAAGTTCTAGGGAGGAAGTTCAACTTTTAACTGAACTTTCTTGGTTTCTTCAGGTTTAGGTTGGGTTCTTGTGAAACAGTACTGTTTTCAGGCTTTTATTTGTTGACAGGCCATGTATGATGCCATTCAGAAGTTGGATAAAAAATTTGACCTGCTTCATCGTAAGGTCTCGGAAATGCAGCACACTCGTATAAAGCCATTGCTGCTCAAACCTGTGAGTAATAAAGACCTAAGATGTTTATTTTTGCTTTAATTCTCTCATTTCCTTTGATGCTTGTTTTAAAAATCCCAATCTTTTCACTAAGATTAAAATTAGTAGCAAAATAGTAGACTTAGAATCTATTTCAATTCAATTACTTGAGATTTCTGGTTTGGTGCCAGCTTCAGTTTCCTGTGTTATTGACAGGTGGCCACAGATTGGCAGTGACCCCCATCAAGTTCAGGATGCTGTGAAAGATGCTGTAAAATTCTATTTGTATTGGCATGAACAGAAGTGAATTGTGTAGGTGCATCTTAAACTTCAGTATATTGCTGTTGCACCTTTTTGCAACATATGTTGTCTCATTGGTTTCTGCAGTTAGGAGAGCGTTTAAGCATCAGTCAGGTTGGTTCGATTGACTTACTGAACTTTAAATCTCAACATATGTTGTTATATTCATTACAGTATAGAATTTATTATTTTTAAATGGAAACTCCTTTTTAAACATTTTTAATATTTTGTTCCTAAATTGTCGGTCTACTGTTAACTTAAGAGACACAATTTTAGTACTTCTAATAATGATCTTTAAAAGGAAAGCATAACAGATGATTTTTGAAAAAGGTAATAAAATCCATAATGACTTTTTTTGTCATCAACACTACAAAGCTTTTAATGTGGCAGAGGTGATTCTGCTGTCAGGAGATGTCAAGACAGCAGTAAAGCCATTTTCTTTGAGGGTGGATGGAGCTGGATTTCTCACACCTGTACAGCTATTTATTTGGTATGTGCTTCTATTGTCAACTCCAAGCTTGTGTCCACACATCCAAAACCATGAGTTTCAGGGAATAAACTGATCTTGTCACTTAAAAATGAACCCTGTAAGACCTCTGTGCTCTTACCCTCCCCTCTGATATGTGGGATGGCAGCTGCTTTAATGTTTGGATTTTTGGGTTAAAAGTGACCTGCACTGCTTTTTTTCTTTTTCTTTCCTTTTCTAAAGGGTTTTATCCCTATAAAGAGTAAGATGCAACCTGCCAGCTATTTTCTTAGGTTCTGCCATTTAAAACCATCAGGAATGCTGTTGGGTTTTTTTATAGCTGTACCATTGCATCCCAAAATTAGGGCTAATGGAATGGTTTGGGGGGCTTTTTTTTATTAGATGAACTCCAAAAGCTGGAGAAAGTGACAAACTTTCAGATACATAAAACTTCCTAAGGTCATAGATGTTTTTTAAGGTTACAAGGGTGAAATAGAATGAGATTTCTCTAAACAAACACAAAAAACCACCAAAATAAAACAAAATAAGAAAAACAAATCCACATGTCATGTACATTTGATGGCTCCTGCTCAGTGACTTGTGTTTTGAACTAGAATGCATGCTGTATGATTTTTAATAAAAGTACTTGAAGTGATGCAAAACATAGCCCATCTCTCAGTTTGTCCTCTCAGTCTCTTTGGAATCTTCAGTGTAGATAAGATCTGAATGTTTAACGTTTTCAGCTAAAAAGTAAAGAAATAAGAGAAGGTGGGTTTTTTTCTTGTTTGAAAGGAGCTAGCATGGCAGCGGACACATTCCTTGAAAATTTGTCAGCCAATGACTGGGTCAATAAAATTTAAATTGTTTATTTTGCCAATTTGCTTTTTTATACAGGTTTAGAAAGTAATTTTGCCACCACACCAGGAGGAAAAATTTTGAGAAACATTGAAGCTGACCAGATAAACTCTTAGTGTTGCAAATACAAATGAGAATAGAAGATAGTAGAGGGAGGGCTAAAACGTGGTAGCTCTGAGTTAATGACAGAGAGTACTTCAAGGAAGAGTATGCTACCAATTAGCATAATTACTAAAATCTATTTTTCCTGGTTTGCTAAAAAAAAATCCCAAAATTATCAACAATATCTAATTTAACTTTTTAATGGTTTTCTGAATCATGTTTGCAGAAACCAGTTGGATTTACATACAGAAGTTCCAGTCATTTACCTTCAGGAAAAATAAGAGTACAAAAACACATGGAAAGGGATTTAAGTCTTCGTCTTTCTCCGTCAGGCCAGGGGAGGCCCAGCCCAGTTGTAAGGGTTGCGTTACAAAACGGCCGCGTTCAAGTCAATTCCAAAGTAAAACGTGCCCCACAGACTTTTCAGCTTGAATCTCAGCAGCCTGTTGGAAGGCAGAGCCCACCACTCCCCACTATAGTTTCTACACATTCATTGCATTCATCATACACAGCACCTAATGGGATGCCTGACCTTTCACCACAATCAAATCTTGCTCCCAGTATTGTGGAAAGCACTGTCAACATTGCATCTTCACCCGTGGCATCACCATCGATACCAGCACCATCTGAGCTCAGTCAGGAGGACAATGCTGTGGAGTTGAACTACAGAAATGCATCTGAGGATGTGAATATTAGTGAAGAACTACCATCTTCTTCAGTCTTCATCAATCCTAGCTTTGGTGAGTTCCTTTGTGATAAATACTCAGAAACGAAGGTCTAAAAAAATGGCTGGCACTACCACAAGCCTTTTGGGTTCTTTTAACTCTAGGCTCTCTTTTTCTCTCTTAATGTAACCTTTTTTATTACAGTTCACAAGTATGCACAAAGCATACTATGCATGTGTTGGAGGAGGCAAAAGAGATTGCCACTGAAGCTAACATATGCCTGTATGCATGTTTTAAGAAAGCAGCTTACCTGATCTGTGTGAAGGAAATACCTGTTGTCTTCTTGAGGGGGATTTTATCCTTGAAACATCCTTTCTATACTCAAATCCCCCAGTGTTTAGTTTCTTTCAGAATACTTCATTCCAAAGAAAAACAAAAATTGTATAGATCATTGCATTATAATAAAGGTACACATATAAAATAGCACCATGTGTTAAAAACTAATGCCTTTCTAAACTGTAAATGCCCTATGTGCAAGGCCAAGCTATGACTTCTTTACTTTTGGTCTAAAAAATACATTTGTACAGCTGAAGAGCTGCTTGAATAGTATGTGAAATATTCAGATCTCTATCTAAAATTTTGTTGACAGTTTATGATTTAGCAGTTCTGTGTATGGATATGCCACTGTTAGTGAGTTATATCTGCTATCTGCACATATGTAAAATAGGCCACTGTGGACAATTGGGTGTCTAATGTATTTTCTTGGGTGTTTTTATCTCAGTTAGTTATGCTGGTGGTTTATGTGAAACAAAAAGACATTTCTGTTACTATTTCAATTTAAAGCTGCTTTTGTAAGAGCAAAGATAAGTAGTAATACACAGTAGAATTAACTGAAGTAGGGAACATACTCTGAGTCAACAGAAAGAAGAGGAAAAATGTTCTGTTTTTAACAGAACACTAGCTTGGGATTTAATTTTTTTTTTTCTTTGAATGTTTTTATTTTACAAAAGAGTTTCTTGGTGACCCAGCAAGAAATGTAAAAGTTCTTGGAAACCATCTGGTGAAGGCTCGGCAAAAGAGTAAACCCAAGTATGCAGCGCGCCACTTGGTTCGTGTCCTGTTCCCCAAGAAAACTTTACTGTGCAGCATTATGGGCGCCAGTGCACGAGGGCGCAGGACATTGGATCCAAACAAAATTGCTGCAGTAAGAGGTAGGTTACCTTTCAAAATGCACAGGTCTGCTTCTTTCATACTTGACAAAGTTTTGAACTTAAAGGAGCCCTTTTCTGTATGTTTCTGGCTAATCATTGTCTGGCTACTGGTGAGCAGATAAATGCCATAGTGGATGTGCTCCACTCTACAGTATCTTTCTGTTTTGAAAGTCCTGCTTTGTAATTCTCAATGTTAGTTTTGTTTGTCTTCAATTTGAATAAAACTATTCAGATTTCTTCTAGTTTTATGTACATCATGTTCATCAGTCATGCTTGCTGTCTCTAAATTTTTAATTGTAGTTTAATTTGGTTTTGTGTATGCCATGGATTTTGTCAGTGGTGTTTTGTTTGGTTGATTTGGGTTGGTTTACGGCCATAGTATACTTGGGACAAACATAGGTGTTTTTGAAATAGTCTTATGTTCCGTTCTCTTGGGTGAGAAATGGTGAAGATGGAGTGGGCTTTTTTTAATGAATATCAAGTCTTTTACACAGGTCCCATGGCACGTATGTGTTAAAGGGTTAAAACTGAGTGTGAGATTATATAAGCCACATAAAATAGTTGCAGCGACAGCATTACCCTGTCTGTTCTTTTGGGGGGGATGGTGGTGGTGTTGGTTTTGGGGATTTTTAAAAAGTTAGTATGATAAATCACACATTTTCCCTAATTCTATCAGGAAATGTTTAATATAATAAAACCATTATTCACAACATCTCAGAAAGTATCACAAAACATCTTGAATTCATAGTGCTGGTTATTTTCAAAACATAAGTTTACTATCTTTATTTATTGATGGAAATCTGAAGCTTGTAAATGGAGAACAGTAAACATGAAGCATTAGTTAGTTTTCTTTCTAAATCGGGATACTTCTGAATACTGGGCTTTATCCTGAAGCTTCAAACATTTTCTATATTTTATATGCAGAGTTTCTTGCAACGAACTTTCCAACCTATGACTTGAGTGAGCATGGAAAAGACTGGAAAACCTGTATCACGAATGTCAATTCTATGATCCGCTGTTTACGCTCTGAAACCAAGGCAAACTCAGCAAGTTCTCCTAAGGTGATGATTTATTAAGTACTAAGTTTGCACTTTTTTCTCAGATTAATTATTTGTCCTCATAGTACAAGTGCTGTATTGGAAATTCCTTGGGTTCTGTCTCTGTGTTGCTCAGCACAGGCGTGCTGACTGTAGCACTGGTTCCACGTGGGGAATACTGAAATATGCCATTTTCTGCTCTGCCTCTTCCTGCTCCTGTGTCCAGATTGCAGTTAAGAAGTGTTCATAGGATACTAAAAGGAAAGCACTGCAAGTGTTGTCCAGAAGTAGTGTCAGATTTGATTGACAGCTTAAACAAGTAGCTCTTAGCACTTGTTTTCATAGACTTTTTTTTTGTTCAGATAAATTCAGCCATGAATTTCAGTTTTATATTGACTGAAACATCACTCCCAAAACACCTCCAACTACATTTACTTCTAAATGCTCTGTGTGCATCTTTGAATAATTATTACCTGTTCTACCTGTGGTTTTCATGATAGAAATTCAGGAGTAACTATATTGCATAGATCTGAAATCTAATTTATGCTAAATGTGAAGTAAACTGGAACACTAATTAGAAAACTGGGAGGCTTCTCTCAGTGTGTGTACTAACCTCATTAAATGTTTCAGGAGACAACTGAGGGGAAAGAAAAAGTGTCAGATGCTCCTGATGCATCTCGTTGTGTAGATTTAAATTATGAGGAAGACAGTGGAGACAATTCTCGAAACTCTCAGAAAATGACAGGCTCCACAACTGACACATTGCAGAATTCAGGGTTGGATAAGTTTCCAGAAGATTTCCACACATCTTCGGTCAGGAAACAAGCGTCTTTGGAACCTATGGGTAAACAAAGAAATTTTTGTTTTCTGGTATTGCTTGTTACATTTTAAATGGTCAATGGGAGGCTAAAGTTGGTACTGTAGGTATAATTGCATAGTAAAGGGATTTTCTGTACTATGTGAGTCTTCTTTTTCTCTTAAGGCAGTCATTTGGTGTATACATAGTAAGTCTTTTTGGGAATGAACAAGAGCATAGTATCTGGCTAACAGAATATATGTTTGCACCTATCAGAGTCCCATAATGCATACCTGCTGTGACATGGGAAAATTCAGCTTCAGTTACTCTGTTCAGTTGTCCTGGCTTTTTTCTTTTATTTGGTAGATATTCTGCCTTAAAAAAAGTAAGCTAGCTCAGAATATCTGTTGAATGGTATTGCAATTTCAAAAGAAAAAGCACACCTTTCTGCAAAACTAACTCTTTAGGACAATAAAAAACTTAAAGCAACCTTTATATTTACACTTCTTTTAATGGAAGCGTTCAGTATACAAATGCATTGGGGAAAAAAAATCCACATACAGCATGTGATGCTTAGAGAATCTCTAGGAAAAAGAGCTAAGATTAATTGCCCTTGGAAGTAATTTATTCAATTAGTATCACTTTGAGTGATACTGTGCCAGATCTGTTCCTGCGCCCCAGATTTGTTAGTCAGATCACACAGACCTCTCTATGTACTAAAAATTTTGCTTTTTTTCTTATTAATGTTTGCAATGAAGACAGGTAGTAGTAAGTAAAAAATATTCACTCTTTTTTTTGTTTCCACTTACAGGATCTAAGCACCACTGAAATAGCAGAACTTTTGTTTACTTATGTACTTGGAAAAGCATCATCTTTTCACTTGAGATGAAACAAGTTAGAAAGCAATAATTAATAATGCAGCTTGCATTGCTGAAGACATATCAGAAGTACTGTTCATGGTTGTAAACCAGGCAGGGTGTTCTGGCTGCTAGGCCATGTGTCTGCAATGTGTTTCATGTTAGCAGTAGCTGTAGTGTTACAGTTTTGCTCTGGTCTTTCCAAGCAAGTAGAGAGTGAACTTTTTGTGTCAGTTTTGATTTAAGACAGCCATTTTGAAGCATGGTCAGTTTTGGATGAATAAAATATCTTTCTTCCCTCCATGACACCTTCTCTAGAACCTCTTGGGAGCCCATGGCGCAATGTTCATTTGCCTTTCTCAGTCATTTATGTCGCTAAGGGGAAGACGCGGCCAGAGTTGTCAGCTCGCTACCTAATTCGTCACATGTTCCCTGAAGATGTGCTGGTGAAAAGCAACGTGTATGGTAGTCTTGATCGTGGCATGAGCCCACTGGATTCCAATAAAATTAATGCTCTCAGAGGTAAGTAAGAAAATCTCTGTTAAATCACAATGTGGGGAAACTAGTAAGCGTATTAACTTCATATCCTATGAAGAAAGTATAGAGCTTCAGCAATCAGTCTGTTAAATTATTCTTACAGGCATTTCTGCAAGCAGTGGAACAAATTGAGAGGAAGTACATAAAGTTGTATTTTAGTAGCTCAAGAAATTCTCCAGATCATGAACCTGGTTTGTATGGGAAAACTGAATTGTCTTGACATTGGCTTGAAAGGACAATGAAGTGAGAGATGGGAGCAGTCTCTGAGGATTCTGGAGGATGTCAGAGATAATTTCTTGATACAGGGACTGTGTAGATGAAGCAGAGAGCATAGATGTCATGTGCAGCAGGTTATGGCTCCCTTCACAGAAAGGGTTGTTGTGTCATAATTGGTAGTGGCATTGCCTGTAGAGATTAGGAAATCATGGGCCCCGAGGTCCTGAGTAAAGTTAGAAGGGTCTGAGTATAGGTTCTGTAGCTTGGGAGAGCACACTTAGACATATTTGGGAAAGTCACAGATAGGAGCTTGTGAGAGACAGCTCTGAATAGGAGAGAAGCTCAGGAAAGTTGACAGATTTTTAACAACAGCCTTCTGCAAGCACATGAGAGTCCATCTTGACACTTAGGAGAACTGAGTTATGGAGACAGAGGTTGGGCTAAGCAGGGAATTCATAACTGAGCCCTGGAGCAAAAAAGCCTGTTTACAGAATGGAAACAATGAGAGCTTATGAAGTGGAATTTAGCAGCTGTTGTGTTTTAACCCATCAGGTAGCTAAACACCACACAGGTGCTTGCTTGCCTTCTTCCTCCCTGTCCTGTTCCCCCACCCCCCCACTGGGATGGGGGAGAGAAGTGGGGAAGAAGGACTGTCTCTGGGAACAGCATTCATGCTAAATAAAATGAAGCTGTGACTTACACCCTCTGGGGTGATGTCTGGGCATAGCTTGAGGGACAGAGCATGCCAGGAAACAAATTTAAATATGGTAGGCACTAGCTTGAGAAACTTTGCCACCTAAACATCTCCACTTTTATATATTTATACATATATAATATGTATAGACACGTAGATGTTTTGTTTCTTGACATTTTGAGCTTAAGAAGCATTCAAAAGATCTAGTAAGTGTGTCTTAGGACTGCAAGAACACCATGTAGGCCACAGAGCAGATGAGAGACCAATCCTGTGTGTTGTAGTTGCAGCCAGACCTGGTCACCTCTGGAGCCAGAGGACAGTCCCTGCCCCTGTTTCCTTTAACACAGCCTGATTGGGGGACAGCACCAGCTCCTTGCAGAGCAGGCAGGGGCCCTGCATAGCCTTACTATAATCCCCAAAATCAGTCAGTTTTGGTGAAAGAAAAGGCATAACTTTAAAAGCTGTTTCGTGGACCATGTACAAAGGCTCAGTAGACCTTGAAGAATTCCAGTTCTGTGCTGTTCCTCTGAGGTCAAGCATTCTTGAATTTACTGCTGGAGATTGAGGTAAAGAGAGCCTGGCTGCTGCTTCAGCCAACAGCTAGTGTGTCCTTTGTCACCATAGTTTATAACAGGAGCATCCTAAGGCACACTTACTCTCCCTTTCACCTCTCCTCCTGGAGCAGAGTGAACCGCAAGAGCAGAAGTTTTTCTCCGTTACTTTCTTCCTTCAGACCAAAGGCTTTCTGGCAAATTGGGTTTCCAGATTTGTAATTACAAGTTTAACTGTAATTAAATTAACTGTAAACAACAATACTATATTAGATTTTTACTTGCTGGTATGTGAAAGAACAAAGCTGACACAATATCTACTAGCTATACCTCTCTTTCTACTATGAAGGTAAATGTAGATGTTAGTCAGAGAAGGAGAAGCAATATTACCTTGATTTGAAATTACAGATGAGAATTTCTTTTTGGTGTTTATTTAAGTCTTTTATGGGGTTTCTAAGAGAACACTTGTAATTTACCTCAGCTCAGAAGGGCAATCACTCCTCAATAACTTTAAAAGCCAATTTTAATTTTTGTTTCAAACTACTCATTTTATTAATGAAAGGGGAGGAAGGTACCATAGTCCTACCCTTTTTGTGTCATTGCTACCAAACTCAGGTGTTTGTTTACTGATCTTATTTGCAGTATGGTAAGGAATGGTCTCTCATAATTCTTCTGTCACTGTTGTTCCTGTACATCTGTGTTATGCTGAATTGCTGTGATTAATTTTAGTGAATATAGTTATCAGAGGTCCTCTGAAGGAGAGCTTGGTCCAGCCTAATACTGGTCATTCTGAAATGGAGCCCAAAATTTCTCTTTGCTAGCTGACCACATTAGCAGCTGAAGTTATTTAGCACTTCAGAAGATCAAAACCACACACACGATCACATTTTCTTTTCATATTTTGTTTTTATGCTTAGACCTTTTTTTACTCATCTTCAAATATAAGAGAAAGGGAGAAAGCAGTATCTGCCCTGCTTTGCTTTTCAAGGCTTGTAATATGCCTAGCTGTTCTGGTTGGGTAGGATGCACTTGTTTTAGCTTAATTACATCCACAAAGAGTATATAGCTTGCATAAATAATTGATAACTCACTATTCCGTATTTGTTTATTTTTAGACTTTCTTCAAGAGAATTTTCCATCCTTTGATCTAAATGAAAGTGGATTTGATTGGAAGGCATGCGTGGCTGCCATCAACAGCACGATCCGCAGCCTCAGACACGAGCTCAAGAAGGCCACGTCTGGAATCCGCCAGAGAGCCCCGGCAGCGCCGCCCGCGAGCGCAGAGTCCCCCAGAGGATCCCACTTCCGTAAAGCCAGTGCAAAACATCTCTCAGATTGAAGCTCCCTAGCATCTGTCTCAAATCTTAATTTAGCAGGTTTTGATTAATTCTGTGTGGAAGCCTGTAATATTGAGCTGTCCTATTCAACTGAGTTGTCAGCAGCACTAAATAGCATCACTTCATGGGAGCAGAGTTAGCACAAGGCTTGGGAGCCCTAACTCTGCATAAGTAGTGTTTGTGCTCCTCAGAAATTATTTTCACTGTTCCCTATAGCATTTGCAATGTGCTCTCTCCTAAAAGCATCTTCTTCTTATGATTCATTGAATCTGAAAGATTAATCTGATTAGAAAAGATGCATGGTGCATCAGTTCAGCAGAAGCAGATGGAAAAGAGGAGAGGAAAGAATGGTCCTCCTTGGAGGGTAAATCATAGCCAGCTATATTATCTCATTATGTGTGAGGAATGAAATTTGCTTTCACAATTGGATATCTCCAGCAAAAATATCAGAGGAAAAAATATTTTTAATTGCATTTAGCTAACTTGCATCTGGACTTGATGATCTTTGAGGTCTTTTCCAGCCTTAATGACTGTATGATCTCTTACATTTTTGCCTCCTATATCAGTGTTTTTTGTAGGATAAGAGGTAGACAACAATGTAAGTACAGCTTATGGGGGAATGATGCCTTAAGTTTTAACTATCATGTTTTCCAGATCCTGTACTGCAGTAGTATATAACTCTGAACTTCGTATAAAGTGTTAGCATGTTCTCTTCACAGTTTAGTCAGACAAAACAATTGTTTTGCATCCCGAGAACCAAGAACACCATTGCAGCTTCAGGTCCAAAAAGTATAAACAGCAGTGAATTGAGGAGAGCAATTTGGGAGGATGGAACTTCATAACCTGAAGCTGTAATTGGACAATTAACCCCAAAATGTAAATGGACCAAAACTTATAAAAGGGTGAAAATGTGTGACCTGGGGTCCATCTTGTGTGTAGCCTCGGCCAGGTTCTTGTACTGCCTGCCCAAGGTGTATCCTTTGAAGGCCTTTTTAATAAATACCTACTTTATTCCTTTAACATGGTCTAGCCTCTGTTCTAGGTAGCCTAGGCATCAGTTATATTGCTTTGCTCTGATTTAGCTACAAAAAGGACAAAAAACCATCCAAAACATACAGTCCAATGGTTGGTTCTGTTTTTTCTTTCTGAAATTTAAGGAAAATGCTTCTTCAGAATCCTGAACTCCACTGTCTCATGGTTACTGCAGCTGAGGCTTCACATTTTTAGCAAATCCCTTGTTGTAGGTGGCAGAAAAGTATTTGTCAATTATAAATGTTCATGCCCTTGCCTTTCCTTTCTGTCCACACAAGACTAAGATTTATTAGTGCACTAAGTTATATATTTAGAAAAACTGAACAAACTAATTTTAAGAAACTAATTTTCAAAATCGCTTGGATGTTGAACTTTTAAAAATAAAATTAATTATCATATATATTCAATTTCACATCTCAGTTTCATTTGTAAGTTAGAATTCAACAACAGTATCTGTACAGATGGTTAATGAGGTTTTTGTTAGGTAGGTTTTTGTTACTTGGGTTTTGCTTGTTTGTTTTCAAAAAAGGAAGTAATCATTGAATCATAAAAAATGCTAAGTTGTAAGGGACATATCAGGATCATCAAGTCCAACTCCTGACAATGCATAGGATATCCCCAAAAATGACACCATGTGCCTNGTCAATGTATTTTTTGTATTGTGGCACCCAAACTGCCCCCAGCACTCGAGGTGAGGCCGCCCCAGCTCAGGGCAGAGCAGGACAATCCCCTCCCTTGCCCGGCTGGCAAAGCTGTGCCCGATGCCCCCCAAGGCACAGCTGACCCTCCTGGCTGCCAGGGCTCTGCTGGCTCATGTTCAACTTGGCATCGACCAGGACCCCCAGGGCCCTTTGCACAGCTGCTCTCCAGCCTCCCATTGCCCAGTTCATGCATGCAGGCAGGGCTGCCCTGTTCAGGTGCAGAACCTGGAACTCGCCCTTGTTGAACTCTGTACATTTGGTATAAGCCTTTCTGTTCCCTGCTCTTCAGCATCAGTGTCATGCTCCCAGTGTCTGTACAGGCTGACTGCTGTGTGAGCTTGCCTTGCTGCTTGTGTTGGGTCTGGGTGCAGTCTCAGAGGTCCAATTTCTTCACAGAAGGAAGCTTCTTGGAAGACTGGCATAGGCAGTGGATTTTACCTCTGAGAGTTGTGGAAACTGTGGCTTCCAAAATAATGCCTGTACATAGCAGAATTAGATTTAACTAAATCTGTCCTCTCCAAGGCAAAGGTTTCATAGTTTATTTGTCGGCAGTAGGATGAAACAGTGAATTTACTCCTCACTTCAACTTCTGTTCATAACAGACAGTCTTTATTGTCCAGAGTATAGGACCAGCTTTTTAATTGCAGCTTGGGATATGCAATGGCCTTATCAAATATGAAATCAGTTCGTAATTTAAATTCTTCCTGCCACCTCCTTGCAGAAGTCCTCTGTAGGATTCAAGAAACAGACTGAATTTCTGATTTTTTTTTTCTTAGTAGAAATGTTGTACTGCAAATTTGGTTGTTCTGGTGTACTGTTAACAAATTCTTCTGTTACTTGCTATATAGTCCTTGTTGTAAAAGCCAAGAACTTTGTTGTGTATAGATATTCTTAGTTCCAAACATCAGAAAAAGTCAAAAATGCTTATATTTTTTCAGTGGTTTTATGGATTTTTTTCACTGCCCTTCACAGATTTTAATGGTAGAAGGATATATTTATTGAATGACATGTCTGACACTGAAATCTGTTAAGTGTGGTGCATACATACCTATAGCTTCCATCTTGATAGGAAAATTGAATAATTGCAGTAGAACTAGTTTGCTTGTTTCTGTTTCAAATGTATAAAATTTTGCTAACTTTTATAAAGTATAATTAAAGTATTTTGCTCTTAGGAATGAAATATTTTACAAATAAAACTAGCATATAGCTCTTTGACTACTTGTGTGTGTCTTAAATATTTCTTGCATCCTGAGTCTACAGTTCAAGTTGTTTAATCTGAAAACGTTCTTCTGATGTCCTCTGAAGATCCAGGGCTTTGAGAGATCTTCAGAATGAGGTGAGATGATTTTGAAATTTAGACTGCCTTAACTTTAAACCAAAGCAAACCCTTCTGGACTTGAAAGCCTCATTACAGCTGTGTGTGAGTCATCCAAAACAGAGCTTTCCTCGTAAGGGTAGGAGTTGAGTAAAATTTTTAAGAAAGTTCTTTAAATTGATGAATTAGTAGATGAGGCCTTGTTCATGCAGTGGAAGCAGTTTCTGTGTTACTCCTTGTTCAAGGCATAAAACAGGGCTGGCAGGAGGCGCTGAGGATTCACTGCCAGGTGCTGTGGCTCACTGGATGTGACCTAAGGAGTGAACAGCTGGTTGCTGCACTTGGTGTCAGGGAGCAGCTTGAGTGGTGGGGCTGGGGCAGCTGCAGCACAGCAGCAGGTGCCCCTCCCAGCACAGTGCTCTGGCCTGGGCTGCTGCTCCCTGCCCGGCCCGGGGCCGCTGCCAGGGCCGCCGCTCCCTGCCCGGCC